>JAJEKV010000087.1:0-466218 GCA_021234155.1 Isoetes taiwanensis
GACATAGCCGACATTCCTTGATGTAGCGAAGCTACCCGCTTTTCCATTCCCTACCAATAGTAGCCGCCAGCACACTTTGAAATATGTCTTCATGAATCCCACATGGCCAGCTATTGGACTGTTGTATGCGGTCGCGGGAGGATCAACTTCCTTACACCATGATTCCGCACGCACAACTTGTTCTATGGTACAAGAGATTACCTTCCTTCTTAAAATGTTTTGAAGGTTTCCTCTCCCCTGTCCGCTCTTGCTTCCCCGCATAAGTTTGCCCATACTTCCTTGAAGTCCACATCCGCTGGCAAGGATTCTTCAATCTTCTTCCCGTCGCCGGAGAGCCAAAATTCGTATTGCAATGCATTTTAATTCGTCGTGGGATGCTTTGAAAGCCGCATCCGCTACCACATTGAGCTTTCCCCGCCAGGTGACTATATCAAAAGTCATATTCCTCGAGAACTCCATCCACCTTCACGCTTCAAAGTTAAGGTGTGGTTGCGGAATACATACCGGAGGATCATTAACCATTCATCGGTAGCCGCCTCGCTGGCCGCTTCCATTTCCTCGAATCATACGCTACCACCAGCCTTCCTGCATGAGCACCGCGACTCCGTATGGTCTTTACGGCGCCCTCATACGCTACCAACTTGTCTTCTCCTCGATCCGGCAGTGGTTAAGACGGGGCCGTCAAAGCTTCCTTCACCCAAACCCCTCGCTGGCTTTTGTGCCAATGGTCTGCCCAATCTTTCACCTTTTCCGCCTTCGCCAGGTCCAACATATAGCTGGGCCGCTATCTTGCAAAAGTTCTTCACTTAACTTCCTCAGTAGTACCCTCGCTAGGGCCAAGGAAACTTCGCACCCTTTCATGCACATTCTTCGTTTCACCGAATGACGGCTTCAATATTGGCGTAGATCCGCCGGAGATTCCTTCACGAGATCACATGACCCTGTATTCCACCTTCTCCGCTAAGGGGCGGCACTTCGACAACTTTATGCATAAACCGTGCCTTCAACTTCTCCAAAGACTCTCCTTGTTGTTGTATCGCGGTTTCTTCAAGGATCCGCTATACACCAAAATGTCATCAAAGAATACTATTACAAAGGTGTCTAAAGAAATCCCCTCGAAGATGTCATTCCATGAGTCTCATGAATGTTGCCGGGCATTCGACAAGTCAAAAGGCATTACCGCGGAACTCATAGTGCCCGCACTCCACGCTCAAGGCGGTTTTATGAATATCTTCTTCCTTTATCCCGATCCGTGATAGCCCCGAATTTTAAGTCGAGGCTTTGAGAAGACTTTTGCCCCTTGAGCTGATCCATCAAGTCATCCGACTGGGAGCGATACTTATTCTTGATAGTGTGCTTGTTCAACCGCCTCGTAGTCTATACACATCCTCAAACCGCCATCCTTCTTCTTGACAAAAGAATGGGCGCCCAAATGGGCGTAGACACTAGGTCTAATGAAGCCTAGGTCAAGCAACTCCCCAATTGCTTTTTAGCTCAGCCAACTCCCCAAGGCCAGCCATTCTCAGATGGGGCTTTACTTGTCGGGTTGCTCCTGGTTCGAAAAAGCTATCTCACACTCGACTCCCCTATAAGGAGGAAGCCGCTTGATCTCATCCGAAAGAGATCGCGGAACGCGGATCAACTTAGCTACTTGCTTGGGCAACTCGCGAGCCCCTTATCTTTTTTACCTTCTTCCTCGATTCGGCTCTTGATCTCGAGCTTGAAGATATATGCTACTTGTTCACTTTTATGCATCCAACAAATGCTACTAGACATGTAATCGCATAATGGGAACAAGTTCTTTACCTGCGGATCTCTATGATCTTGCCATTGCGCCGTGGAGGGTCACCTTGCGCTTCCACAATCAATGAGGGCTCCTCGCTGACCAAGATATTCCATTCCAATGATCAAGTCATACTTGTCAATGCCCATTACCCGGCCCCTTATCCGATATTAACTCGCAAGTCGATGTCGAATTAATTCTCTTGCCCGCCATCCGCTTTTTACCGCTCCACTTGCTAAGACGACGGGCCTTGCCTTTGGCTTCGACTTCGGTTTCAACTTCAACATCTCACCATTCTCCGATGCAGTTATGGCTACTTCCCCGAAGTCTATCAGACTATGAAGGACTTGGCCTTGGCCTTCCCTACCGTGGAAATTACCTTATGTTCTCGCTTTTGTTCTCAGATCTATATTAAGTGCAAAGATATGACACTCACCCCGAATGTCGTACGCCTCGGGCCGCCGTCGCCGACGGAGTGTCCCAATCCCCCAACTCATAGCGCCAGACTCATGACGAGGGGCAGCTTCATCGCTCTATGGCCCGTTGGAAACACCCGGCAAAGTTGCTTTTCTATGCACTCCCCGCTTCTTTTCCTTGGGCATTGCCTCGCGAAAAAGGACCGTGACCGCTTTGGAGTAGTTTGACCTCATACTTGTCCTTGAAGGACACCTCGCTTTTCCCTCGGCCGCGGGTTAAGCCACCATATGGGGCTCTTAGCCGACCTCGGGGCTGCTCTAGGGCTATAACTCCCCGCTGCCTTGCCTTTATCCCCGTAATACCGCTGCCTCCGCCTCGCTATTCTCGAGGCCCCGGCCCTTTGCAAGCTTATTGCCTTGATTCTCGCTTTCTGATAATCGCCTTAGGGTTTATTGCCCTTACAAGCTTAAGCGCGGATCTCATCATTCAAATTTCCTTCAATATAGTTTCCACTGCATGCTTTTCTTACCTAATTTTGCACATAAAGCCTTAGTCTCATGAATTCCTCTCAGATATTTCGACTGATTTGTTGCCTTATCGCAAACCTATAAAATTGCTGCATCATGTTGGACTTGTGCTCTCTTTGGGACGAATGGCGCTTTGAAAGCTTTTAGCAAACTTCCCAACCCGCAGAAGCATCCCCGCTAAGCCATGGGCCTTGGCATAACCCTTCCACCAAATGCTGTCGCCCTTTTCAGTTGGCTGCCACTCGGGCCTTTATCCTTGTCCTTCATACCATAGGGCGCTACATACTCACTCATCTCATCGAAGCCAAGCCTCCGCTTCCATGCTCCCGACCCGCTTTCTCACCGAGAATTGCTCGAGCTTCCTGCCTTCCATACATTTCCCAATGCAGCCTACCTTCTTTTTGGTAGTCCGAGGTTCTAGTCTCCTTGTGCTCGCTGGCCCCTTGCTGGCCCCGTGACTGTTCAGCTTCTTCCTCGAATCAGAGTCCGAAGTCCGAAGCTTGAGCCTGAGGATTCCGCCGGGGACCTCCTTCTCTTTGCTCCTCCTCTTGTCCTTTCCCTCGCTTTCCCGAGCTGATGCTAACCCACTCATGCTTGTGTGGCCGTGAAAGCCTTTTATCCGCCCAGGTCCGGCCCTCATCCGGGTGATATTTCTCTCTCGGGTCATGGGCCCAAATGCTTCATATGTGCTCCTTGCCGGGGTGGCCCTCGGGTGGAGTCTCTGTTTCTTCCCTATGGTCTCGGGCTGTCGCCCCCCGAGCCCGGCCTCTAGTCGCATACACAAGTAGGTCATAGCTATACTGTTAGTTTTATTCGCTCTTTTGCATTATATGTGTTGTTGGTATAGTTGTGGAACAAAAATACATCAACTAAACATTTAAAGTGCAAAAGAGATCATATTTATATTATATAACATCCTAATACAAAGCCTCCCGGATCAAGAGTCTAACTATTCTTGAAATCGCCGTGAGGATGGGTTATCCTCGAGGAACTTCTTAACTTGGGCCGCTTCCTACCGAAGGCCCCAAGTTCCTAAGGACATTGGTTGACGACCCCGCAAAGATGTCACCAATTCCTCTACCCCGGGCCGGAGGTGTAAGCCGCTGGCATCGCTAATATTCCCGCCGCCGGTAGGCCACCGGCAAGTCGAAGAGGTCATGCCATCGCTTTTTAACTAAGACAAAGATAGTCGACATTTGTTTTATTCGGCATGCCCGCCAAAGCCGAGTGCGATGAGCATGAACACTTTTCTTTGCCCCCGGTCGAATTTTATGTATCACCGCTATTCTCCCATCCGCCAGTTAATTAGGAAGATAGTATCTCAACCGACCGCCATTGTGTGTCAGCCGATGATTCTCCACTTGCTTGGCCTCCAGCTCTTATGCCTCCCCGGATGATTCTCATTTAATCCCTACCTCCGCCATTTCTTGATAGTCTCATTGTCGAAGTCGACCACCGGGATGTCGATCCCTCGCCCTTTGTCGAGGTGGTGTCGAGGAGCTCGACATCAAGATGCTCGGTCTTGCCGCGGATTCCCATCTGTTCCTGGAGGGCGTAGAACTCTTCCTCAGTTGGCAGCTCTCGAGCTTCCATTATTTGCCTGATGTTGTTGTAGGCCTCGATGTCGGAAGTTGACTCCCCTGTATAGGTGTCGGCTTCCCTGCGATCTTGTCAATACTTGAGGTTAGATCAAGGTTGATATGAAAACTTAAACCAACTATGTTGGTGAAGAATTTAATCTTCCAAAAATAATGGAGAATGATTCAAGCCCTGAGACTCCCCTGACGATGAAGTCGCCCAAGTCCGTTGCCGCCGTAGTTGGTGCAAAGAACTCGCCAGCCCAAGCTCCTCTCCCCCGTGATTCGAAGATTTCGATGTCGCCAGGAGCGTATACTCCTCACCGCTAATGATGATGGCGGCTAGGCTTTGTGGATGCCTAGCCCAAGTGGGGGAGCCGACCGGAGGCCGGCCCGCCGGGTTGCTTAGCCCTTCTTTGCCACCGTTTCTTCTCACGGGTCGAAGCCCGAAAATTTTCCTCGTCCGATTCTCTTCTTCTCGCTTTTCCTTCCCCGCCTTGGCCGGTACAAAAGCATCTATTCTCCGCTGAGGCTCGCTATGGGGGTCTACCTCCATGGGAGGAATAGAGGTTGCCCCCATTGGGTTTTCGCCACGGTGGGAAAGGAAAATGGCTAAGGCGGTGGGTAGGAGAAATGCTTGGTCCCCGCTAACCGGCCGTGACCATGTAATCCGGCAGCTTCTCAGGCCCTATTAGTCAAGTAACTTGGCAATGTTTGGAACATCACCCAAGGTCGCTTGAAGGGATGGGCTGGGAACAAAATAGCTTGTGCAAGGTGGTAGTCGCGACTAGGGAGGGTCCTACCCTAGCTTGGAACCCCGCTAAAACTTGCCTATATGCCGGGTTGCATGCGTGGTGGCTTTGACATCTATTTCTTTTCCTAAAGATTCGGAAGATGTCATTGACATCAGCCTCGGCAAAGATGGGGCAAAGGGCCATTGATCCGGGAAAGATGAGACTAGCAAACGGATGCGTAAGTTTCGTGGAGCTGGGAAAATCGCTTAAACCGCCAAGAGCAAACTTGTAGGGTGCTAAGTGAGAAATGGGAACCTATTTATAGAAAGGTGAAAACCCTAATTTTGGATGACCTAGAAATTTACCGGGTTGGGCACTCGACCTATTAGGAGATGCAAATGAGAATTTGAAGGCTACTTTTGGGTTTGAGCATGTTAAGATCAACTAGTGAACCTATTGCAATAACTTGAGGTCATTTGATATGGCATGGTGGGAGAAAAGCCGAGGTTCATTGACGCTGGCCTCGCACCATAATGAAAAGTTCATTTTCTCGCCTCGGGCGCCGACGCGGTGAGACATTGACTCTAATTGGGTTAAACTTGTCCAATTTGGGTGATGTAAGGGTCTAATTCTACCTGACTCTGCCGAAGAAGCGTAATTGACCCCTTTATTTGGTCAATTTGGAGCAGCTTTTGGGCATTTTGGGCTATGGTCTTACACGCTAGACTCCAGCCTAAAATGAAAAGTTCATTTTCTCGCCCGGGCGCCGACGCGGTGAGATATCGCCTCAAATTTGCTCAAAGTGTCCATTTTAACTAAAACAAAAAGCTAAAATTTACTAACTCAACTCAATTAAACAAGATTTGACATGTTACTTTGTCAAAAAGTTTTATATTAACAAAATTTTTCCATTATTTACAAAAAATCTTAAGGGCGCCTCCCTTGATATGGCTAGCAAGATGCATTTTGCCTCATGAATGTCACCCCTCTTTCGCATGAACTGTGGTGTGCCGTCAATCTTCAAAATGTCGCACCAGTTTTTGCTCAAGGTTCTTGCGGTGGCCAGGCAACATCTCCCCCGCCACCCCTCATATCTCTGTTGTATTCCCCGATGACCTCTCTGACTAGGTGGGCTTAACGGTGCACTGGGATCAAGAACCCAGAAGCTATGCTGAAAAAATGCCTTATCTCCCTTGAGGGCCTCCTCTCGGCCTCCTTCCTTCGCCGGCCCCTTCTTCCTGGGTGGCCTAGGAGGCTTGGGCTTCCGTGGTGGCGCTTTGAGTCCGGCCTTCGCCTGATGCCCACCTCTCGATAGTCCTCACTGCAGGCTCCCCGTAATACGCTGTAATGCCTCCCACTTCACACCATGTAGGCTGTAGGATCCCTTAGCTTCTTTTGATAGACCTTGACGGGGTCTATCACATACTCAGCTGTGGGCCAGCTGCTTTGACCCTATCCCACGCCTGCAAGGTGGGGGCTTCTCAAGGCTTGGCCGGGCTGTCCCGGTCCCGTACTACCCGCCTCACCGGGTTTAAAGAGCTTGCCCTTCCGGCGGGGACTAGTCTTCGCCGGAACCGGCCGAGGAGGGGCGGGATGGTCACCGATGGTTCGCTGATGACGGTGACCCTTTACCCGCCGCTTAACATTCACGAAGTCTCCCTTCCCCGCCTTCACGACCTTCACCTTCTTTTTTTTTTTCCGGGCCTGGTCGCGCTCGCCTCCTCTCCCCTCTTTCTTTCTTTTCCGACGGGCGCCTCCTTGGCTTCATGCATCTTTATCCATGCCATGAGCTTCCTTTTCCTCCTCACCGGGCTCGAGCCTCTGGGCCCCTCTGTTTTTCATTTTGCTCCTCAGCCCGACATCTTGTTCTTTTCTTTTCTTCTTCCTTTCCTCCCTCGGCCCGATCTTGTTCCTTGTTCTTCTTCCTCATCTCCTCGCCCACTTCTTCAAGGATCTTCTACATGACGCCCGCTACTCTTCAGCTTGGACCTCTGTTCGGCTACGAGTGGGCATCCTCCTCCACCTCCTCGTCACCCCTTCTTGATCGTTGTTGTTGCCGGGTGTTCCTTGACAACTCTCCTCGCTTGTCGGTTGACCTTCTTGCCGGTACGAAGGCCGGGCATCTCTCTTGGAGCAGTGGCGGGAGGAGTAACACCGGAGGGACTCTAGCTGGTCCGCTTGGCCCCGCCATATTTGATCTGCTCATCCGATAATGGCATACCAAAAAATCGCCTTTGGCAAAGGGGAGCGCATTTTCTAGGGAAGAACGGAAATGAGGGGGTTTTAGGTCTATTTATAGACGGGCCATTTTAGGTCAAATTTCAAACTACCATTTTGGGTCATTATCCGTCCTGAGCGACGCGGTGAGACCATCCTACTTTTGAAGGTTTGGCTCACTAATTTTAGTCTTATTATGTTCCAATTCACTTAATCGCTACTAGCTTAGCATATACTACAAAAATGAGAAAAACTTTTTTTTCCATTTTTCGAGGTTTGAGGATCCTATCAAGTTAGTACTATCGGGAGCATGGTCGCTTTGCTCTTGGTCTCCAAGAACATTGCTCGATACCACCGGACGCCTCTCTACTGTGATACGGTGCACTCACCGATACAAACAGAGTTCATCCCCCATACCAGCTCCATACCGATACAGGGGCCTCCACATATCATCACGGGATCGCATCGGGTCCCCGAAGAGTGAAGGTCATTTTACCCCGCCTCCCCTCAGTGGCCTACCTAGTTAGCGCTGAAGCTGCAAACATACATGTCAAGAACAATATCATCACATATCCACCTCAAGGGTGGTACATCAACATCCTGCATAGACAGAGATCAGCACAATACATATGGGAAAAACCTAACCAAGGCTGGACTCAAGGGATGATCGACGGGTTGGTCTCCGTGAGTTCATTGCGCATGTAATTCATGGCAAAATTTGGTCAGGGCATAAGAACATGGCTTAGTGGTTGTCCACTCCATCCGCTCCTCCCCGCTCACACTTTGCAGAGTAGGCTGAAAAGTGTTGGGACCTCGACCAGGGGTCGGCCGGGATGCATAGCCAAAGGCCCACTGAAAGTGAACACCACCCTGGGTGTCGAGCCCATGCCTTGCCCCTCAGACTCTCTGGCAAGCCATTAGACCTAGTCACAATGATCCCCTCGTAGGCCTTTACACACCGTGAGGGATCGCTCAAGAGTCAACACCTAACCTCCTTCTAAGCTGCCTGGCCCCTTCACCCACAAAAACTGTGTGTGGTTCTTGTACACAGCCTAATCTACAAAGCAGGTGCTAGAGAGGCTAACTAGGAGCATCAACTACTAGGCTTGAGGTCTCTACCCCCTTCCCAATACAAGGAGTTCACGAGATACATCATCCATATATTACATAGGAGAACTAAAGAACTAGATCTAATCTATATCATAGAGTTAGGTTCTTTAGTTAGAGTCCTGGTATCTAGAGATCTAAGTGGTCGCTTATGGGCAATTTAATAGGCTAAACCTATTGATTCAATGACTGGAAGACGGTTTAGGCTATTAAATTGACTAAATACCTGATCCTTGACTTGTTCTCCCGCCTCGAAAGCTCAACCATCTTGCTGAACCGCTTGGAATCAAGGAAAACTAATGGTGCAATTCGGCATATGAAGTCTGGGAGGCGCTTTGACTCCCGGGCAGCCAAACAGAGCTCTAGAATCCTATGGATGAAAATGGCAAGTTAGGGTTTCCCACCTAAATAGACAAGGGTTAGGGCTAGGGTTTCCAATTATCCCTTTAGGCATGTGGGATAATTGGGAATGGCCCACTTGCCTTTAATGGCTAGGTGGCATAAATGTATCCACATGGAAAGGTGTGCACTCCTAATAAATGTGCACATTGGTAAATGTGCACATTAATAAATGCACATACCTTTTGCAAGTTGCCCCTCAGGGGCTACCCGCTTGGCTACCGCCGGGCGCATATGTCGGCCGGAGTGGGCGGTACGCTGCTGGATCAGGTAAAGATAAAGATACGCCCCGGGACCGTGATAATCGGCCGAACGCCACATGTACCTGCTAGTTTCGTTTGTTCTCTTTGCATTATATGTGTTGTTGGTATAAAGGCGGAAACAAAATACATCAACAAAACATTTAAAGTGTAACAGAAATTATATTTATATTATATATATACAACTCGGGATCAAGAGTCTACTATTTTGAAATCGCCGGTAGGGATGGGTTATCTTCAGGAACTTCTTTAACTTGGGCCGTCCTACCGAAGGCCCCAAGTTCCCGAGGACGCTGGTTGATGACCCGCCCGCAAAGCTCCACTACCTAATTCCTCTAATGTAAGTCGGGTCACACGCCAGTCTTCGCCGATAAGGTATGGCGGTCGAAGATGTCGAGTGCCATCGCCTTCTTGACTAAGACGACATAGTCGTTGTTGGCAGCTAGCCGAAAGCATGCCGCCAAAGCCCGAGAGCTGATGAGCATGAATACTCCTTCCGCCTCTAGGGTGAATTTGGCGGTGGACACCGCTATTCTCCGCCATTCAGCCAGCCAGGGGAGATAGTATCGCAATGACCTGTCCTTGTGTGCCGTTGTTGATTCTTTTGCCTCCTCGCCACCAGCTGCAGGTCTCCTAAGATATTCGCCGACTTCCACCTAAGTGAGCTCAGAATCCCCTAATCCAAGGAAGTCACCAGGTCGAACTCGCTTCTTCTCTCGTGGGTTGGTGTCAAGAGCTCTGGCAATTAAATGTTTGGAGTTTGCCACAGGATTCCCACTGCTCCTCGGATGGCATAAAAACTCTTCGCCGGCAGCTCCCGAAGCCCATTATCCGCCTCGATGTTGTCAGAGGGTTTGATGTCGGAAGTCGACCCCCCTCGAAGTGTCGGCTTCCCACTTGAAGCGAAAGTCGGAAGCTCCCCCTGACGACGAAATCATCCGTGTCTGATTGCCACAGCTTGGTGCAAAGAACTCGCCGAAGCCCAGATATCCCGCTCCCCGATTCGAAGGTGGGCACGATGTCAACAGGGAGCAAGTACCCGCCGCCGATGATAATGGGGGCTAGGCTTGTGGATACCTAGCCCAAGGGGTGGGCGATCCCAGGGTTTGCCGGCTCCGCTCGAATTCCTGCAACTCCCCGCTCATAACCGCCGCCTGGATCGAGCTTGACGTAGTCCCTCTTTCCTCGATTCTTCGCCTCCTCTTCCTTCTTGCCCCGCTGGTACCGCAAAAGGAGCTGCTCACTGCTGAGGAGGCTAAGGGGTCCACATCCATGGGAGGGATAGAGGTTTCCCCATGGGGTTTTCGGCACTGTGGAGAGAAAAAAAATTGCTAAGGCGGGGCGTGTAGGAGAAATACTTGGTCCTGTCAACTGCCAAGACTATGTAGTCCGCAACCTCTGGGCCTTGTTGGTCAAGTACTTGGCAATGTTCTAACATCACCCAAGGTGCTTTTGAAGGGATTGCCCGGGAACAAAGTAGTCCGTGGCAAGGGGAGCTGCATCTAAGGATGGTCCTACCCTAGCTTGGAACTCGGATGTAACTTGTCTATATGTCGGGGCCGCAAGAGCAGTGGCTTTGACATCTATTTTTTTTGGAAGAGTCGAAAAATGTCATTGACATCGGCCTCGGCAAAGGGGTAATCGGGCGCTGCACTCATCGCCTCAAGTCGCTAGCTGCCATGGATCTAGGGAGATGAGACTAACAAACGGATGCAAAAGCCTGTGTGGAGCTGGAAAATCGCCTTAAAAGGTCAAGAGCAAACTTGTAGGGTGCTATGTGAGAAATGGGTACCTATTTATAGAGAAGGGGGGAAAACCCTAATTTTGGATGACTTGAAAACTCTTGGGGTTGGGGCAATTCTAGCCTATGTTGAGGTCCAAATGGGAGTTGGAAGACTAATTTGAGGGTATGAGCATGACTGGATTATCTAAGGAACCTATTGCAACAACCTAGGAATCAATTGATATGGCATGGTGGCAAATTGTTAGAGGTTCACACGCTATACTCGCTCAAAAAACCGGAGTTTTGTTTTTAGACCAGCGCGACGCGGTGAGACAAAACTCTATTTTGGTCAAAACTTATTATGTTCCAATTCACTTAACTGCTACTAGCTTAGTGATATATTACAAAAATGAGAAAAAAAAAATTTCCCATTTTTCGAGGTTTGAGGATCCTATCAAGTTAGTACTAATGGGGAGTATGGTCGCTGCTTTGCTCTTGGTCTCCAAGAACATTGCTCGATAACATCGTGGACGCCTTCCTACTCGTGATACTGGGTGCACCCACCGTGATACAAACAGAGTTCATCCCCATACCGCCCACATCGATACAGTGGCCTCCACATAGCATCGCACCCGTGAACGAGTCCCAAAGGAAGAGTGAAGGGGTCATTTTACCTTGTCTCCCCTCGTGGCCTACCTAGTCGGGAAGCGTAAAACATACATGTCAAGATACAACATAATCACATATCCACCTCCTCGGGTGGTACATCAACATCTGTATAGACAAGGATCAAAGACAAAACATATGGGTTCCTACCCAAGGCTCGGATCAAGGAATGACTGACGGCTTGGGTCTCCGTAGAGTTCCTTGCGCATGTAATTTATGGCAATGGATTTGGCCGGCATATGAACATGGCTTAGGGTGGTCCACTCCATCCGCCCTCCCGTGCACACTTTGCGAGTAGGTTGAAAAGTGTTGGGACCTGACAGAGCTCACGGATGCATAGCCAAAGGGGCTATTCCTGGGTTGCATCTCCCCGGGGCCCGATAAAGGTGTAGGGATCACTCCCTCCGAGGTCTACATGTCGACTCAAGGTGACTAGAGGGCCACCGCCTTGTTCGACCGGGAACCCACTGGAAAGTGAACACCACTCCACGGGAAAGTCGAGCCCATGCCTTGCCCGCACTCGCGGCAAGCCATTAGACCTAGTCACAATGATCCCTCGGTAGGCCTTACACACCGTGAGGGATCGCTCAAGAGTCGTAACACTAACCTCCTTCTTAGCCGCCGCCCCTTCACCCACAACCAGGTGTGGATCTTGTACATAGGCCGAATCTACAGTGTGCTAGAGAGGCTAATCTAGGAGCATCAACTACCAAGCTTTGGGGTCTCTACCCCCCTTCCCAATACAAGGAGTTCACAGAGATACATCATCCATATATCATGTAAGAACTAAAGAACTAAATCTAATCTATATCATAGAGTTAGGTTCTTTAGTTAGTGTCCGTATCCGGAGAATCTAAATGGTTTATGGACAATTTAATAGGCTAAACCTACTGATACAATGACTGGAAGATGGTTTAGGCTATTAAATTGACTAAATACCTGATCCTTGTGTTGCTCCTCCTGACCTGAGTTTGACCATCCTGCTGAACTGCTTGAAGATGGAGCCAACAAGGAAAACTAATGGTGCAATCTGCTCGCATGACAGTCCGAGGCGGTTTTGACCCCTTGAGCAAGCAAAACAAAGCTCTAAAACCCTATGGACTAAAATAGCAAGTTAGGGTTTCTCCTACCTAAATAGACAAGGGTTAGGGCTAGGGTTTCCATTATCCCTTTAAGCATGTGGGATAATTGGGTATGGCCCACTTGGCTTTAATGGCTAGGTGGCATAAAGGTATCCACATGGGAAAATGTGCACCTTGATAAATGTGCACATTGGTAAATGTGCACATTAATAAATGCACATACCTTGCAAGTTGCCCCTAGGGCTACCCGCCTAGCTACACGCCACAGACACGCGGTCGGGGTGGAGACGCGTGGATTTAGGCAGGCAGACAAGATACGCCCCGGGACCGTGATAATCGCGGCTTGAACGTCCACAAGCAGCCCCCGGCGTGTGCATGATTGTAGAGGGAGCACGACTTCGACCACGTCAAGGAGCAATGGAGGAGGAAGTGCTTCTCGAGCAGGTAGATGGAGTAGAGTCATGGTAGTTCATCCGGAAGTTAGCACTCCGCATGGTCCAGATGTTGTATCTAGAGTAGAGCCATCCTAGAATCCCTTGTTGAACATCTTGAACCCTAATCAAGGAATCCTAGTCAAAGTTAGATATATATGATTAGGTTAAGATGTTCCTATAATGTTACCATGATATGATGTGATGTGATGATGGTTGATCATGTTTGCTCCTCTTGTATTGGGAAGGGGGGAGAGACCTAGTAACCTTACTTAGTAGTATGCTCCTAGTTTAGACCCCTTAGTTCCTATTATTATGCGGCCCGTGCATAGGAACCCACCGGCTATGGAGGCTATGACGGACTCAAAGACTACAACAACGGGGGCTAGAGGCAATATGGAGGGAGGATCCCTCGCCGAAAGGGGGGCTATGGGGGATCCCATAGTGGGCTAGGCTTATGGTCTGGTCACTGGTGGGGTTTCAGGGCATGAGTCCGACACCTCCCCGGGCAATGGTGTCGCCGCTTCTCAAGAGCTACAAGTGTTGGCTTGGCTCTTGTTTTGGGGTTGGAGCCTGCACTAATCGCGGTGTCGCCACGATTCTCTAGCCGCCTGCGGGAACCTTTAGACCCCTGAAGGGGAGATGCAACCCTTCCCGCCTCATGCACTGTGGAGATGCAACCTCGAGTAGTCCCGGATGGGTGATGCCATGGGATTGTGTATCCGTAAGGCTAGAGTCATGCCGTGAGCTTGATCTAGCCCATCCGCAGCATGCAATGAGGGGCGGATGGAGTGGTCAACCCGAGCCATTTGTCATAGCCAGCCCCGCCATTGTTATGACTCGGCCTCGCTTCTATCTTGAGGCCTATCCAGCTTAGTCGACCTCCTTATGAGCTCGGAGCCACTGTAGGAGCTCTCATGTTATGGCATATGATTTTGTTCTTTGCAGCTATGGATATGTGGATGAGCTACCCTTCGAGGTGGTGTGATGTATTGTTATTGCTAGTTCTCGACGATGTTTATGCTTCATTTGGATAGGAGCCCATAGGGGAAGGGCGGCGCGAAGACACCTTTCACCCCTCCCCCTCAAGACTACTGGTGATCCCAGAGTGCGGGATAGACGGAGGGGGTCCATGGCGGGGAGGACCGGATGGGGGATTTCCGGAATATTGGCCGGGAGCCAGATATTTAATAGGGAGCGCCACAAATTTCAATATAATCTATGTTCTTCCGTGTGATGTTTGAGGTAATCGCCCTTTGTTTCTTCTTTTTTGACACCTTTCCATTTTATCCATACAACATTTTCTACTGTGTTCCTCACAAGCACGCTTCTCCACATGTCATTCTTAGACCGCCAAACATGTCTTGTTGCATTGCACCCTATCTAGCCTCGCCTTTATGGTCACATATCTTGCACTCAAAGTAACTGCAGCTGCACCATGGAATTTTTACCCCTTCCTCAAGATTGACATCCTCTCATGATAGCTTTACAACAAAGTAAGGCTTTAATTTTCAAAAGGCTCTCTCGCTTAATTTGAACATCCGGATTGTCTTGCTTGAAACTAGTGAAGAATTTTGTCCGCAAAATAAGAATAGAAAACTACTTAGTAAATGCCGTGGATAGGTTCAATACGCCGCACGCTTTATACTTAATAACGATGAATTGTATGATACGGCATAAATTTGCCGATAAAACGCAAAAATACGGCAAAAAACAATTCCTGGGAAGATTTTTCGCGACGCCAAAACAACTAACCGCACAGACGCTGAATTTTTCGCTGACGCTAAACCTTCGTCGAATCGCTGCGACGCTGAAACCAAATTTTTTCGCATCGCGAAAAACAATGCCACAGCTGCACGCCGAACTTTTTATGTGACGCTGTTTAGTTGTTTTCAAGCAGACGCGAAAATCTTCCGACGCCGGAATTGTTTTTTGCCGTATTTTTTCAACACCGCGACCGCTTTTGGCAGACGCTGGCCGACCGATAGCGTGACGAAAAAATTTTCAAGCAGACGCTTATCACGAAGCTTTCGCGACGCCAATGTCGCCCGGGCCCTTTCGCTACCGCGATTCTTTTGTATTTCGCAGACGCTAAAAAATTTTCGCACGCACGCCATTAAGGTTTCGCGCGACGCGAAGATTTTTTTTCCTAACCGACGAGGTATTTATATCGCTAAATACGTATTTTATTAAAAAATACGTATTTTTTAACTTTATACGTCAGGAATTTTAATTTTGTACGTATAGAACCTATCCCTGGTAAATGCTAATGCTAATGCTAATACCACTAGTGAAACAAATGCTAATAAATAGAAACTTAGAACTAATTGTTGATTCCATTAGCATTGCAGCTTAACCCTTAGCAAACCAAACTACTAACCAATGCTAAGATATTGGGCTGAAAGCATTGCTAATCTATAGTGGTAGGTTGGCTTTGCTAACTACAGATTTAGTGTAGTGCTAACATTGACAAAATTACTAACAGTGGCACCAACATTAACGAAATTAGTAACATTAGCACTACCATTAACAAAATCACTAACACTGGCACTAACATCAACACAATTACTAAAAGTGACACTAACATTATAAAGTGAGAAACCTTAGCACTTTCACAAAAAATGCTCAATTATCAACCATCAATAGCACTAAAACTTGCTAACACGATAAGAACGGTAGACTAATTTGATTAGCGCACATAATTCATATTAGTATCAATACTTCAAAACTTATAAAAATACTAGTAATTAGTAAACTTGAAAAAATACTTAGTAAAGAACTTTTTTCTACAAATAGTATACCCGGCTCACATCAAAGTAATGTGTTGGATGCTTGGGATGTTTTCCTCTACCAGATCCGACGCCCTTGAAGTTAGGCAAAACTCTAATCACTTCTTGGCTCAGTGGAATCCTTTTCTTCTTCCTTCCCCAAGAGCCCATAATGCATTTTTATTCCTAATTGCAACAGGTGCTTTTAGCTTTGGAACAATTCCTTGATGAATTCCTAAAGCCTTGGCGCTAATCTTTTGCTTCCATGCCCGACCTTCCAAGTGCCATGACTAATGCCGCCCTTTTTGTCGCTAATTTGTCATTTGACCGCACTCCTTTCACATGTTATATGGTTTCTTGATGCTACCGACAATTATCGTGGAACAATCTTTTCCTTATCGACATCGCGAACCTCGTGATAACTTTGTTGTTCTCCACTACATGCCATACTTCTTTTTTTCCGGTCTCAGATATCGAACTAGTCAAATCCAAAAACACTTTTTGTGATTATGGGGCTGTATGTTGCGTTGCTTTTTGAGTGCCCAATACCCAATCTAAATTTTCATTTGACAATCGTTGCCTCATCTTGCTTGCTCTTTTGCCTTTGCTTCTCAGAATGCCATTTCCGCCCTCCCCGCCTTCGCCATCGGGCCTTTAAAACAACAGAGAAATAAGTTATGCAAGTCTAGCAATCTATTCAAAGATACAATTGAATAGGCTATAGGCAATATTCATATCAATATTCTCCCATTAACCATTACATTCTCAACTTCAATCAATGAATATACTAGATCAATCTTCAAAATGACTTAGGCATTATCAAAGTGTTTATCACTATCCACTTTAGAACATGGTCTCCATATCTTTAAGATATTATTCCAAACCTTAGAATTTCTACAAGTTGCTTTTTATCAGAAAGTAAAAGGCATTGACCGAAGTTGTAGCTCGGTTGACTCGTCTTCAAATGCCGCTACAGCTTGATCGGATCTTCCCCTTTACACCTGCATATACCAATTATTTACCCATAATCCGCCTATCCCTTCTTCATTGTTATTATAGTTCAGGATCCGCCGAGCCGAGCCGACCGACGAGCTTTTTTCCGCTTATTCTAACTGAACTTCAAACAAGTTTTCCCCCTCAATTTATATTTTCGTGTCAATATCCGCACGTTTACTATTAATAAACCTTGTCACCTTTTAGACCATGGTTTAGCCTAACCCTTTGAACTATATGGCCTTCAACAATAATATAAGTTAATCAACCCTTAACCACCATGTATCAACCCTTAGCTTTGAGCTATTTTCACACATAGATAATCATCAACTCAAGTGTAATATACCATTATAACATGATCCTGCTTAACATTCCCCTTCATGTTATAATCCAAACACCAGACGTATATTTTAATTTCAGAATCTTCTTTTCGGGTAAAGGCTTTGTGAGCAGTGTTGCTAATTGCTTTGTTGTGTTCACATATACCAATTTAACTATATCCTTCCCAACTATTTCTCTGATAAAATGAAGTTCTAATTCTATATGCTTTGACCTTGCATGAAATGCTGGATCTTTTCATTGCTATGTACTTTTGTACTATCACAAAGATAACTCGTGGGTTTTGTTTTGATTGTAACCTAGTTCAATCAATAGTCTTCTTTCCCACAAACCACAAACCATTAACACACAACTACCATTAATATTATTAACATAAACCATTGCATTTCACACATTTAAATTAAAATCCCCCTTAAACCCCCTTTGGTTTGGGTGCATATTCACACGGGGGGTTACTCCGGCAACGAGCTGTCGGATGGGCATATTTGCCCTTTATTCCAAGATCTGGACCGCATATAGCGATCCTCGCTTGTGGGGTATGCATGTACAAGTTTTTGTATACCAGATATTAAGGTTTGCAAAATACTATAAGGTTTGAGAGAATGTACTTAATGGTGTTAATTTTATACATGTATTGTAAATTTTTGGGCTCTCGGCCCTCCCACGTAACCCCCGTGGTGAATATGCACCCAAACCAAAGGGGGTTTAAGGGGGATTTTAATTTAAATGTGTGAAATGCAATGGTTTATGTTAATAATATTAATGGTAGTTGTGTGTTAATGGTTTGTGGTAACTAAAAAAATTTTTGGCCCCTTCGGGGCCTTAAGGATGGTGTAGGGGTGCATGTAATATTGTGCATGGAGTTTCCTTAGTGCATGTAATATTGTGCATATAATATCTGTGCATGGAGATTCCTTAGTGCATATGAATCATATTGTGCAAGAGGCTTTGTTAGATCCACTTCAAATTCCGTACTCTCTGTTATGTTTCTGTGGAGCAATATACATTTATTTAGATTATGCAATTTCAAACAAGCTGTTACAACTTAATGCATTAAGTTCACACTTCTGCTTCTCTTTAGAGACCTTAAATATATCCAAAGATTTCAAGGCGGTAGGGGAGTCTCAGGCCTTTCATCAGATTTCCAATATCTTTCATGTTCATGTGCTTCAAAACAACCTGGCAAAAAAAACGTCCAACTTGTATTGCTCACATTTGCCTTTAGCATGGCCTAAAAAAGAACGTGTGTGAAATTAGGTGCTGAAAAGTAACAAGGAAGAAAAATCAAGATAAAGAAGAAGAAAAGATGGCTGGCTATCTATACCATATCCATAGCTTGAGCACTTATCAGACTTTGTTGTCTAAGAAATATAACTTCAGCATGATTGTAGAGCTCCACGCCCAAAGTGATTGAGGTCCAAGATTTGGGATATCATATTTTGGGGAATATCTTCACGCCCCGCAAAGATTTAACAATGCCAAAGATATGTGTTATTGACTTTACGTATTAATATGCTATAATAATCAATCTGCAAACAACCTAAAAATTGGGAGGATAGAAAGCCAATAAGAAAGATAGGTCATCGAGTAGTTAGGAAAAATTTTGCATGGTATTACCTGCTTTGAAAAATTCAAAGGGGAAAGAGGATTTGTAGCATTAGAGGCAATTTGAGATCTCATTTCATCCTCATAAGAATCCTCCAATAGAATGGCTACCCTCTATAAACTGCAATTAATGCAGCACCAACAACTTCATTGCTTTTGTTTTTCCCCCATAACTTTTGATCCACTCGTCAAAATGCTGCGGCGTTTGTTGCATTTGATGCGAAATGAAAAGATCTTTCTAATGATATATGGTTATGATGTATTTCAATATGGTCATATGCATTAACCTTAAAAAAATATGATTTTTTACTTATTTCTTGTACATTTATATCAAGAAAGGTATATGAATGGTTATCATTAGATACATTTTGAGAAGACGAACCCATTGCTACAAAAAGTGTTTGAATCGGAGTTCTGGATCAAAAGTTATAATGAAAAAATGATACTACGGAAGTTAGTTGCAACTGCATTAATTACAGGCTGCCACATAATACTGGAATGAGATACACTGGAACTCTTCTCTTATTGGACAGTTTAAAAAGCTGACGTGGCATTTTAAGCATCCCTTAATGGGACAAAATGTGATCTCATATTTCCTCTAATGATGCACTCCGCAGTCTTCTTTGTTTGCTTCTTAAATTGTCACTGCACTTCTGATATAAATCAAGTAACTCTTTGCAATCCTTCACGATTACAGTGCCACATTATGTTTGTCTGCATTATAGCTGTTGAACAGAAACAAAGCAACTAAAGCCAATGTGTTCAAGTCGAATCTGCAGAGCACTGATAACTCCGCTTTCCTCCATATTGACAGCAATGGTAAACTACAAATTAGTTCTCGCTGTGTAACACTACCATCAAAGTATGTAAGATTTCTTTGTTCGATTTCAAGAGAGGAATCAAAGAAATCATGTCCGGGGCCTGGCCGCTTTCGTCCCGCAAAGAAAAGGGATGAAACAAAAAATCTCACATTTGAAGAGATGTACCTCTCAGACGGAGTCCCGCGGCATCCGCTCAATCCGCCCCGATTGCATAAACCCTAGTTACCGCCTTTGTTGGTTTAAAGAAACCGCCATACCGAAGGTGCCTGATCTGCGCAGAGGTGCAACCTAAAAAATATCTCATTTGAAGAATTATGTACCTCAGATGGGAGTCCCCGGCATCTGCTCAATCCGCCCCGATTGCATAAAACCCTAGTTACTCGCCTTGTTAGTTTAAAGAAATCGCCATACCGAAGGTGCCGATCTACCTTCGTGATGAGTCCAAATACCCCTTAACAATCGCCCAAACCGCATCAAATTCATTCGCTCGCCCAAATCCATCACCATAGATGCCCAACTTTTTTGCAAAAGCCAATCTTATTGTTAAGTTTACTTTTGTTGACCGTCCGATCCCAACCTTCACCTCTCGGCCACTGAACCAATTAGGGCCATAATAATTTCCATACCTTGAAAAAAACTTCAAAGAAATGCATAAACCGTTGAAGCAAGCATCCTGGGCCGCGATCATCCTCTCGTGACTAAAGCACTAACGCTTCCACTCCAAATCTACAAGAACATTAATTTTTTGCAAGAATGCCCCGAATGCTATCTACGAGGCTTGCATGTTCAGCCCCTAAAAAAAAAAGAGGGCTTTGTTGTGAGCCCTTGATGTTGGACCATTGAAAAAAAAAAAGCTAAATCAACGATCAAGAAATGGTGCACTCTAGATGTAACGATTAGTACATCCATTCAATACGCCATGAAATCTTAGGGAAAACCTTTGTGAAAAGCGCATAAAACACAAAGAAAACCCCTGTTATTATGCTATATATTCTTTTTAGAAGCTAACACAAACTGATGCATATTCAATTTCAAGACTTGACATAGTCAGTAGCATTCCCGCTTTTGCATTTCCAACTAATAGGAGCTCCCCAAGAAAGTTAGATCACCCGATGTGGATTTTCTTGTGTTAAGATCTCCTCCCCAGTCATCGTCACAATAAGCTAGTAGTTGCAAATTTTCAGTGCTATAACTAATGCCATGATTCACTGTCCCTTTTAAATATCTCAGAACCCGTTTTGCTGCCATCCAGTGTTCTTTCCCTGGATCATTATTGTACCTGCTTGACATGTTCACTACATAGGCTATGTCTGGTCTAGTACATAGGATAAATGTACCAATTAATGACATATAAGGCACATTGCTCATTTTTTCTCGCTCAAGACTGCTTTTTGGACTCATTTTGAACTTGCTGAGCATCCCTTCAATCTGACTCTTCTGAGTCAAGGTCAGAATTTTGCTTGCTGTATCCCTATGCACTTCTATTCCCAAATTTTTTTTAACTCACCAAGATCTGACATCTTGAATTTGTTTTTCAGAATATTCTTGCATTGCTCTAAAATATTTATGCCATTTGCCACCATTATATTATCATCTACATAGAGTGCTATTATGCACCATTCAACTCCTTTCAAATTTGTAAAGATTACCATCATTGACACACGGAAATCAGATTTTTAACTAACCCCCGTACACACAAAGTACATTTTCTAACTTGAATGCCTTTCCTTCAAGATCAAAGAGTTCCAAAGATTTCAAAGTGTCCTTGATTTCATGCAAGTCTCCATTTCCTAGTTGCACATGCCCTCTTTTTACTTTTCTCAGCCTTTAAGCAATTTGGCGTAAGAGGTCACCGCCCTCTCAAATTTTCTCAATCTATAATTATCATATTATGATCATTTGCATCATGCATTAAATGACATAATTCAAGATAACTTACCTCATCATCTTCATTCTCGCCGTCCTCCTCACCTCAAGTTTCTTGAGTTAAGTCTAGAGTAGGATTGTCCTTTGGGTCCCGCTTTCCTTTTGAGCAAATGTCCCCTCGCCTCTCTACCCCGCCTTTTCCTTTTGAAATTTTGACCTCTTGGACGTGAACAATTTGAAGCAAAGTGTCCTTTACCATCACAGCTTATAACAAATGATCTCCTTCCCCGCTTTAGGACACTCAAATTTAACATGGACCAATCTTTTCTCCCACCGCTTTGGTAAATCCTTTTTTTTTTTATGTTTTCCCGTATAAAGCACTTCAATGGATCGATCATCTTCCTCTTGACCAATTTGCTTCAAGCCAAACTCGTTCTTATCATTTGTATTGCATGTTCCTTTGTTCTAGCAATATTTCCTAGCAAAGTGGCCAGATAAGCATTATGAGACACACCGAGATAGCTAACAACCGGTATTGTTCATTAACTATTACACCAGCCCCTTCTAAATCAAAGAACTATGGAATCAAATTTTTCAAAAACCTCTCAAGTATATTCTCCCCTCGCCATTTAGCTTTAATTTCCTCAATCGCTTTTTCTAAAACATCTATTTGAGAGGATGTTTTAGCTTCATAATTTTTTATCGTAAGACCACATTTCACTAGGGCTTAGCCCTCCGAAGTTTAAGTTTTTACAAAGAAATAATTGCTTGGGCCTCTTTGATTTTCGCACCTCATCTATCTGAATGCTTGAGGTTACCACGTAACCGCACTCTCTTCCCATGCTTGTTTCAAAGACTTCCACCAACCGTGTGGAACCTCCCGCACTTGAGCTTGAACCAGTTCCTCCCGCATTTGTTGATCCTGCACTAGCATTAGCACTAGGACGCCTGGTTGCACTTGGGTCAACCAAATACCACAAGTTCTCAAACTCCAGAACTTCCTGGATACTTTGTTTTCAGATTTGGAAACCACTTTCTCCCTTAAATACTTCAATGGCATTAAGCAAATTTGCTCCAAATCGGCTAGACATAGTTGCTTTTCCTTGATCAGTAGCTCGATACCAATGAAGAATTTAAAACAACAGAGAAATAAGTTATGCAAGTCTAGCAATCTATTCAAAGATAAAATTGAATAGGCTATAGGCAATATTCATATCAATATTCTCCCATTAACCATTACATTCTCAACTTCAATCAATGAATATACTAGATCAATTTTCAAAATGACTTAGGCATTATCAAAGTTTTTATCACTATCCACTTTAGAACATGGTCTCCATATCTTTAAGATATTATTCCAAACCTTAGAATTTCTGCAGCTTCTTTTATCAGAAGCAAAGGCATTGACCGAAGTTATCAGAGTTCTGCTGACTCGCCTTCAAATGCCGCTACAGCTTGATCGGATCTTCCCCTTTACACCGTGATACACCAATTATTTACCGATAACTGCCTATCCTTCTTCATTGTTATTATAGTTCGATCCTACCGCCGCCGGACCGACGAGCTTTTTTCCAGCTATTCTAACTGAACTTCAACAAGTTCCCCCTCAATTTATATTTTCGTGTCAATATCCGCACGCTTACTATTAATAAACCTTGTCACCTTTTAGACCATGGTTTAGCCTAACCCTTTTGAACTATATGGCCTTCAAATAATATAGCTTAATCAACCCTTAACCACCATGTATCAACCCTTAGCTTTGAGCTATTTTCACACATAGATAATCATCAACTCAAGTGCAATGTACCATTATAACATGATCTTTTTAACATCGTTGCCTCATCTTGCTTGCTCTTTGCCGTTGCTTCGCGAAATGCCATTTCCGCCTCCTCGCCTTCGCTATTAGTCACCGGATCACAAGAAGCCCTAATAAAAATGGATGGAAGGAAAGAAACGAGATCTCTCCCTCGAGAAAGGGGAATCAACCATGCCTCGATTCTCGCTTAATTTTGAATTTCCTCTTTCCCTAATACTAAAAAAATAGTGCTAATTTGGGTGGACAAAAGGACACTAAAAAATGAGACACCGAAGATGCAAGGACCCTGAGGACATTACCCAATCTTTGTTATCTTCCATATGAGTCTTCCTTGGTCACTCCCTTCTATTCAATGCCACCATGCAAGAATGTAAAACCACTTTAATCTCAAACCGACAAGAAAGAGAATGTGTCGATTCTAAAGCCTTATATTTACCATCACTTTGAAGTCATCTGAGAATGCCCCGTAGCATCTTTTTTGGAGGTAGAACAAAGGTCACATGGCAACGACTTTCCAATGGCATTGCTTAGATGCAAAGCTTAGTATAACATTCTAATCTAATCATTTAAACCGAGAAAGTAACCTAGCAACTTAATCTAAAATTTTGATTGAAACTAAAACTTCTAGAGTCTCCGCGGTCATAGATAAAGATATTTGATGAACAAGTTGAACTAGAAGTTGCATTATAATCTAATCCAAACATTGACCAAATTGTTGAAATCCTATCTCCATGAATGGCCAGAATGCCGCACCAATTCAATTTGTGTTTTTAAAGATCAACTCGACACTTAATTTTGCGGGCTGGTCATAACTTCCTAAGTCAGCATAACCGTAAATGAAATCCAACGATTCTAAGGCTCTCCACGCACAAAATCCTAGCTGGTCGCAAATGGACAACCTCAAATTGCTTCAAAGTCTCAATTCATGTTTGTGCAAACGCAAGTAAAAAAAAAATCTCCTCTCGCATATTCTAACAAAGTGGCAAGATATCAAGGTGACAAAAATTTCGCAAAATTGGCCATCCCATAAATTGTGGAACATTTCTTTTCGCACCATGGTTACAATGCGAGATAGGCCACCCCACAATTTAACAAACACTCAATTTCGCACTGTGGTCATGGTGCGATATGCGAAGCAGGCCGATACAAATATAGAACACATACAACTAAATAATACATAATATAAGAACTAAAACTTTTTCATTTAAAAACAAGGTGTCAGACCTGGTGTTCTCCTCCGTGGAGCCGAGAGTGAAATGGCTTAAATCACACTTCAAAGTCATGTTTTCGAAAGCATATACCGATATATACTTGGAATATGCCACCCACATGGATGAGGGTAAATATAATATAAATGGGCATAGGATCCGGTGAAGACCACAAGGAAAGCTATACCTCAAAGCCAATCAACTCTCAGCCTCCGTGATGGATGGATGGATGGATGGAGCTAAAAAAGGTAGCAATTAAAAAGAGCGTACCAAGCCACGAAACTTTTGGCATAAGATGAAGTTTAAACTTTTTGTGGCATGCGATGTAGTTCTTGTTTTCCCCGGCGGTGGAAATGGCATTAACTATATCTAAAATTTGTTTTTGAAGTACTTGAAGCAATAATCAAATGCTTCAAGTACTTGGTAGTAGATTGTTCATCCGCGGTCAATCATACTATTGTCCGTAAATATTTGGCATCCTAGGAATTGGTGCCCTAGTGGTGCATCGCTTCATCTCTCAATAACCAAAATCTTTTCCTAGCATTTGTCATCATTGTTGTTATGGATAAGGTATGTCCGGGTTGCTTTTGTGTATCTAAGGTTGTCCGCCTTCATGGAAAAAGGGCAAAGGTTCATGTGTAAAATAGAACGTTTTATGGGTAGTGTTTCATATAATTGTTTTTTGGTTGCCCTAAGGGGCAAACCCTTGTTTATGTGGGTTTATGGCATATTATAGGTATATGCCAGATATGCTTGGAATATGCCTATGACTGCTCAAAACCCCTTATTGACTGTAAACTCGGTCGTTTTGTTGTTGGGCAGCCACTCTTGAAACTGGCTAACCGGACAGGCCTGCTCTGGGCAACCAGACATAAGCTGGAAGCGGTGCCATATTCTTCTGGATATGGCAAATCGTCCGTTATTGGAGACTTGTGCATTGTGCTGCAGCGGCCAGAATAAAAGCAGATAATGGTAGTGCTAACAATACAGGAGGCTAGTACCGTGAGTCACTGCCCTGAATGATATTTTCAATGCACAGTGATATATCTCGAGCTAGCACAAAGTGGATTTGGAGCCTTGATGTAGCTGCTTTTGATGTAGCTGCGACGATGGCGGCCTATCCAGCCAGCAACACGATCACTACTGAGCTTATTCAAAAGGTTTGCAGGATTTTTTTGTTCTTGGATGCTATAGGTCGGGACCAATCTCAAAATGCGGGGAAAAAAATGAGAAGAAGGAGCGAGTTTACAGCCATAAACCCCGGGATAAACCCCAACCATTAACTATCTTGGCATTTGGTTGCATTCTGATGTTTTTATTTTATGCGGCATTTTACTCTTTGATCAAGTTTCCTTTTTTTTTCTTTGGTTCTTTTAGAAATAGCTGAATTTTTATGCTGAATATTTAGCTTTTACTGTTCTCCCTAGGTTTACACGCATTTTTAATCCTAAGCATATGAGATGTGTATGTTTTCCTGCAGTATCTGGATGAAAATAAGTAGCTTATCCTCGCTATTCTTGATAATCAAAATCTTGGGAAGCTCAATGAGTGCGCTCAGTAAGTAATCTATTGTGATTGCATTTTTATGCGGACAACAAGATTTACTATGGAAATATGCCTTCTTGTTTTTTTCTCCTTTAACTCAAGCAAGTTGTACAAAAGGGAAAGAAAGGCTTAGTGGTGTGTGATATAGCTGGGAATCTGCACAAAGCACCTGCATTGCCATGTATAATTTCCTCAGAAACTGTGTTGTACTCAGTTCTCAAAGTAGCACAAGTTGCATTTTTTAAACTGAAAACACGCAAATTAATCAAAATCGTCCACATGTTGGCAAGTACTAGCAGTGTCTTTGAATATTTATGTTACGTTCTTAAAGTTGGACATGATCAGAAAATATTGTGTATATTTGGCATGTGGTAAAAGTTTTATCTCAGTACTCATATCATGTTAGACTTATGCATATTCATTTTAAATAGAAATAGGGAATAGTCCATCGTGATGATTTTGTGTTGTCTTGAACAAAGGGGTTGGATGAATGTAGTGTCCCTCTATTATTGTTCTTCTTTTGGCCTCGCTGGTCAGCGTAAAACAACTATGTTCTTGAATGTGGAACTAGATGATACATTTTTCTTGGAGTCACTTTGGTAGCACTGTTTTGTAGGTATCAGTTAAAGCTACAGCAAAATTTAATGTATTTGGCTGCAATAGCTGATGCTCAACCTCAGGCATCTCTCACTACTGCTCAGGTTTCTTCCGTTTTCACCTTGCTTGCGTTCGCACCTATTATTTGTCTGTTCTTTTATAGCTAGCATATTATGGAATAAATGCTTGCGTTTATCTTTCGGAAATGCTTTTGCTGCTTATTGCATTGATAGCAATCTGCATGCTCTACAGGGTGTCAACTAAGTCTGTGCACTTGTGATCTTGTCCATTTGTCAATGCAGCATTAAACTGCCTTTACGAGACTTTGTATTATGCCAGTACTTGACTTTCTTATGAGGCATGGAACCAGGTAAATTCTAGTACAATGATGCAGCCCCAACATGCATATATGCAACAACAGCAGCAGATGGTTCAGCAATCAATGCTGGGACAACGGAGTTCTCTTCAGTATATGCAGCAACAGCAAAGCGCATTGCATCAGTCTCAACAGCAGCAACAGTTGCCTGTCCAGCAGGGCATGATGGGTGGGCATAATGGAATGCACATGCTATCTAGTGAGTCAAATGTCGGTGGCAATGGACCGCCAACCTCTGGAAACTTTCCTGATTTCAGCCGTGGAGGGAATGCTGGTGGTTCAGGTGATGGTCTTCAAACTAACATTGGACTTGGACAAGAAATGCGTGGTGGAAGCAGAAGCGAGATGGGGGTTTCTGCAGGTGCTGCACCAAGTGATGGAGGCAACTCAGGAGCACAAGGAGGAGATGAATCAGAACCATCCTATCTTAAAGCTTCTGAGGAGGATGGGAATTAAGGATGTTCTAACTTTGGTCATTGTGACAGATTTACTTCATTGTATTACGAAACCAAATTCTATGCATGGTCAGGGCAGCTTGCACATTTTACTAGAATCATGGGCTGCTATGGCAGTGTATCTTTGTAACTGTTCTCTTGTTCCAGTTTGTAGCTACTGGAGCTTGTTGGGTCAGCATGCTCGTTAGGTCCTTTGTTGTGCCTTAACCATACCAGCCCACAGCTCCGGGTTTCTTCTGTACAAAAGCTAATTATTAATGTTGAAGTGGCCGTGGCCTAATTATGGATATGAGATTTTATAGGCTTTCCTCATCAATGCCCTAAACAACGACCATGAACCAGAAAAAAAGAAGCTCATCTAATAAATATTACAAAAAGGACCACAGAATATACGTTGGCAAATCAGGCAATATGTTTGTTAATTTATAGTTCATATATATAATATTACATTACACTGAATTACATGCCAAGAGCTCCAAAAATTATGCCATCAAAGAGATTGATATTAATAATTGGTATTCTGGTAATCAATGTTTGCTCTTATTACCGAAATCTTGTATGCTGAGAATATGTAAAAAACTATATGAAATGTGATTGAAGGGAACGATGGCCCACACTTCCGGGAAAATGCCACCAGCAACCTGGGCCCAAGGAAGCGCAGAAGATGACTTCAAAGAAGTATGGAAATGCAAGTACAAAAGAATCCAGCCAACAAAGGAAAATTTTCAGGCATAAATGACAGCATATGCATTTAAACACTGAAGTACAGTTCTGATTGGAATCTTTTGTAAGAGTCCCTAATATGGGTGGTGAATTTCTTCCACTGTAAACTACATTGCTTTTAGTCACACCCTACTGCCACACGTTAACAACATGAAGATTCATGTTGGAGGAAATGCAGGCAATTCGCCTGGAAGAGGTGCAAGTTCATTCCTTGAAAATCTATCCTCATCATAAAAGCTTGCTCAAACAACTCTGCCACCAAAGAAACGTCCACCTAGATCCACAAGACCCTTCGTAGCCTGCTCCGCATGATCAAATAATATAAAAATCCTCACAGCTTCTGTAGGTGGGTAGTCCGGTTCCGTTATTTCAAAAATAAGCACACGTGTTACTGTGCCATACTTTGCACACTCTGATGCAACTTCATCTTCGAGTTCATCATCCACCTCACCAGGACCAGCCTGAAATAACAAATGGTAACAATAAATTTGAGCACCTATAGTCCACATATAAGCTAAATTTTACTCAGAATATGTCAATGCAAAAACATGAGCAGAATTAAGACGTTGTCCTACATTAGCTTACTTCTTATTATGGTTCTAGCTATTACCTTGTGGAGGTGATGAAAAGCATGCGTCATAACCAATACCTTAGCCTGCCTGCCCTTGAAAGGCTATCCCAAATCATTTAACCTTAGCCTGCCTGCCCTTTCCCAATTCAAGATTGCGGAACAATATCCAATTTATTTATAAATACTTCTTAATATCATCACCCTTCTGATATTATAAAATGCGCATTTTCATCTCTAAGAAGACACTATCCTAGTAGCTAAAGTTATTTATAGCAGAGGACTGAAAATCCTCGTGTCACCAGTTCAAATCTGGTTCCTGGCATACTATAAATAGTGATAATTTCACTACTGTGAAGGTATGATCATTTTTTTTTTAATGGGGAAGGGATCCATCGGTACGTATGTTTCATTCGGATGCTTGGTGCTTAAACGACCTTTGCACTTCAGATGCACATGAATCGATGTTCTTTACTTAGGTTTTGGTGGCTGGGATGGATAGCCGATGTTGTTTTTCACAACCTTGGTTCATCTGCCTATACAAAGTGGTTTTCATGGTTTACCTATGCCATACCGTGGTTATCCTAAGATGCCAAGGAGAGGATAGCAAGGCTTGTTTGTTGGAAAATTTTCACAAAAATGCTTGAAAGAATTATGAGGCAAATTGATCCAAACAAGATGATGTGATACAAACTACTCCATAACAGGTTCGAAATCTTTGTCAAAGGATTATGTTGCATTACTATTTTTGAGATGATGCATACACCCATCATTTCTTCTCCAAGAATCTAAATCTTGTTGTGCTTATATAACTAAATGTCTATGTAAGTGCATTTTTTTTTGCTGTGTGTCATAAAAAATGCATTGTCCATTTGTCTGCAGCTGTAACTTATATTGACTCAAGCGCATTGCATGCCACCAAGGAACTCCATCAGGAATACAAGGCCAGAAATATACAAGTACGTTTTTCTTGTTCACGTAAATAGTTGTTTGTATCTACGAGGCTTATTGATTGGTTGATGCTGATCTTTTATTCTCCCTTGGTTATGCAGATAGCATTCTCTAACCCCAATGACAATGTGATGAAATTATTTGCAAAGGCTGGAATCCCGGAACTGATAGGCAAGGATTGGTACTTTGTGCGAATCCATGATGCAGTTCAGGTTTGTCTTCGATTCAAATAAACAAGATTGTTTGGAAGTATAATGTGTTTAACAAGTGTTGCCTTATGCAGGTTGCACCGATTCCTCAGGGGCTCCCTTCCTTGACTTAATTCCCAAAAAGCCCTTCGTATTTTTAAAATTCCCAAAATGCCCTTAAATTTTAAATATTTTCCCAAATAACCCCATATATTTTATAGTTATGAAATTCGTGTGTTCTTTATTTCACAGGTTGCTAAACTCTTTAGTTGGATTTTGGAAGATAAAGGTAGTTCGTTGGCTATAGAGGATTTCGTTTCTAAATGTTCGGGGTTATGGTTTTGAATTGATTGTTAAAATATGACTTTGAACTATGATTTAAGCCACTTCACCCTCCGGCCATGGAGGGCAACCCTCCGTGCGCAGCACCTTGTTCAAATCATATTCATTCATTATATATACCTTTTGCGTGCATTGTTTCACATCTTATCACTCATTAGAAATTCCACCATGTTAGAATCAGATAGTTCTAGACAACCTTTTTCTTGCCCTACCTTTCGCCAATGCTTCCAAATTAAGCCTCAAAGTTTTGTTCCCAGCCAAGCCAAAATTATCTGAATCCTACACGTTTCTCACTGCCCCAAGGTCAAGCTTTAGCACCGCTGTATTTTGATGCTTGCTCTGGACCCGTCTGTTGTTCTTGCCGATTCTCATCTTCACAATTTTCATGGTCTTGAGAAATTGAAAGAGACCCAAAAAGGGGGCCAAACCCTTGAAATGCTTCCAAATTAGGCCTATGTTTTGTTCCCAACCAAGCCAAAATTCTCTGAATCCTCGCACATTTGTCAATCGCGCCCCAAGGTCCGGCTTTAGCCACCCCCAACTTTGTCAATACCCCAAATGTCGTTGGCACGGTAATTACGTAGATAATAGCGTAGATAATAGCATCTGATACTGATGCCCTCGAGGAAATCAAGTTTAAATGATACTGATGCCGTCAGAATGTGGGCACTGTTTAAATGAGGTGCAAAACCCAAAGCCCATTCAAGATCAACAAACAAATCCATGCAGCACAAATCCCGAAGCATGTGGATCTTGGCATCAATCTCAGATGAGTTCAATTTAAGTTTGCAACTACTAGGACCCCCTTTTAACATTTCAAACTGCAATGAGATGGCATGAATATTCAGACACAGTCCAAGTAAAAGTATGAAGGTGTCACAAAAGAAATGAAGTCAGGAATTTGGACCGTGCATTTAATTCCGTATGTTCATCATCACTTGTTCTGCAAAATCACAACCCTTGGCAATTTTAACGTCCAAATAACAATGCCGTGCATATTGCGTGGGCCTTCCTACAAATATAGAAAATAGAAACAATTAGTCAAATTGGAGCGTACATTTTGGTTGTCAACCATGAACTAGACAGGGACAACAGCTAGAAATTACCGAAGGAACTGGATTCTTGCAACAAATAAGATGAAATTGAGACATCATGTTCTTCCATTGCACTTCAGATAACGCAGAGAATTCCGTTACAAACTGAGAGTACAATCGTTTGAATTAGAAGTCTGAATTAGCAGAAGAATAGCTAGATGGCTTTGTAGCTACGTGAGGTTTCTAGGAGCAGCTGCAAGCTGCAATAACGATGCAATTTTCTACAACCTTATATCAGAACGAATAGTAGTACGCCGATGCTCCAAATCCTCCAAAAAACATATATTAAGACCTGAAATAAAAAGAAACATTGAAATAAGAATAAACCGACATGAAAATTCGTTCCACCATACCATTTCAATCTGGTATTTCACAACGCAAATCAATACCATGTATTTCACTCCTTGTCAAAATATAAGGTTTTTAAATAGCAACAGACTATAAATAGTTCTCAAATAGCATCAGACTATAAATAGAGGAGATATCCAAGGCACCGACTTTGCCATGTGCTTCGAAGAGAGCTATAGATGCTCAAAAAAATTCTAGAAAACAAAACCGGATCAACAAATATAACAATTTTCCAGACTTGTCCGGAAATCTGCAACTGGCACAACGAATAAATTTACAATACTCCAACATGCTATGTAATGCAGCCACATGCTTGCAAAGCATACAAAGTCTAGGAAGCAGCATACTGCCCTGAGATAACAATTGGACGGGTTGGACAGAGCAAAACACGCACCTTACTCATATTTAAGTTAATGCATTCATTTCCATCAAAGATCCGCACATTCAAAGAAGAAGATCACCAAAGAAAAGCATACAGAAAGACATACTTACACTTCTTGCAACCTTGGAATGCATTATCCGAGCCACATGAGCGTTCACTGGGCCAAAACCGGCATAGCCCTACTTTCTTTCGGATTGAATGAATAAATGAGACCTTCGCAAACAAAAAATATTACTGGTTCCAAAGCTCCAGATGTACTCTACTACCTAATCAGTGCATCGGCAACCTATTTAGGCCTTGCATTGGAAACATACTCAGAATCCAAATAAAATTTAACCAACAAAGATCCTTACCACCGGAGTTAAGATACGATCCATTACCATTGAGAACTTAAAGTCAAAGCGGATGTAAACGGAGTTGGTTCTAAACTTTTCCTGTGCCTGGTTTGTGCTAGCCCTTGTATTTGAATCATTTGGGTTGCCATTACTGTATGGAGCCTGAAACAACAAAAGTTCCCTCTAGTATAGACCAAAGGAAATGTTCTTCATACCAATCGAAGAGAAAGAAAAGACAAACTTGGAGCTTGATCTCATAATGTCTAGCTCTGTTCCTCTAGTATAGACCAAAGGAAATGTTCTTCATACCAATCGAAGAGAAAGAAAAGGCAAACTTGGAGCTTGATCTCATGATGTCTAGCTCTGTTCTTAAGAAGTGAAAGGACATTACATGCTATGTGCAAAGCTTGCCTATATGCTGCTACAAGGTCCATACCACAGAAAAAAGGCATAGCAATTCGATTACAATAAATGATTACCGCATCATGCCGCTGGAATTGAGCGGTGTTTCTGGACCTCAATAGAGGGTTGCTTGCAACAGAATTTGGAAAAAAAATAAGCCCCATCAGGGCAAATATCAGACTATCCCTATATTGGCTGCTAATCTTGGTATTCAAATCTTGCTTGGCAAGCATTAGCAAACTTCAAAGGCCACAAAAATAATTATCATGAGAAGCTTTCTGAAAAATGAAAAACATGAAGCTTCTGCAACAGAAAAATCAGACGTGTGGGGTGCTTACAACATTGGATGCGGTACCTCGAGGACAACATGCCATTAAAATGAGACCAGCAGATACGGATCTGATGACTAGAGCCCCAGCTACTGGCATTATACCATATTGTGCAGCAAACCCAAAGAAAACCTGCAAAGACGTTTAGTCATAGATTATAGAAAAGGAGCAGAAGGGGTTGCCCTTTAGAGGAGTCATTGATGCATGACCTTGTAGCTTTAGTTCTACCCATTGCATCATTGTGGTAGCTTTAGTTCTAACTCTGCATTCGTAAAGCCTCCCAACATTGAAGCTTACCATTTAAATTCCATACACAAAAGATAACGCAACCACCTAAAAATATGACCTTTCCAATATTCGATAAGATACCAAAATAATTTTCGCAAGCCGTTTGAATACAAATAACCGAGCATGCAACCTTGAAACATTCATTTAAAAGAAAGAGAGAATAATATACAATCTTGAAGGTGGTTAGCAAAGTACAATGCAACTGTTCCTCACAGAGGAGATATATTCTACAAGACTTATCTACTGGAACATAATATACAACAATGGACAATGCCCTCTGACATCAATCTGACACACATAAACGGATCTGAGAACGAATAATTAGCCTTCAGACTTTACATGTAGAATAAAAAATTCAGCATTTCACCTTGACATGCCATTCTCATGCACCGGACTTTTAATTCTCTTTGATCCAAGGCCTAGTGGGCTTGAAAATTTTTTCGTTACAAGCTTTCCTGATTTCCCTAAACTAGTGCCAACTAGACCAGCACCACCAACTACATCACCAACTACAAATTTTCCTGCACCACCAACTACTCTTCCTACACCTCCCACTACACCCCCAACATCATCCAATGTACTTCCAATAAGACCTGCCTCCTTCGCTTTTCTCTTCTCCTCAGGCAGCTGCTTCTCACACTCCATAGCAGTTTCTTGTTCTTCCTTCGAAAAAATATGGTACTTCATCTGCAAAAAAATTGACTACATATTACAAAAGATAATCTAAAGCCTTGCACAAGCTTATCCAAGGCAATTATAATAATGCATAGATATGTTCTCATCAATCCTTACGATAAGAGTGAGTGTTCCGCGATCCTTCTTGGAAGCCGCTACTGAAGTTTCTGATGGAGACATTAAGTATAAATTGACCTCCTTCTCTACCTCTGGCTCCAATTTACAAAGGGGGTAGGTTGCTACACCCAGAACTTTATCTTGCCCAATATCTTCGTCCATGACCTAGAGGTTGCCAGCAATTAATAATCATATGTCTCTGCGCAAGGCAGTAACAATAATCCACATACCTCAAGTTGCAAGGACTGAGTTTCATGATCCTCCACATCTAACTTAAATGTTTCATTCACTCTGGATTCAGATTGTTATCTATTGTTTTTGTTTTCACCTTGTACAATATCCTTATACAAGCCTTCACATACGGGTCAGATCTCCCAATCCTTTCCATATTTTTCAAAGCTTTTGCCCTCACCACAGTCATTGTAACTTGACCTTGTAGCTTTAATTCTAAATCACTGCATCCATAAAGGCGCCCAACCAGCGTTGTCAGGTACGTTTAGTACGGTACGGGTATTATACGTACTTAACGTATTAATACCGTATGCATACCTCTCATTTAAAAAGTACTTTAAATACGTTTTTGGAATTATAAAATTCCTGTAACTTCTTAAAACTATTATTTCTTGTATTGTAGTTGAAATAGTTGCAATAAGAACTAGTATGAAGAACTTCAAGTTTTAAATAATGAATCAGAATATATTACTCTAGAAAATTAAGTATTTCTCGAAGTTTTCAATCCAAAGTATATCTATTTAAGAGTGATATATTCTAGTTTGCAATCTACACCCACAGACAAATAGATTTAAGTAATTGTTGCTCATTCATTGCATCCGAAGCTATTAACCGCCACTGACCTCTGTATTTCTTTCCTGGCATGAATGCAAGCTATTGAGTATTAAGGAGATGATCTGCCTCCTGCCATGACAAATTTTACCAATTCTATTGGTCTAATATCATTTGGACGTTTTTTTTTTTAAGTACGTATCATACGTACTGTATGTATTAATACGTTAAGTACGGTATTAATAAAACAAGAGCTCAATTTGACCTGTCAACTTATAGGTATAGTACGTATAGTACTGTGAAAAAGGTACGAGACGTATATAAACGTAAAATACGGGTACGTAAACAACACTGCGCCCAACATTGAAACTTACCATATAAATTCCATACACGAGATAATGCAACTTAAGCACATGCACCTGCATAGTATATGTTTTTCCACTGCCAGTAGCTCCATAGGCAAAAATTGTTGCATTGCAGCCCTAGAACAATAGGGGCAAAATTGGGTGCACCTCCATCAGAAAACTCCGGCCAACGTCATCTTCTTTGCCATAACAAAAATCCAGGTTATATGTTTCATTTCTACTGCATCATCCAATCAAATAAATTAGAATGGAATGGAGATCTTAAAGGTACAAAAGATAAATAGCACGAAGCAAAGGAAGAGGCAGCACTGACCCAAGTTTTGAGTCTGTAATATGAAGAAAATCTTCAGTAATTCCGTCCCTTTGCTAACAGTGCTTCCCCTACTTCTCCTTCTGCTTCCGCTGCCATGGATCAGCCGAAACGAAAGAAAGGAGCTCATTCATGCCTGCGATAGGCCCAAACAATCTTTACCGTCAGGCACATCCCAAACGGATCGTTGCCGTGTAACTGTCACTGGGCGTCACAAAAACCCTAAAAAAGCCCAACCGATCGCAACCGTTTATACAGAATATTCTATGGCATATTATTCTCACAATAAATCAAGACCTTCAAAACGTCACTCCACCCTCCAACGGGCAACCCAAAAAAAAAACAGTTTACATGCCTCGAAAGTACTTTGTCAAGGCAACATCTTGGCACATTATTGCCACGCTCTCTCTATCCACAGCACATTTTCAAAAAACTTGACCATGTGATTTTCAAAAAACTTGACCATGATGGTGATATTATGTGGATCACGGCCAAAAAAAGAGATGAATTCTGAGGCATCCCTTTGAAGGGTTCCTTGGCTTCATTGAGCAAACCCTGGCGTGCAAAGGCTGAAATAATTATAGTGCACGAGACTACATTCCTTTCAAGCATTTGTTAAGAGAAATTGAAAGCCTTAAGTTAAGGTAAGGTGCCCTGGAATGGCTCACTTACCACCGCTTACATTAAGAACTAAAGACATTGTCTCTTGGAATGTAATTATCAAGGAATTATTAAGGAGGTTATCAAGGAATTATTAAGGAGGTTCGAGAAGTATTTGACACATCCCTAATCATAGTCGTTGTCTCTTGGAAGACCCTCGTTGCCGGGTATGGTATGCTGAGAATGGACTTGGAGAGCAAGCAGTTGAATGCTTTGGGCAAATACAACATGAATGTGTATGGCCAAATACTGTTACATTTCTTGCTACCTTGAATCCTTGTGGCAGCATAGGAGCTCGAAAGGGGCCGTCAAATGCACATGGTGCCAGATGCTGTGACATTCTTATTCTTATGCCTACTTCAAGATTATGAGAATGAAATATGGCATTGTACCAAGCATATATGCTTGTATGATTGATATTTTCGCAGTTGTACAAGGGAATTGAATTGATCAGATCTGTAGACTGTTCTTTGTGTAGAGAAATATGGTTAGCTTTTCTTTGAAGTGCCCTGCAGAACGCGTATGGGGAGGCTGATGATGAAGAGAGATATTTTCAGCATCTGGTTGAAATCAGCCCCGAAAATGGTGTGTCGTGATGTTCTCAATTCACATGGAAGCCATAGCCTTTGGATATGCATATGTGTACAAATCCTTTTTACATTTAAGCAGAGGTTAGTGCATTTTTTCTCCAATTCATCTTTGCAATTTTGTCCTCCCCGACTTTGTTCTTCTATGTCTATTTGATTGAAATATGTTGGGCAAGTGGACCCGAGTTTCTTTGCACTTAAATGTAGGTAGTTAAATGGTCAGTAGTTTGTTAAGAGCTTCATTACTCTTAACTGTTCATGATGCAATCAACATTGGGTTTGGTTTGTTGTACACTCATTACGTATAGAAGTTCTCGCCTATGAATCATAATATAGCTTTGATATTCGTGAGAAATCTTATAGCTGAATAGCTCGTCCCCTACTCATTTTACCGATCTTGTCATAAATAAAAAAAGAAGACTAAGACCTTGAAGATCACACAATCCACCCACACATTTTCTCTGTGTTTTCGAGGAGCTTATTTTAGTAATGATCAAATGTGAGGCAATTTATTGCATACACTGGTACTAGTATCAGAAGATATGAAATATTCTCATTCTCCCAAACGAATCTGAGGTTGGCCATTTTATGATGAAACTTACTGCAAGCCTGCATGGTTGTAGCCTTAAATCTGAACATTACTGAATATTTATTGTACTAATAAGCTTCGATGTAGGAGCTGCCATTCAACATCACTTCCTACTTCCTATGCAAGTTTCTATAAGATCAAGAGTTCTTATGGCATTAGTTAGGATTGTGTATTTGCATCATCTGTCATGTAAAAGATCAGAAAGCATAACGATAACAGTATCTATCGTCTCAAAGAGACTGGATTGGTGCAAAGGAATTAACTGCACAAGATTGTACCATTGTATATTGGGCACTCTTATGCCATGAAAACTTTGCTAGCAAATTGTGGGTTTCAAATATCATTTAGCCTGCACAATACAATATGTAAGTATATGAGTTGTTCAAGTTTCTCATGATTTTCTTTCCATTTATGCAATCTTGGAAGTGGTTTTGAAGCCCATTGTTTAGCTTCCACTGGTACATGGTCCTCTAGTCCATTCTTAATTTCCATCATTTTCACATGCACTCAACCATTGCAATGGCATCATCCCTGTATGGAAGCCATGAGGGGACCACTGGAAGAAGAAACCCTAGGGAAATCTGGAAGAAGAAACCCTAGGGAAATGACTGGATGTCTGTTTGCCATTTGTAAGGCATGCAAAACCTAGCCCATAATATATGAGACCAGACCGTGGGAAAGCATCATACACTCAACCATTGCAATGGCATCATCCTTGTATGGCAGCCTGCTAATGTTGAATCTAGTGCTCCTAATGTTAGTCTATGTCTCAGCGCGGGGCCAAGCATCTACGGATCATATTGCCCTACCAACAGCTCAGGTGGAGTAGAATTCATTTGGCATTGTTCAATATTATGCATAGAATTGATGAATGTTTTGTTTTGACAGAATGGTGGAGATTGCACTTTGGAGATCAAGGTGAGGACCGGCCGAATCGGTACCGATTCAGACGTATCTCTTCGGATTTATGATGCTGAGGATTCAGAGGTGATCGACATAGACGAACTCGACACGCCAGGCAACGACTTTGAAGCAAAACATGTCGATACTTTTGTGTATAAAAATCAGCCTTGCTTGAAATCCATTTGTGCTGCTAAAGTTACACATCAGTCTACCATTAAGTCATGGTCCTTTGAGAGCATCGATATCAAGGTTAAGACCTCTGATGGTAAGGTTTTGTCCCATATGTTTGGTGCCCATGGATTGGATTTGTTTGGTAGCGCTTCAGCCAGCGCCACTACTAACATTGCCGTCGTTGGAAGCTGCGCTTATTAGATCGATTGGTCTAATCCATCTACTTAGATCGATCGTTCGATCTAATCTATCTATGTTTCTGCTCCTCACTCAAGCTTGATTATCTATGTATGGCATCATAATAAGCAAATATAAATGTGTAATCTAAGTTATCCCTCGTTGATAACTAAATATAAATGTGTAATCCTTGTTGATAGTTCTTTGCCATTACTCGTATGCTCTAGTTCTTTGCCATTACTCGTATGCTCTAGCGTTTGGAGTGCCTAGATTGCTTTAGAAGGAAGCGTGTATATGATTTAGAAGGGTAATGGGCGATTATTCTTGATAAATTAAAGAAATTAGAAATGTGTGTTGGGAAACGTCATGTATGTGTAGGGTTGTGGGTCTATATCTTTGAATATCATGTAAGTAATGTCATATTCGATGGCATAGTTGGAGTTGATTTTGATGTATTGACATTACAATGCATAAAAACAATTATTTGGAAAGTAATGATGTGAGATCTATAAACTTTAGAAAATGTATGCATGATCAAGCATTAGGAATTATGTGCAAACTTGTATCTTTTGTTGTAAATATTAAGGCAAATTAGATAAGTAGTCTTAAAAGTTATATTGCATGGGAGAATTACCAAATTGCATATTTTATTCTTTATACATACCACAGGGATTTTGATTGTATATCATCAACTTCAATTTTGAGTCGTCGGATTAGATATTGCAATTTAGACATTCTGATTTCAATGAAACTTTGCATGTCCTTTGATAACTGCCTCTTTTAGAAGAGAGAGTTTAGAGTTTATTTGAAAATGATGGGTGGAGTAGAATATGGATTTGCTTTGGGGGGAAGATTTAGAAAGGATTGGAGATTTACGCATTTTTAAAGCATGGCCATAATCGGAATACCCCTCTTTCATATTTTGAGATATGCTGGCCTCACAAGTTGGTATTTAGCCCTCAGTTTGGTGAAAAGGCTCTGAACTGCTTTTCCTCGGTTGCTTATGGCCGTTGATATATCAAAGGGATTTTGAGTGTATGCATCAACTTCAATTTTGAGCCGTCGGATGAGATATTGCAATTTAGATGGTCTGATTTCAATGAAACTTTGCATGACAAACAACCTCTTTTAGAAGAGAGAGTCCATATTTTATTTGAAGATGATGGGCAGAGTAGGATATGGATTTGCTTTTGGGCAAAGATTTAGAAAAGGATTGGAGAATTACGCAATTTTTAAAGCGTGGCCATAATCGGAATACCCCTCTTTTAGATTTTGAGATTTGTTGGCCTGACAAGCAGGACAAATTGGTTGCCATAGTTGGTATTTAGCCCTCAGTTTGGTGAAAACGCTCCGAAGTATTTTCCCTCGGTTGATTATGGCCGTCTATATATATCATTTGGGGTGTCCATAAATTATTTGGGACCATTGGATGCTGGCATATGCCATAGGATATGCCATGGGGCGAATTTGCAGCCCTCAAATGCAAATCAAGATGGGGTCAAAACCCCCATCTTTGACTTACCCCTAACATTTCCCTAAACCATTGAATAAATAGAATATTTGACAATTAGCAGCTTAACAAAATAAAGAATGAAAATAAAGAATGATGAGCCTGGGGAGTCGAACCCCCATACAAGATCCCACGCTCATCCAGGCATACTAGGGATCCCAAAGGAGGGATACCTAGTATGATTAGGGGGCGAAGCCCACTAAGAAATTAAACAAGTTAGTATAAGCATATTATTCCAAACAAAAAACCATTCCCAATTTCGGATTATACAGCAGCCTGCTGCAACAGATTCAACACGTGTCAAAATGATACCTGTCAAGCAACTCCAAGCTGCAACAAATTGAACAGTACATTTAGAAGATAAACAAGCGTGTTATTTATAAAACCATAACCAGTTCTGTCAAGCCCATACACAACAACAAAAAGAACAAGATGTAAACAGATCAGTTCATAGGCACGCCACTCTGTGCATGCCTAATAAGTTCATCCAGTTGGCGAATTTCTTGCACAAGCAAGACCCTAGCAAGGCTCATATGAGAGCGCAACATGCAACTCAGAGACAGGCACCCCCAATTGATCCCACTCTACAGCAAAAATAGGATTATGAATTGAGGCATCAGTTCCAACCTAGATAATGCTACTAACAAACTCTTGAGCACAAAAAATTGCCTCAGGCTCAACTGAGAATACAACAGGATCTGGATGTGATGCTTCAACAGCAGAAGAAATAAAGGAGTCAGGCAAAGATACACCAGGTTGCTCCACGCCAGCAACAGGCTCCCCATCAGTCTCCATTATTACCTGCAACTAAAAAACAAATGAACCCATGAAAAAAAAAACCCAACTGTACAGTCCAAAGCCAACCAACATGATCACCCAACAGCCATGGTGCAATCACCCTTGTGCACAGGGATGAAATCCACACCAGGCTCCAAAATAACAACATCATCACTGTCACGACTATAAGACTCATCACAAATGTCCTCGAAGTTATTGTCTTGTTCATCCACAGGGATGGCATCATCCCAATACCGCCTCCTACCAGGCCCATTGCGCTCTACAGGTACAAACCCAGCAGGCAGCCCAAACAAAATAGTCCTCATGTCCGAGGGCATGCACTGAGAAGGATTCAGCAGCACCCTCCAGGCAGCCCGGACACGGTGCTCATTAATGTGGGCAGTATTGGAAGGGATAATCCAAGAACTGGATAATGTAAACTTTCCAGAACGAATCATTCTGGCCAATGTAAACAACAAGCTAGCAGTCAACCTACGGTTGTCATGATAGTTAACAAAATGGGCAGCTCGATTCAGCAAATTCTTATTATCAAGAACAACTAAGTTTTTTGTATCACCAGCTCCCCATCTCAAATACAAATCCTTACCTTTCTCGATGGCAGCTTCACTCACATTATGAAGATGGCAGACATAGTGAACCTTCCCCACATCCTTCATACGATAACCAATCATACCCTCAAAACAATGAAGGCGAGTATTCTTCAAGGCTTTACAGACCAAGATCACACCAGGAGGCTTACAAGCCCAATTAAATTCCTTTTTTTATGGCATCATTCATGGCCCTAGGGGTTTTAAACCGGCTCTAAAAACAGCCTGACAATGCAAATGATCTACAGTAGCACCCCGTTCCATGGCCACAACTCCAGCAACACACCTCCGATTGCAAAATCCCACAAGGCCATCATAAAAACTCACAGGGACATCCTGCCCAGACAAACCTAAGGTAACACTGACATCTATGAGGTTCCAGTCCTGATCAGCAAAGAAAGCATGGCCTCTCTCTTGGGAATTGGAAGAACTGACATTCAAGACATGGCTCACAGAAGCAGGGCCAGAGGAACGACCACTCTTACCCTTTCTGGCTGCCCTCTTCATAGACATGGCAGATAAATACAATGGCACAGAAAAAATCTTACCTGTGTCTTCTTCAATATTGCACCTCCGCTCCCCGCCAACACCCGCGACCCCAGCTTATCCACAGAAACAAATAAGAAAACAAAACACACAAATGACACATCACCCAGAGCTCCGCCATCCCTGCAGCAGCCCAAGGAAGAACCACCAGTTCCAGCCAACCAGGCATCCGGAACTCCAATATGCCCGCCCAAGATTCTAGGGTTAGGAATCCCAGTTGCCACCGTCATCAATATACGGTATCACATACGAATACCCCCATAAAACCTTCATAAACCTTAAGTTATAAATATACCAATTCCAATTTCGGCCACATTATGTCCTCAACTTGAATTTTGAGCCATCGAATTCGATATTGCAATTTAGACGGTCTGATTTCAATGAAACTTTGCATGTCCTCTGATAACCTCCTATTGTAGAAGAGAGTCTAGAGTTTATTTGAAGTCAATGGGCAGAGTAGGATATGGATTTGCTTTTTGAGAAAGGTTTAGAAGGATTGGAGATCTATGCATTTTCTAAAGTGTGACCATAATTGAAATAGCTATCTTTAAGATTTTGAGATACGTTGGTCACACAAGCAAGACTAATTGGTTGCCACAGTTGGTATTTAGCCCTCATTTTGGTGAAAAGACTCTGAATTTTTTTCCCTTAGTTGCTTATGGCCATCGACACGGCCAATCACAAAATAGTTGGGCAAGAGTCATATAGTTATGAAAGTCATATGTTTGTGTACCCATGGCCATTCGAAGCAAAGACGCATTAATAAGAGGATAAGAGCAGCCACTTTTTTGCTCTCAAGAGTGCTTTCAAGAATTGTGTGCAATATGTGGACGTCACCACCATCATATGATACTTTCTCCTGCTATTCTGACATACTTTAGGAGCCTTGCTCCAAATTCAACTCCGTAAACAAGGCTTTATTTTGCAACGTGCCATTATTCTATTCTATTCTATTCTATTATTTCTTCACTCCTTTTCAAAATTGTATCTCTATAAATTCAAATTCATTGTTTACAAAAAGCCTTTACCATTTAGAGTCAATAGTTGTATCCAGGGGCAATTCTGCCATTCTAACATGCTCCAGGAACCTTGCTTCAAAGTCAATTCCGTAAAGAAGGCTTTATTTTGCAACGTGCCTTTATTTCTTCACTTCGTTTCTATTCTCTAGGCATAATCCCAATCAGCTATTTTCATCCTATTCAAACATTTGTTTAGCCTCTTAACTAACTCTTCATGCATTCTGAAGCATTGAAATTGATTGCTTGCAAAGATTCCTTGCCATTCAGAGTCAATTGTTGTATGCACATGCAATTTACTGCGATGCTACATTATAAAGGATGGCCTGCTATAAAAGAGCTGTTGTGGAGTGTCGAGGTATCGCTGTCTCTTTGGGGCAGTTCTCCTTCCTCCTCACTTGCTTTGTAACATTACCATTCTTCTAATATATTGATGACACAGTTCTTCAAAAAAAAAAAAAAAAAAAAAAGAGCTTTTCAAAATACTAAGCATGTGACTTTTTATCATTGCATATGCTTGGAATCTGAGGGGTATCTTTATATTTAGAACTGTTATGATGAACTTAAGTCTTCTGCTATTGGATCTACATGCACGAGATGAATATGGACATCAGACTATGGAAGAAATATGGAGACCCATGTTTTTGGAGGAGAGGTAAGATCAATTTGTTCTTTGCAGATTTGAGGTTACAATATGGTTTGCTTCTTTGTGTTCATTTTCTTTTTAATTTGTATTCTATGGGCAAATGTGCAATAAGTTCCTTTATATTATTGCCAAATATGTGGCCCAATTAGAAAACTAGCGGTAATACAGGCTTGGGAAAGGGGTGGGTTCAATTGGGTATTTGGGTTAGGTTGTTGCGTTTTTGGCGTTTGCATTGTTTTTTGATGGAGCAAAATGCTTTATCCACGAACAATAGAATGTGAGCCTCTATACAGAAACTAACAAGCAGCAATAGATAGACAAATTTTTGGGTTGCCCCTAGGGGGGCAAACCCTTGTTGATGTGGGTTTTCAGCATATTCTAAGTATATATGTTAGAATATACTAGGATATGCCAAAAACTGCTAAAACCTACTGTTAGCTGTAAACTGGCGGTCATCCGCGTTGTGTGTTGCAGATGTTTGAACTGGAAGACTGGTAAGACATACAGAGCATCGGGCCATGGCCTGGTCCCGTTCCTTCTCATTCTGGGCAATGCTGGTCAGATTAGAACGGCATGCCTTGGCCGGCTTTTTCACATTTTCACATTTTGGCGCAGAATGAACTCCACACAATCTTGCAGCCTGCTTTGAATATTGCAGTTATAAGACGGAGATGGCACTGGAGATAGATGGTGCGACGGATATAGCCTGCGCCGTGATCATGAGCACCAGAATCTGTCCTCATTTTCCTTCTCGGTTCTGATCTGCCATACCCAGTACCATTTTAAGGACAGAGGTAGGTCCTTTGATTTGTTTGACCTAATAAGGAAAACATGGAGCTGTATAGTTTCGTAGAATGTGTGGTGGAAACGGGTCTGTAGAAAGAATGAAACGTGCTGATTGTGGCAAACGAAATGTTTTGTTCTTGCTGCAAACTTTATACCTGGACAATTTAAGGCACTATATAGTGCTCTCTTCCAATTTCTTAGGGCTCCAGTCCCCAGCTTTTTGGCCCAATTTTAAACAGCCATGTGGGCCAGGTCCCACCATATAATGCTTATGAGCAAATATTCTGAAGTGCGTGATTGGAAGGAGGGCTTGCAAGCAGGGCGCATGAAGCTATTCTTCTTGTTCCTCCTTCTGTTCATCTCAGTGCTTGCATATGTAAGTAGATCTTACCTGAAAAACTATGTTTTCATCCCGTGTTTTAAACCTGTTGATTTTTTTGCAGAGGCAATGAAATTACAAGATCAGAACCAGCACTTCATGCCAGGAAAATTCAGGTACCGATGCCACATTGGTAGCACTCTCAGTCATTTCATTGCATAATTGCAATACTACCAATTCAAAAAGCACAAACAATGCACAATCATACACGCCCCCCATTGGTAAAATTGAACTGGCAGAGGCAGCTTCATCTGTATCACAACACTTGGCATCTGCATTATTGGTCATATTTTCTATGCAGGTGTTCAAATGAGATGTATCTGCCATGGTCTGTGCAAGAATAACAGCCACAGAATCAACTAACTGTGCTGAAGTTCCATGAGCTTGGACAGTCAAGACGAGAACATAAGCACCTGCATTGTGAGCGACACCAAGGAGAGCATCAACTGTGCTAAAGCTTCCAGGTCCAGCACTTGCAATGAACAAATCACCAGAACCAACTAGAGGCATATTCATATCTCCAATACAATGTGATTTAAGACCAAGACAACACAATGTTACCATGACAATGGTCTAGAATAGTTTTTTGAATCGTTTGGATTGGGTTGACCCCAGCTGAATCGGCTTTCGCAAAAACATTGCTAATTTCAGATAAGACTATAGCTACCATATCTGCAGGAACATATTATGCAGCAATCATGGAGAACAGTGCAGATTTTAGGGACGTGTAGTAGTTGACGTGGGTGCGGGAAGTGGAAGTCTTTCTTTGTTTGCAGCCCAGGTATTTGTTTGTTATACTTCTCTCTGTATAAAAGTGGACAATTATGTACAAAAACTGGACGATTAGATACAGTTACATTTAGAAAGATGGGTGTTACAAAGAACAATATGAATCGGTGTGGCTCTTGCATGCGCAATTCTCTTCTTTTTGAAAGTTTCACCTTTACTTCATAAGCAGTTAATTGAAGAGGAAAAAGCTTTAGATGTGAGGGAGGTCAGCTTTATGGACCAAAGGTGTGATAGTTTATCTCCAAAATTACTGAATAATCTGCTCAAGCAACAGGCTGGCATGCAATTTAAGATAGAAAGCACGTGCTCAAATGCCCCCTTCTTGCAGTAAACAGCTCTCACAGGTGCCATAGTTCTTTCTCAAGTGCCATATCATAATTTAGCTGTCTATGCAACATCTTACAATCCTAAGTTTTTTAAGATACATGTTGAAGCTTGGTGTAAGTATTTTGAAAAGACTGCTTTCTCCTCTAATGTACTGGTCAACTTCAAAGTAATCATAAGCTTCAGCATGGCTAAGAAACTAAGAAATGTGGGGCTTTGGTGTTGAAGACAATGGTTTCCTTATGCATATAATCCTTTTATTTGGCTCATAAAATGAAGGCGGTGTCCATGAATATGCTGTTGCTCCACTTTGTCGAGGCAGGGGCATTTAGAAAGGCTATTATAAATGACCAAATTATGTATGTATCTGTTCATCAGGCAAAGGCTTTTCTCGTTGTGTTTTGCTGGGTGAAGGCTTGGCAGGATAACAGGGTTTGTACGCAGATTAAATAAAAGCACATGTCAAATAGCTGTCCTGGCATTGGAATCATTAGCCAGAACATTACATATGATTTACTGCACTTTGGGTCTATCATGATATTGAGCTCTCATCAGATCATTTTTTCCTGGTTATTTGGCTGGAGCAAAGCATGTCTATGTTGTAGAGGCATCTTCGATGGCAGTCTCTTTCCTTGCAGTCAAGTTTACACTGAATTTATTGGAACTTCTCTGCTCCTCTTTTATGTCCATCAGGTTTGTTTAGTTGCCCCCTTTCATCATATGTTCTTTCTCTACTCTTTAGCCAGTTTAGCATGATATACTTGTTGCCATTATGATTTTATATAAAGGACAGAGTTCTGATATCTGATGGCTAAAAAAAAAACAGAACTCAAAATGTTAGGAAGGAAAAAAAAAGTAGTTATATGTTTGGCATAATAAATATGGCCAAAGTTTTACCCACATCATTTTCTTGCTCAATAAGAAGGGACTTAACTTAATCAGTTCATTTCTGCAGGTATGTGGGAGATTTTATTGCAAAAAATGTGTTAAGATGGCATTGTCAGAAAATCAGGTGTGCATAAAAACTTGTCAAGGCCGTCCTACTAGTAACAGGTAGGAGACGTATTTAAATGCACCTTCTTGATCTTCCACAGGCCAATGGCTTTGGTAGGAGGATGGTTTATGGTTGCTCGCCATTTGGTTTTGGCAAACAAATTGAAGAGGATGATGACCAGAGGTCTGGCACTATGTAATGGAAAATAAAGGGTCCTATAATATACATATGTAAAGTGTTTTTGTTACATAAATTCTTGGTTATTTATTTGAGGGAGAAGCACCACGGATGCATTGATGAACATGCTCTTTAGGAGTGTTAAAACCGAATTTTGCTTGTGATCTGTTCGTATAGCAAAACGTTGCGGTGCAAGCCTGCTGCAAGGGCAACCAATGCATCTTTACAGAGATGAGAAAAATTTGGCAGTTTTACATGTTTCTCCATTGCTATGTATTCTTCATCACACTGCTCATGAAGCTTGTAAATTATTGAAAACCTTATGCGCTGCCTAGAGCAAGATTTTATCAATTTCATGAAAATAGTCAAACTTGACTTTTCCAGGGAGAACTAATTTCATGATCTTGGACTTGTGCATGCTCTATGAACCCATGTTCATATGTTTATATTTTTGCAACTACCTGCACAAACTCGGGTATGTAACTACTTACTACAATGAAAATAAGCAAGATCTTTGATTAAGGTTTCTTTCCTGAACTAAAACTTAATTGTTAAGAAGAATGCATGGTATTTTAAGATGGTTCAAATGTCTTTTGTCTTTTGACTTCTGTTTAATGTGCATCTTTTTTAGCCTCACTATAGCTTGTGCAATGGCAATGTTACACTGCTTTATTACTTCTAGATCTTAATATGAGTTTAAAGGTTTCTATTGTGTTCATTTTAAACCATATGACATTATCTTATATATCCGCTTTATGAAATTTACACATCAAATTTGTGCTGAATTTTTTTGCCAAAGAGACTATAATGGTTGTCATATAGTGGGGCATTGCTCAAGGGTACTATAATGGTTGTCAATGGTTGTCATGTGTTTCAAGGCTACATTGCCTAGTCGTCAATGGGGAGCTCCTGTATTAGAGATTTCAATCTCTCAATCGTGTTTATCCTAGCACATACATGTGCTGGCATAAATACATCATGGGGTACATTGTAGTATCCATGATGAGGATTCATAGTCATGGTGCTTTGCATGGGGCATTGATCTCAACAAACCATATAGTTTAAGCTTCTTTTGGATGATTCTTGAATTGTACTAGTGTCCAACTAGAAGAAGCATGCTTCAAGTAAAAAAATAAACGAATTCCAAAAATGTCAAGTCAAAATCTTAACTTTTAACATGTGTTGCCTCCATCGTTTGCAATGAATAATAAAAGATTAAATGCAACCCTAAAATACCAAGTCAAATTTGAGCTTTTAGCATATGCTTACCTCTGCCATTTGCCCATAAATAGTATCCCCTCCATCATTTGTCATGAATAAAAGAAGATTAAATTCATCCATAAATATCAAGCCGAATTTGATGTTCTAGCATATGCATTACAGCCGTCATTTGCCCATAAATAATACTCCCTTCACACCTAGACTAATGTCATCAGATATAAATAATACTCCCTTCACACTTGGACTAATGTCATCCCAAAATATATTGACACTTTTGTGTTTTAAGAAGCCAAGGCACAAGCAAATCATAAATATAACACTCGAAAAGAACATAATTTCTCGGACCCTATAGTCCAAGAGATAGAACAAAGAACAATGAGTATAGGTACTCCAAAATATGCTAAAACTAGTTATTTTTTTAATATCTAGAGGTCATGAAGGGCACAGGAGCAAGTGCAAGAACTGGAGATGGGAGTCCAAGGCTAGCATTGAACTAGAATGGTTTTGTATGGCTTCGACCATCCCTTATACAGACACGATTATGTTGTCTAATACATGATTTGGATGTTTGTAGGACTGCCACTTGGCGAGTATACATGAATGCCACCTTGAAGGAGCGCTGGTTTGGTAAGTATGCATGGTCGCTATCATGCATGATCTTTATATGAGGCCATGGGAATATATGAGAAACACTTAGCTTAGTTGCTAGATTGTTTTCTTTGAGGTAAGAAGGTCATAGGTTTGAAACTCAACTCAAACATTTGGGTGATGATTGAACGTAGAGAAACTCGACCCAAGTACGCAAAATGCTATATTAGCATTGACCCAAGTATGCAAAATGCTATGTTAGCATTGGGGTGATGGTCGTTTGTACAAGATCTATATAGTTGTCATAGCCATTCGATGACGATTATACATATGTTCATATACTCGACTTGATATTATGCAGTATGGTGTGGTATGTGACAGTCAGGTCATGTGCAAGTAGTATTTGATTGCTTTGGCTTGGCTTGCTGAGGGGGTCTGTGGGGTATGGGATAAAGCCTTGAAAAGGTTCCATGAAGGATCCGCCCTTTTGGTGTGTTGCTTAGCACTAAGAGATTACTTCATAACATTTGGCATCACAACCAAGGTTCAATTAGTGGCAGCCACCACCATGTAACTAACTAACTAACTAACTTGTCCACCATCTTGTGGATCATGTATGTTACTACAATTTCAACTTGCACAATCTGCCATATGCCATTTGTGACCCTAATAGTTTGGTTCCAATTCAAACATGTATGGAATATATCCAAATACCCAAGTGAAGATACGTAGTTCCACATCATATAGAAATGCTCCATGTCGAATGTTTATTTCCTTATCTAATATATTCACGTGATGTGACTTGTTCAACGGTGTTATAGATGAAGACCTATAGCTTAAAATATTGTGAGTACTGGGAAGTGTTGACATTGCGATGTTTTGAGTTTAGCCTATGCATCAATGTTTCATTCCTCTACAAAACTTGCTCCTCAGATGTTTGAAGTTCTCTGTGACAAAAAAACTGATCAAAGGTCATTTCTATGCTAACAAAACATGTATTACACTTGTCCTTATGCTTCTGCAATATTTCTTCCATGCCGAGCACCAAAGATTTCTTCAGGCCAATTCCAATAAAGTCATGGTATCAAGTATTCTATTGTCTAGAAGTAGCAATTTGAATTGATTGTCAAAATATGACTTTGAACTATGATTTAAACCACTTCACCCTCTGGCCATAGAGGGCAACCCTCCGTGCACGACACCTTGTTTACGTTGAATGCTTACTCAGAACATGTCAGAAACATTCTAGAATAACAACTCAAGTAACCCTCTAGTCAAGGTTTATAAATGGCATGGAGCCTTAGCTCTTTAGCAGAGAAAGGAGGAATCCAGAATTACACGAGCATTTTGGGAGAGATGTACCAGATCACCACCACATCTGTGCACTTGGAATCACTATTCATTGGAAAAAGTAAGAAGAAGTATGGCTCAAAAAATGATCTACTTGTTCAGAAAAATTGTCAGATGGTGTTCGTAAAACAGGCAACTGTCCAGAGCCTACTGGTTGACGATTTACCTGACGAATATTATCTGACGATTGGTTATAAAAAAACCCGACGATTTTTCTGACGTTGTATAAAAAAAAAGCGTCAAAATAAACGTCAGAAATAGCGTAAAAAAAACATCAGAAATAGCGTCAACAAAATCATGGGAAAATGCGTCATAAGCAGCGTCACACAAATCGTCAGATAAAGCTTTAGATTGTTCTTCATTATTTGTCAGGTTTTTCGTCGCAGTTTTTGTCACTTGAATCGTCAAAATATTCGTCAGTGTGATCGTTAGAACTTTCATCAGGGTAATGGTCAGAAAGCTTATCACTATAATCGTCAAGAAGCATTTTATTATTTTTCCTTATGTTGCTGTTGAGATGGGTGCTTAAGCAATTAAGGAAAATTGAATTATATTTGCAATTAGAAGGTGCCCCAAATTGGGAGCTTTAAAGCTATAGTGACACATTCATTGCACTGGACCAAATCCCGATAGAAAGAATAGAAAGACCAAGCAGATTGTCGAAATACACCACATTCATGAGGATTCCTTGCTTTTCAAGCTTCAACATCGGAATATGATGAAGGCAAGTTCTGTTTAGCCAAATCTCTTATGTTTTTCATTTTGACGGCTTATTTGGTTTGGCGTACTTGTATTTGCTTTTCCAAATCTATCTCTCCCTTGTTTAATCAAGTTTGCTTTGTTAATTAGATCAATGGGTTTTTTGTTTTATCCTTTCTAACACAGTTATGTAATTGTTTAGAAATTTTGATCAGTTCAAGGCAAGCCTTTACTGCATTCCACACACAAATGCAGGCTTTAGAATCTTAGTTATGTTCATTATTTTGCATAAAAAATAGGATTATTCTACTTGCTCAGCAAATAGGATTATCTTACTTGCTCAGCAAAGAAGATTAACATAAAAGAGTTAATGGGTTTCTCAGACAGATACGTTTCTGTAAATTTAAGCTTGAGTTGAGATACAATAACTAAAATTTCAAGGCTACATATTACTGATTCCATCCAATATCTATGCAGTGTGTGGCAGCATGCAACAAGGTGCCTATAGCATAATAACGAAGTATATGCCAGACGGAAGCTTGAGGGCTTTTCTGCATAGACGATAGTATGTGCAGCATCTTGGCCGTTGACTTTTTTCATCCCTTTATTGTGCGATTTGTTTGGGCTAGTGTATCTTTAAAGTGCATCTTTGAACTAGATGCAAGGCCTTATTCTTGTAAGTTCTTCTCCTGTGTTCCGTTTGTTGTTAGGATTATTTTTTATAAACACAAGCAAACATTTTGTATTATCTTATTCATTTCGGTGACAACAATAATTTCCATGGCCCTTTAGTTTCTTTCTTTTCTCTCCTTCGTATCCCTGTAATGTAATGGAAATAACATGGCTTGCGTTATCCCCAATGTCAAACTTTACATGCTACCAGAATTGACATGTCATAGCATTCCATGAACTCAAATTATGTTTGGACATTCTGTCATAGAGACAATATAGGCAAGTTCTACATTATCACAATTCTCATACATATTGAAAAGAGTATTCTTTGTTAAACATCCTCTTACATTTCTATATTGAGCATACATGGAAATTCCATGAAATTTTATTTCGATATATGGTGACATTCACTTGGTCTGAGTGCAAACCTTGTAGGCACATTTGCCTAAAAATTAAAAGGGCATCCAGATCTTGCCTATTTTGAGCATACACTGCCATCATAGCATTCTAGGATGCTTTATTTTTCTGCAGCATTTGATCGAAAACCATGTGAGCATATTCCACACTTTGACACTTTTCATACATCAACATCAAACTTTGATTTGCTTTCGACAATACTACTATGAAGAAGCAAACCTTCTTCTAGGACAGCCAGGCCAGCATCAACTTTCTAAATATGTTTCATACATTCACATTACTCTTCTTTTTTGTATGAACCTTGTGCGTTATGAATGACATTCAACGTGAAGGAAATCAAGGAACTTTAAACAATCATTTGTTATAGATATGAAGTTCATTATTTGATTTGCTCAACATATGTCCTGAACATGGCACTCTTGATGCCTTTTCAATTTAAGCATGCATCTTGCTGTTGGATCTAGGCAATCCAAATCCTTTTCCAATCGTGGACTTAAAGGCCATATATAGACAATGTTTTTAACGACCGCAGATTAGAATTTTACTAGATATAGCTCCAACAATACTTTCTGCATATAACTAAGAGGTGTATAGCAGTCTTCTATCATATATACTTTGCATAGTATGCAACACATTAGAATAACAATTAGGAAAACGGGATGCTTCTTGTGCATGACCTATTGGTCTCCGTGGACGTTAAAAAATTTATTCTATTCTATTCTATTCTATTTTAGACTGAGAAGAGTATAGCCCTTTGCTATTGCAGCAAAATTGATAGTATAAGCAGAAAAAAATACTGGAATAGGCAAACGTATCTGGCAGAATTTTTGACCTGCATTTTCCTAAACAAAGAAACTGTCTCTTTTTCACGCCCATGTTGGATAAGCACATCAAGCAAAAAGTTCCAAGAGTACACATTCTGGTCATGGATGATGATGAGGTAAAGTAATGATGTGAGATCCATAAACTTTAGAAAATGTATGCATGATCAAGCATTAGGAATTGTGTGCAAACTTGTATCTTTTGTTGTAAATATTAAGGCAAATTAATAAGTACTCTTAAAAGTTATATTACATGGGAGAATTACCAAATTGCATATCAATATCATCGTCTTTATTCTTTATACGTACCACATGAATTTTGACTGTATATCATCAACTTCAATTTTGAGTCGTTAGATTAACACAAACCATTAACCTTCACACTTATAACTAAATTCCCCCTGAAAACCCCCTTTGGTTTGGGTGCATATTCACACGGGGGGTGACTCCAGGCAACGAGAGCTGTTGGATAGGCATATTCACCCCGTATTCCTTAATCTACACCGTACGTAAAGTTCCTCGTTTGTGGGATATGCAAGTACAAAATTTGCTATACTGTATAACAAGATTCGCAAAATACTATAAGATTTCAAGCGGAATACTATATGGTGTTGATTTCGTACGTGCAAAATACAATTATGAGGGCTCTCATTTGCCCCACGTCACCCCAGTATGAATATGCACCCAAACCAAAGGGGGTTTAAGGGGGATTTTAATTTAAATGTGTTGGACCCAATGGTTGTGTTAATTAATGTCAATGGTAGTTATGTGTTGGTTGTTAATGTCAATGGTTGTTATGTGTTGGGGATTTAATTTTTATATGTTGGATGTTAATGGTTTGTGTTGCAAAAAAAACCAAAAAAAAAAAAAACTAGAATTCATTTGAGGCTTTCATCACCTGTAGCTTTTGAATTTCATCACAATAAAACAAATAGAACATAAGTAAAAGTTACCATAAAGATAGAGCAGATTGATCCCATTATTCTGAAAGTCATAAAGTTTGCAACACCCATACACAAACATTTTTCAACTGGAATTTAACAGCAGCCTTTGGCCTCCATGGATTCTTGTGGTGAGCAACCAAAGTGGGAAACTTTTCTGCTTGTTAGCACAAGGAACTAGAAGCCTTGGAATTTGCTTCTACCTCAAAATCTAAAAATGCATGGTAATTTTTTGCAAGCTTCATTCGGAATGAGCCATAAAACAATATCCAATAGCGTAATCCTGTATTAATCAGCGGGTAGGATGTGAAAGCCTACGAAACCCGACCGAAAAATTGCTGTTTTAGCATAGATAACTTAACCAAACATAGTCATATCATACACTATCAAAAAGATCTCGGAGAGAGCTTTCCAATGCAATAAAAATCATCTGAAATAGAGCTCTGGATCAAAAGTTATGATAAGAAATGTGTTGCCGGTGGGGAAACTGCACTACATGCGCCCTTCAAGCCCTTCATGTGCCCAACCCGTCCGAAAAATTGCTGTTTTAGCATAGATAACTTAACCAAACATATCCATATCATACACTATTAAAAAGATCTCGGAGAGAGCTTTCCAACATAATAAAAATCATCCTGAAAAAGCGAGCTCACGGATCAAAAGTTATAATAAGAAATGTGTTGCCGGTGGGGAAACTGCACTACATGCGCCCTTCAAGCCCTTCATGCACCGTTCAAGCCCTTCATGTGCCCGTTATGCACCACACACACAAAAAGAGGGCTTTTGTTGTGAGCCATTGGTTGTTGACCATTATGCACCACACGCACAAAAAAAAGGGCTTTTGTTGTGAGCCATTGGTTGTTGACCATTGAACAAAAAAAGGCTAAAATCAATGGCTCAAGCTCTTCATGCACCCTTCAAGCCCTTCATGTGCCCGTTATGCACCACACACACAAAAAGAGGGCTTTTGTTGTGAGCCATTGGTTGTTGACCATTATGCACCACACGCACAAAAAAAAGGGCTTTTGTTGTGAGCCATTGGTTGTTGACCATTGAACAAAAAAAGGCTAAAATCAATGGCTCAGAAATGGTGCACTCTAGATGTACGCATTAGTACATCCATTTGAATACATCACGAAATCATAGGAAAACCTTAGTGAAAAGCGTACAAAAACACAAAGAAAACCCCCTGTTATTATGCTACATATTCACACCGGGGGTGACTCCGGGCATCGAGAGCTGTTGGATAGGCATATGCACCCTTTATTCCTTGATCTACACCGTACATAAAGTTCCTCGTTTGTGGGGTATGCATGTACAAAATTTGCCATACTGTATAAGAAGATTTACAAAATACTATAAGATTTGAGGTAATGTACTATATGGTGTTCATTTTATACATGTAAAACATAATTTTAGGGGCTCTCATTTGCCCTCACGTCACCCGGTGTGAATATGCACCCAAACCAAAGGGGGTTTTCAGGGGGAATTTAGTTATAAGTGTGAAGGTTAATGGTTTGTGTTATGAAATTTTTTTTGGCCCCTTCGGGGCCTTGGAAAAATTATTCATATTTTTTAAAGAAAAAGATCGACATATAATAAGAACATAAATTTTGTGCTAAATCACATTCTTAAGGTTTTCTATTGCATCAAAAAAGGAAAGGATAGTGGTTGGACCATATCCTAAGGCACATAAAACTCGGATATACACATATTGCCACAACCAGCAAAAGGTATTCCTTATTTTACAACCTTGTGGTGAATTGGATTTCTAACAAGGAGCGTGTAAACTTTCTTCCTCCTCAGCTTTCTTTTTTGCTTCCTGCATCATGAGATTGATTGAGAAACTAAAAAGGATCGAGAAACTTGGGTAAGAAGAGTATGCATGGTGAAAAAAAAAAAATCAATGCAAACAAATGCTTACTTCATGATCACATAACCCATGAATTCTGCGGAGACTTCTAGAATGCCACGACCTCAACAAAATGCAACTCTTGGAAACCAGCTTACGTAGATGGAACCGAGAAAACAAAGTTTGTGATGTTGATGGAAGTCCAAATGAAATTGCAATAGAAGATTCACAAATGAGAACATATGGCAGTGGAATGGACAGATTAATGTTGCTGCATTGTGCAGCTAAAAGGGATACTGAGAAATGGATGATACTGAAGAAACATATGAAAACAGAGCATTTTCAGATATAATATACTTGAAATTTGATCGAATACTTAAATATGAAACAGAGGCACAACAAATTTAAGTGTGGATATGAAATACAGAGTAAGTTTGGTACCTGGAGAGCCAATCGCCTGTAAGCTGCTTTGCTTGGACAAATCTCCTAGTGTGTTGCCGGAATGCTCCCCTCCAATGCATTATCTGCCAGATTTAAGGTCTGTAGATTCTTCAGCAACTCCAGTGTGGCCGGAATGGTGCCGGATAATTTGTTGGAGTTTAGAGACAGCTCCTGCAAAGCAAATTCGTTAGCTTATCTAATCCAGCTGGAATAGGGCCCGAAAGCTGGGCACTGTCCAGATTCAAAATTTTGAGATTGACAAGCTTGGATAGATCTGATGGAAAAGCACCTCCAATCCCACACAAGTCTTCTTCCCCTTCTGTAAACAGAGTACAAGAGAGATCGTTGATTAGAAAGGCCGAAGAATGCAACAGGGATGGGACCATTGAGCCCTGTATTGGATGCCAAAAACTGCTCAAGGCCATGGAACGAACCAAAGAATGCAGGAATGGTGCCTGAGAGACGGGGATTACTAGAAAGGGAGAGTATTTTGAGCTTGGTGAGCTTGGAAAACGAACTTGGTATGGCTCCATTGAAGCCAGATGCAGCCGAAGACATACCCAGAGCTGCATAATCATCTGAAACAGACGTGCCGCCCCTTTGCGCTCTAACTTTAATGGATCTTTTATCTCTGCTGCCCTTCGGGCTTGAAACCCCTTGCCCCAAATCAAAATGCGAGCTCAAGGAAGAACTCGCCGGAGGGATAAATTGCAGCATCATCGATCCAAGGGAAGACATTTCAATGCAATCGTCCATCCTGCATAGAAGCAAAGGGGAAATGAAAGCTTTTCATTCCAGTGGGCTGCCCTAGCCCCGTTTTTGCCCTGGCCACTGCCTTTTAACTTTACCGTTGTACCAAAGATGGGCAAAGAAAACTGTGATGGGAATCCAAAAGCGCCCATCTCATAAAAATCTAGAAGCACGAAAACAGGAGGTCGGATTGCATCCACAATCACCAAAGCAAAAACTAGGGCAAAGAACTTAGAAAAATAAGAGAAACCCTAAAACTAACAGCTCGACATGTGCATGTAATCTCTGGGATGTGAATAACAATAAAAAAAAAAAAATTACAAGCCCTTAGATTAAAAGTAATAGGGTTGATCTTAACCGTTGGAATGGCATGGAGGAGGATGTCATGGAGACATAGGTCAAACCATAGGAAAGTGGAATTAAAAGATGAAAATTTAGTGCGCACTCTAGATGTACGCATTAGTACACTCCATGCAATACGACCTCTAAATCATAGTAAAACCATTGGAAAAAGTGTACAAAAATTTCAAAAAAACCCCCTGTTATTATGCTACATATTGCAATTTAGACATTCTGATTTCAATGAAACTTTGCATGTCCTCTGATAACCGCCTCTTTTAAAAGAGAGGGTTTAGAGTTTATTTGAAAATGATGGGTGGAGTAGAATATGGATTTGCTTTGGGGGAAAGATTTAGAAAGGATTGGAGATTTACGCATTTTTAAAGCATGGCCATAATCAGAATACCCCTCTTTCAGATTTTGAGATGCCTCACAAGCAGAACTAATCGGTTGCCAGTTGGTATTTAGCCCTCAATTTGGTGAAAAGGCTCTGAACTGCTTTTCCTCAGTTGCTTATGGCCGTCGATATATCAAACGGATTTTGAGTGTATAGCATCAACTTCAACTTTGAACCGTCGGATTAGATACTGCAATTTAGATGGTCTGATTTCAATGAAACTTTGCATGTTCTCTGACAACAGCCTCTTTTAGAAGAGAAGATGATGGGCAGAGTAGGATATAAATTGCTTTTAAGGAAAGATTTAGAAAAGGATTGGAGAATTACACAATTTCTAAAGCGTGGCCATAATCGAAATACCCTGCTTTTAGATTTTAAGATATGCTGGCCTGACAAGCAGGACAAATTGGTTGCCACGGTCGTCGATATACTAGAGGGATTTTGAGTGTATATGTCCTCAACTTGAATTTTGAGCCATCAAATTCGATGTTGCAATTTAGACGGTCTGATTTCAATGAAACTTTACATGTCCTCTGATAATCGCCTATTGTAGAAGAGAGTCTAGAGTTTATTTGAAGTCAGTGGGCAGAGTAGGATATGGATTTGCTTTTAGAATAGAATAGAATAGAATAGAATAGAATAGAATAGAATCGCCTATTGTAGAAGAGAGTCTAGAGTTTATTTGAAGTCAGTGGGCAGAGTAGGATATGGATTTGCTTTTAGAGAAAGGTTTAGAAAGGATTGGAGATTTATGCATTTTTTAAAGTGTGGCCATAATTGAAATATCCATCTTTAAGATTTTGAGATACGTTGGCCACACATGCAAGACTAATTGGTTGCCACAGTTGGTATTTAGCCCTCAATTTGGTGAAAAGACTCTGAACTATTTTCCCTTAGTTGCTTATGGCTATCGATACGGCCAATCAAAAAATAGTTGGGCAAGAGTCATATAGTTATGAAGGTCATATGTTTATGTACCCATGGCCATTCAAAGCAAAGAGGCATTAATGAAAGAATAAGAGCAGCCACTTTTTTGTTCTCAAGAGTGCTTTCAAGAATTGTGTGCATATATGGACATCACCACCATCATATGATACTTTCTCCTGCTATTCTGACATATTTTAGGAGCCTTGCTCCAAATTCAACTCTGTAAACAAGGCTTTATTTTGCAACTTGCCATTATTTCTTCACTCCTTTCCAAAATTGTATCTCTATAAATTCAAATTCATTGTTTGCAAAAAGCCTTTATCATTTGGAGTCAATAATTTTATCCAGGGGCAATTCTGCCATTCTGACATGCTCCAGGAACCTTGCTTCAAATTCAATTCCATAAAGAAGGCTTTATTTTGCAATGTGCCTTTATTTCGTCATTTCGTCCCTATTCTCTAGGCCATAATCCCAATCAGCTATTTTCATCCCATTCAAACATTTGTTTAGCCTCTTAACTAAATCTTCATGCATTCGGAGGAATTGAAATTGATTGCTTGCAAAGATTCCTTGCCATTCAGAGTCAATCATTGTATGCACAGGCAATTTACTGCGATGCTACATTATAAAGGATGGCCTGCTATAAAAGAGCTTTTCAAAATACTAAGCATGTGATTTTTTATAATTGCATATGCTTGGACTCTGAGGTGGTACCTTTATATTTAGAACTGTTATGATGAACTTAAGTCTTCTGCTATTGGATCTACATGCACGATATAGATGCAATTTTTGCACCTAATCTAGACATGAATATGGACATCGGACTATGGAAGAAATATGGAGACCCATTTTTTTGCAGGAGAGGTAACATCAGTTTGTTCTTTGCAGATTTGAGGTTATAATATGGTTTGCTTCTTTGTGTTCATTTTTTTTTTTTTTAATTTGTATTCTATGGGCAAATGTGTGATAAGTTCCTTTATATTATTGACAGATATGTGGCCCAATTAAAAAACTAGCGGTAATACACTTTTGGGAAAGGGGTGGGTCGGATTGGGTATTTGGGTTAGGTTGTTGCATTTTTGGCAATATTTGGCAAAATGCTTTATCCACGAACAATAGAATGTGAGCCTCTATACAGAAACTAACAAGCAGCAATAGATAGACAAATTTTTTATGTTGAATGCTTACTCAGAACATGTCAGAAACATTCTAGAATAACAACTCAAGTAACCCTCTAGTCAAGGTTTATAAATGGCATGGAGCCTTAGCTCTTTAGCAGAGAAAGGACGAATCCAGAATTACACGAGCATTTTGGGAGAGATGTACCAGATCATCACCACATCTGTGCACTTGGGGTCACTACTCGCTGGAAAAAGTAAGAAGAAGTATGGCTCAAAAAATGATCTATTTGTTCCACTACAATGAGCATTTTTTGTCAGAAAAATCGTCAGATGGTGTTCATAAAACAGGCAACTCTCCAGAGCCTACTTGTTGACGATTTACCTGGCGAATATTATCTAACGATTGGTTATCAAAAAAATCGACGATTTTTCTGACGTTGAGTGTCAGAAAAAGCATCAGAATAAACGTCAGAAATAGCGTAAAAAAAACATCAAAAATAGCGTCAACAAAATCGTGGGGAAATGCGTCATAAGCAGCATCACACAAATCGTCAGATAAAGCGTTAGATTGTTCGTCGTTATTTGTGTCAGATTTTTTGTCGCAGTTTTCGTCACCCAAATCGTCAAAATATTCGTCAGTGTTATCATTAGAACTTTCATCAGGGTAATGGTCAGAAACAGGGTTCGAAATTAGAAACCTCTGTAACTAGAAGAAATGCCTGCTAATATTCAAGACTACCGGAAATATTCAATATTTTGGTGTAGTTTCCCGGAAATCCCTAGAAATTTCCATGGAAATTGCCTGAAAATTCGCCGGAATTTTTTTCTTGTTAACGGAAAATTTTAAGAAATGCCGGATTTTTCAGGGACGAACCCCCCCAATTTCGAACCCTGGTCAGAAAGCTCGTCACTATAATCATCAAGAAGCATTTTATTGTTTTTCCTTACGTTGCTGTTGAGATGGGTGCTTAGGCAATTAAGGAAAATTGCAATTAGGAAGTGCACCAAATTGGGAGCTTTAAAGATATAGTGACACATTCATTGCAATGGACCAAATCCTGATAGAAAGAATACAAAGACCAAGCAGATTGTCGAAATACACCCACTCATGAGGTTTCCTTGCTTTTCAAGCTTCAGCATCGGAATATAATGAAGGCAAGTTCTGTTTAGCCATATCTCTTATGCTTTTCAATTTGAAGGCTTATTTGGTTTGGCGTATACTTGTATTTGCTTTTCCAAATCTATCTCTCCCTTGTTTAATCAAGCTTGCTTTGTTAATTAGATCAATGGGTTTTTTGTTTTATCCTTTCTAACACAGTTATGTAATTGTTTAGAAGTTTTGATCAGTTCAAGGCAAGCCTTTACCGCATTCCACACACAAATGCAGGCTTTTAGAATCTTAGTTATGTTCAGTATTTTGCATTAAAAAATAGGATTATTCTACTTGCTCAGCAAATAGGATTATCTTACTTGCTCAGCAAAGAAGATTAACATAAAAGAGTTAATGGGTTTTTCAGAAGTTTCTGTAAATTTAAGCTTGAGTTGAGATACAATCACTAAAATTTCATGGCTACATATTACTGATTCCATCCAATATTTATGCAGTTTGTGGCAGCATGCAACAAGGTGCCTATCTATATATAATACTAATGGCAAAATAAGGATAGTCTGTGCGTAATCTTGGTTCTTGATTTTGTTGGTTTCATTTTGGGCCGTTGGATGGAAATTTTTATGAAGAGAGGGATGGTCTTTCTTTGGAGAGGCAGTTTTCCAGTATTTGGCTCCTAGTGGGTTTCTAGAGTTCATAAGCATGTTACAGGAAGACTACCTTCACTGCCAATTCTGACTGTCATACAGAATTTTAATACCTGACCATAAAATCCATATAGAAGAGCAGATCAATGTCTTCAAGATAATGTCTATGCTACAATTATACAATTGGTCAACTGGCAAGAAAATACAAGGATAATGAATTTGTTCTATCTATGGGCCATCGAGAATACTTCGTGGCACAAAAGAATGCCTATTCTACAAGATGAGTAGCCTCATTTCCCAACGAGCATCAAAGAAGATGTTGAGACTTTGTTAATCTGGACAACAGTTGGATTACTACTAGAGTTAAGTGGATGTTGCCATGGTTCACCATCCATCTGCATGTATGTCCTGGAACAGCTTTCTCCATGGAGCTCCAAATGCAAAGCTTCCGCATGAAAGTAGTTGAAGTAATGAGGAACATTTAGAAGGCAAAGCCAATTTATGCATGGGACACAGAAATGTAAATGAAGAGAATCAAATCAGTTGCCATACCTGGCCAAGTCGCACAGCCTTAAGGAGGCTAACCATAACAAATGTTGTATGCCAGCCATCTCATGAACGAAATACCTCCAGCACTCCATCATTAGGTGTAGCTTCCACATAGCCGTTCTGTAGAAGGATCAGCCATGCATAACAAAGTATCAAGAAATGTTCATATTCCAGAGGTAGTATATATATGCCAAGTATAAATGTACATGGCATATATTTTTATGAGCAAAATTGTTGTGATCTACCTTTTCTTGCCATGCAGCAGACGGAATGCCCCATGGATTACGTCCACCAGCATAGCTTTGTAAGTTTAATATCACAACTGCTCGCACACTGTCAGGTATCAAAATATGATGAATTATAAGGACCAAACCTGGTTCCAATAAGAATAAGTAATATATCAGATTTTTACCTTGAAGGAATTAGAATCTCGTTCCACTCAGTCGAGTTTTTACTTTGCATGTACAATTTGAGTACGTTATTCACCCCCCTACAAAATCAATACTTTTGAGGTTATGGAAAACTTTACAATATCTGTAGCCAAAACTCTGCAGAGGTTAATTCACCAGACTTGCATTACACAGAGGTGGGAACAAGCACATAAAGTGCATCAAATTCCCTTCCATGAACGATGAAAAACAGATCTAACACTTCTGATAGTTTTCATTAAGAAATTCTATAATCTCTTGATGGCAATGCACAAGTTACGATATTAAAGATGAGGTTTCTAGCATCCTATCTTGCTCGGGGGTTTGCTGAGCAGGATGTGCAGAACCAGCCTTGAAAGCAGCTGTATCCTGAATAAATCATCTGGATGGTTAACAATTTTAACATGCCTTCTGTATTTGCAAATCAGAGAGAAACAAAATGGGTAAATGAACATTTACCCTAATCTATAAAAGAGCTTGATCCACGAAATGGTTTTTGACCGCCAAATAGCTTTGTCTTTGGAGCTATGTCGTTGGCCACGCTTTGATCGCTTTTAGCAGATGCTCAGAAGTGGATTTATCAAGATTGATCATTGTGAATAACATGATTCTTGCTATATAAGGAAGGTTTCACATTGTGTTGCATGTCTATAGCCATATCCAGCTGGAGAATGAGCCGTTATCAATTTTATATGGCCGTTGGTTCTAGGTTTATGGCAAATTTTTTATCTGAATTCTTCGCCAGATTGATTGGCATTAACACAAACCATTAACCTTCACACTTATAACTAAATTCCCCCTGAAAACCCCCTTTGGTTTGGGTGCATATTCACACCGGGGGTGACTCCAGGCATCGAGAGCTGTTGGATAGGCATATGCACCCTTTATTCCTTGATCTACACCGTACATAAAGTTCCTCGTTTGTGGGGTATGCATGTACAAAATTTGCCATACTGTATAAGAAGATTTACAAAATACTATAAGATTTGAGGTAATGTACTATATGGTGTTCATTTTATACATGTAAAACATAATTTTAGGGGCTCTCGCTGCCCTACGTCACCCCCGGTGTGAATATGCACCCAAACCAAAGGGGGTTTTCAGGGGGAATTTAGTTATAAGTGTGAAGGTTAATGGTTTGTGTTATGAAATTTTTTTTGGCCCCTTCGGGGCCTTGGAAAAATTATTCATATTTTTTAAAGAAAAAGATCGACATATAATAAGAACATAAATTTTGTGCTAAATCACATTCTTAAGGTTTTCTATTGCATCAAAAAAGGAAAGGATAGTGGTTGGACCATATCCTAAGGCACATAAAACTCGGATATACACATATTGCCACAACCAGCAAAAGGTATTCCTTATTTTACAACCTTGTGGTGAATTGGATTTCTAACAAGGAGCGTGTAAACTTTCTTCCTCCTCAGCTTTCTTTTTTGCTTCCTGCATCATGAGATTGATTGAGAAACTAAAAAGGATACTGAGAAACTTGGGTAAGAAGAGCGTATGCATGGTGAAAATAAAAAAAATCAATGCAAACAAATGCTTACTTCATGATCACATAACCCATGAATTCTGCAGACTTCTAGAATGCCACAGCCTCAACAAAATGCAACTACTGGAAACCAGCTTCTGTAGATGGAACTGAGAAAACAAAGTTTGTGATGTTGATGGAAGTCCAAATGAAATTGCAATAGAAGATTCACAACAGAACATATGGCAGTGGAATGGACAGATTAATGTTGCTGCATTGTGCAGCTAAAAGGGATACTGAGAAATGGATGATACTGAAGAAACATATGAAAACAGAGCATTTTCAGATATAATATACTTGAAATTTGATCGAATACTTAAATATGAAACAGATGCACAACAAATTTAAGTGTGGATATGAAATACAGAGTAAGTTTGGTACCTGGAGAGCCAATCGCCTGTAAGCTGCTTTGCTTGGACAAATCTCCTAGTGTGTTGCCGGAATGCTCCCCTCCAATGCATTATCTGCCAGATTTAAGGTCTGTAGATTCTTCAGCAACTCCAGTGTGGCCGGAATGGTGCCGGATAATTTGTTGGAGTTTAGAGGCGGCTCTCCGCAAATTCGTTAGCTTATCTAATCCAATTTGGAATAGGGCCCGAAAAGCGGGCAGCCGGCCCGTCGATTCAAAATTTTGAGATTGACAAGCTTGGATAGATCGATGGAAAAGCACCTCCAATCCCACACAAGTCTTCTTCCCTTACGTAAGCAAGTACAAGAGAGATCGTTGATTAGAAAGAGAAGAATGCAAGGATGGGACCATTGAGGTATTGGATGGGGCCATGGAACGAACCAAAGAATGCCGGGGATTACTAGAAAGGGAGAGTATTTTGAGCTTGGTGAGCTTGGAAAACGAACTTGGTATGGCTCCATTGAAGCCGGATCACGGTAGAAGACATACCTAGAGCTGCATAATCATCCGAAAGCAGACGTGCCGCCCTTTGCGCTCTAACTTTAATGGATCTTTTATCTCTGCGCCCCGCCGGGCTTGAAACCCCTTGCCCCAAATCAAAATGCGAGCTCAAGGAAGAACTCGCCGGAGGGATAAATTGCAGCATCATCGATCCAAGGGAAGACATTTCAATGCAATCGTCCATCCTGCATAGAAGCAAAGGGGAAATGAAAGCTTTTCATTCCGGTGGGCTGCCCTAGCCCCGTTTTTGCCCTGGCCACTGCCTTTTAACTTTACCGTTGTACCAAAGATGGGCAAAGAAAACTGTGATGGGAATCCAAAAGCGCCCATCTCATAAAAATCTAGAAGCACGAAAACAGGAGGTCGGATTGCATCCACAATCACCAAAGCAAAAACTAGGGCAAAGAACTTAGAAAAATAAGAGAAACCCTAAAACTAACAGCTCGACATGTGCATGTAATCTCTGAGATGTGAATAACAATAAAAAAAAAAATTTACAAGCCCTTAGATTAAAAGTAATAGGGTTGATCTTAACCGTTGGAATGGCATGGAGGAGGATGTCATGGAGACATAGGTTAAACCATAGGAAAGTGGAATTAAAAGATGAAAATTTAGTGCGCACTCTAGATGTACGCATTAGTACACTCCATGCAATACGACCTCTAAATCATAGTAAAACCATTGGAAAAAGTGTACAAAAATTTCAAAAAAACCCCCTGTTATTATGCTACATATTAAGATCCTTTTGAATCCAACGATATGTTTTTTAGGGCAACAATCTATTTTTCACAGCAGATGATGTATTTTTTTTTATGTTGGTTTTGATCTTCATGTTTACGTTGTTGGAGATAAAGAACACCTTCGTGAATGCCATAAATGAGCTCTACAATTAGGATGCTCTAATATTGGGATGATATCAAGGATAGATGTACGACCTTCAAGGTCCTTCCTTCAAGGTCCTTGTAATAATAAATTAATTTCATGTACACTTAGGTGCATCTTAAGTATATACTTCTAAGGGTAATGCAAAACCCAAGGAAGAAAATAAGAAGCACATGCTTAATTCTAAGCATGTGCTTCTTATTAAAACCTTATCTAGGTAACATGATTGTCTAAATTATGATCAGTATTCATATAATCGTGCTAAGACGTATGTGAACGTCGTAAATATTGTTAAAGCCTAGAGTAAATATAATTTTACTATAGAAACTAATTGCTTAAATCTTAAGTATGTAAATGTAAAGTTAATGCATGGTTCCAAAGTGGGGAGACTCGTGATGCTGAGGACAACATTAATTCAAGGTGGGGAGAATGTGGCGTTCCAGCATAATATATGGTATGAATACGTATATTATATTATCACGTCATTAGTACATGTCGACTACGACAACATGTACACGACGACCATAAAGGGTTGTACCATGGGCACAACCATTAGAACCCATTACATTGCATATGTTATGCAACATGTGAATATATCCTATATTGCCACGTGACAATACCCCATATGAGCCATATGTCCCATTAGACACAAACCGTAAAACGTGGGCATAAAGAGGCAAGAACCCTAAAAGTGTCCCCTTTTTTGGATTTCAGTCTCCAAGTGCCTGTTTGACCAAGCACCTGTGTCATTCAAGGATAGGTTCAATACTGTATACGTTTTATACTCAATACATATTATTCGAATGATACGGCACAAATTTGAAGTATAATACATCAAAAATATGGCAAAAAAAAAAATTCCAGCGTCGGAAATTTTTCGCATAAGCGAAACCTTCAGTCTCGCTTATGTGAAACTTTTTTCGCGTAAGCGAAAACTCTGTTTCGCTTACGCGAAAAAAAAAAAAAAAAAAATTTGATTTTTTGCGTAAGCGAAACAAAGGTTTCGCTTACGCGAAAATTAAAAAAAAAAAAAAAAATTTCGCATAAGCAAAATAGCTGTTTCGCTTACGCGAAAAAAAAAATCCAAATTTTTTTTTTTATTTTTCGCGTAAGCGAAACCTCTGTGAAAATAAAAAAAAAAAATTAATTTTTTGCGTAAGCGAAACCTCTATTTCGCTTACGTGAAATTTTTTTTTTCCGGCCGGCGAGGGAAAAATACGGAAAATACGTTTTGTACCTAAAAATATGTATTTTTGGACTTTATACGTCCAGAAAAATAATTCGGTAGGTACAAAACCTACCCCTGGTGCCATTCCACCTTTCCAGATGTCGCGAAATCCGCATTGCCGAACAGACCACGCGCGTTCAATCGTCTCAGGCCAGATCGAGAGCATCGATGCCCTTCGTGGAGTTGGAGCGAGCCAAGGACCTGGTATATGGTAAATCTATTGTGCAAACCCAACTTCTCGACCGGCATTAGGCCGAGTTAGCATCTTCTATTAGCCTAAGAGGACCTATAGATTCGGAGATCACAGCCTCTAATGAAAGAACCTAACCATGTATATTTAGGTAGATAGATTAGATGATATTCTATTTTTCAGTTCTATGGATGATTATGATTGATCTATATGAGCACTCCTGTATATTGAGAAGGGGGGTAGAGACCCAGAGCCTTCTTAGTTGATGTTTCTAGATTAGCCAATTAATTTCCAATTAATGTGGCATGTGCATAAGAGCCCGCCTGGCTGTGGGTAGCGGAGCTAGACCGGCTGAATAGGAAGACTTGTCCGGTTATAGTTGATCTCTCTGGTATGTAAAACCTACCGGGAACACTGTGGACTAGGCCTAATAGCTTGCCACTGAGTGTGGGCAAGGTATGGGCTCGACACCTCTTGGGTGATACGTCATCTTCAATGGGGTTGAAGTGGAAGACGAGCAGTGGCTCTCTAGCCCCCCCATAACTGACATGCATCTTCTAGAGGGGAGTGATCTCCTCCTGCCTCATTGAGAATTGGGGAGATGTAATCTAGAAGTAGCCCCTTTGGCTATGCACTCGGCAGGCTATGGTCAGGCTCCAAGACTTATCAGCCAATCTGCAAAGTATGCACAGGAGGGGTGGATGGATTGGACTACCCAATGAACTCTGTCTGCTTTGACCTCTGGAGATCCGAGCTGTCAGTCGATCCCCTTGAGTCTGAGCCTTGGGTAGAATTTCCCTTATGTTGATGTTACTGATGGTTTTGTTATAGATGCTATGTTACGGTGAGCCATCCTTCGAGGTGGATATGTATGTTATTTGATGCTATATGCTCATGTTTGATGTGCTTCTGTAGCTAGGTAGATCCCGAGGGATACGAGATGAATGACACGTCCATTCTTTCCCGTCGGGTTCTTGCTCATCATCAAGAGTCCGATGATAGGTGGATGGCCTTGTGGCGGCGAGTTCGCACTGTCAGAAGGGATGAACTCCAGTTCTATACGATCAGGGCATTGTATACGAGCAGGTGACATCACAAAAGTTTAATTAAGAACCATAAATCTACAGCTTATCTGTAAACCTATTTGATGGCTTTTACCCTATTCAGGTAGTCTAAGAACACTTGGCTTGCAGTTACCCTCCTGTAGAACTGATCAGGTTACAAATGCCACCTCTAAGAATCCTGTTCAATTGCTTTTTCTTTAGCTACAAGAAACTAAGACATCCACTGCACGCAAACAACCATTGAACTAGGAAGAAAAATGGCGGACTGTGTGAAGGGAGCTAGTCCGAGAACATCCGGGAAAAGACCATCTACAGTAGTGAAGAACAAGCACATTGTAATCAATGAAGGGTCACGATCATTTTAATAAAAACATACAAACAACCTTTATTTACATGTATTAAAAGGATAACACATTGTATTATCTATTATTCTAGACCTTAAACAAACAAGTTGGGAAAATCAAAAGATTTACAAATATTCATAACCTATAAGGTGAACAAGGGGAAAACTTTGGAGATTCCAAAAAATACCCCTTATACAATGACGAATTTTGACGTGTCATTAAAAGATGACATGCATTACTGCTAGTCATACTATCATATTAATATTAAAAATGCATCCAATGCTTACTAGAAACATGGGAATAGGTGAGACTGAATACGTACCATTTTCTTTTCTGTCCATGATGAAGAAGCAAGTCTTGTACACACCAAGGGCACAACCTCAGTCGTGTACAGTTGCAATGCAAAAGTCTCAATGCTGATATTATCCTCCTAGGCATTATTGAAAAAACCACTTATTTTTTTGTCCTCATGAAATCGGGAAACATAAAGAAGAACCATCTTTCATACTGCTTGACATTCCAAAAGATTGGTTTGAGCATGGTATACCGGATTCTTGGGGATTTGAAAAATGAGCTCACCTCAGACACGAGCAATCGATGATTTTAATATAAACTTTGTAATAGACATTAGGATTTGCCAAATCATATGAAAGTCATAATCTAAGGAATGCATCAGTCGTCCTATGGCCTAGAGCCTGTCTGAAGCCTTATGACAAAATTTTGCTTTCTTAGGTACCTTGCAGGAATTTACTACCAGTGTGACGTTCCAGCACAGTATACGGTCCCAAGACATATACTGTACTGCATCGTCACGCGTACACGCCATCCCGACTGACGTGTACGCCGACATGTAGCTAAGCAAGTAGCACCCTAGGGGGCAACTTGCAAGTGTGTGCACATTTATTCATGTGTACACTTTAGCCCACTTAATTAATATAGGCAAGTGGGCTACATCCATTCCCACAAGCTCAAGGGTTGATGGAATCCCTAGCTCTAACTTGTAGCCTATATAAGGCATCCGAAACCCTAACTTTCCATTTTCGTCCACAGCCTTCTAAACTCCGTTTCGCTCACTCCAAGAGTCAATCTCGACTTCCGAAGTTTGTCTGAGCAGCCTAGCTCATCAGCTTTCCTTTCCGGCTTCATCTTCAAGCAGTTCTGCAGCATGGACGCGTTCAGAGCAGGAGGAGCAAGCCAGGGATCAGGTATTTTGCCAATTCAATAGTCTAATCCGTCTCCCAGGCATAGTGTAAGTAGGTTTAGCCTATTGAATTGCCCATAGCAGCCATCTAGACCTCTAGATATCTCAAAAAGATTGAGAGAAGTCCAAAAGGAGAAAATGAAGCAAATTGGAAAAGTAAAGATTGCCCTCCATGCTCCATGGTAGGAGTGCAGCACAAGTCTGTATTGGAAGAGTATCTAAAACAATGCGGGATTGGATGTCTGTATTGGAGGATTCGGTGTAGGAGAATGTCGGATTTGGTGCCATGGTTTGGCCGTTGGAGAGCACAGTTGTGTATTATATATGATGTATTTTGTATATATATATTAATAAATCAACCATTTACTTTATTGTCTCTTAACATTTCTTAGAAACCCATGTCAAATGCATCTCATGTAACTTGTGTGCCAGTAACCATAGTATGATTTATTAATATTGTAGATACTTCTAATATTGGCAGGTACTGTGGTTTAATTGTTCAACCTATTTCTAGGTTGCAACATGTATGAATAAATTTGCTAGAGACAGACATATCTAAAACAAAGGTTGTAGTCATCATTGGTTCAAAACAATCTTGTATGTTTAGGAACGTATTTTGTAATGTTTCAAATTGACACAAACTCATTGCCGAGCGAAGAACCATTATCCAATGTTGGATATTAATAGCAGATCTACTCGCACAAGTTAGGACCCAAAGAAATGTTCACAGCGGCCTTGGCCGCCGCGATAAATTTCTTGTAAAGAATAAAGATGATGATATTGATATGCAATTTGGTAATTCTCCCATGTAATATAACTTTTAAGAGTACTTATCTAACTTGCCTTAATATTTACAACAAAAGATAACAAGTTTGCACATAATTCCTAATGCTTGATCATGCATACATTTTCTAAAATTTATAGATCTCACATCATTACTTTCTAAACATATATAAGTCAGTCTTTAATTTTTCATTTTTGTTTTGTCGCATCTAATTTTTCGGTGCCGTCATCTATCTTAATATTTTGTTGCCATGTTTTTCTTAAAGACCTCCGATGCTGTAACCTGTCGTGACCTCCTATGCCGGATCAAGCTGTCCGCCAACAACAAACGTGGTCGGATCTGTGGAATCCGTGAGCAACGGCAAACAGGACTGGATGTACCTTGCTTGACTCTGTGTTGCAGCATGTAGGCGGATTTGGGGCAGAAGACCTTTCATTTCTCATCTCTGTTCTGAGCAAGAAGCCACAGCAACAAGCACATTTTGCCCATTCTCATGTGTTCTTCAGTATCTTTTGTGCATCTTATGGGCAGGGTACCATTTCCCTTTCTCCACCTAGCAGAGCAAGGCATTTATGCAGTCGAGCAAGTGTTTCTGCAACCTTACTTACAAGTGTTTATGCTCTTGCACTTTCGGAAAGTCACGAGATGGTTTTTGTTGTACATTCAAGAACTTGATTACTTTCTTTTTCACCGAGTTCCTCTCTGCCAAGCCAATCCTTTAACAAATATTGTTATCAAACTCACATTTGAGCGTCTTATTTATCAACCTAGGTCATGTTTGAACAAAAAAAAAATACACGAGGTTTTTGTGGACTTAACGGATTTTTTCGTGAGTGTCATGTTAAAGCCACATCGAAGGAAAAAACACACGGAGTTCTTTTTTATTTCATGCTGGTTCAAACATGACCATGGTTGTTAAATAAGACGATCGACTCACATTATTATACGAATGTTGGATGTCTATTCCCAACAAAATTAACTCTGAATGATGGTCCTCAAACAGGGACATCGTTTCTGATACAAATGATACGTCTAATTAGCAGCAAGAGCAGCTCCTCTTGATCTATTAACTTCTGCCATGGCCGCACCGATGGAGCTTGGAATTTCAAGCTGTGGAAACATGTTTATGGTGATAACAAAAGCGGGAACAAAGCTCGCGTTCATCCATTTCACAACGATTCTTTTTGTCGCTGAAAATCTATCAGGTATTTCTGAAATGTTGTGCTTAATAGTTGAATCTGAGATATGGAGCTCTATGGTAGAATGCCTTACAATGTTGGTGTTGTTCCTGCTCATAAATGGCGTGATTCTTTCAGTCTGGCTTAGTTCTGGCGGTTCTTTTTACCCGAGTGGTGGCTGGGGGTCTAATAGCGGTGATGCAGAAGAGGTTATTGATGCCAAGACGTCGTTTAAAACATTTCCATACCCTGCTTCTCCAGCAAGCATAAGCATTAGATCTCCCAGAGCTTTTAAGTCCCCTGCTTTATGCCGCGAAAGCTTCTTAATTGATTACAGGGAAGGGAAATGTATCAGAATTCAGGCTTTCGATTTCTTGGACGCATCTATTTCCACTGGGAAAAATGCGAAGGAAATTAATACGCCAAAGCTCGAAAAGAAAGAATATAAAGAAGTGGAAAGAAATGATAAGGGCAGCAGAGTTCTTTATGAAAAAAAAATGCGGAAGAGCAAGCAAGTAATGCGTCGACGAAATGGGGCTTCTGTTGTTCAAAAACAGATGGGTATGGAAGAGTCATAAATTCAAGTTCTTCTCTCTTTCTTCCTCGGCTCAGGTGGCCAATTGTCTAGCAACCAATCCAAAAATGGCTTTTCTAGTCTACCTTTTCCTAGCCTAGCTTGTGCCCAATTAAATGGAACTTGCCCACCTCCCCCAAACTTCCATAAGAAGAAAAAAAAAAAAGAAAAAACCAAAAACACCTAAATCACACCTCTAAATTTGCAAACCAACCATGTAAATATAACAAAAGTCTATATGAATTAAGGGGACAATGCTAAAAGCTAAAGCCAAGAATGATTAGGATCAAGAAGGTGTTAAAAGATGATGCCAATGCTAATTAATGAATTTAGATCACCATGCATATTCAAGACATCTTTTCCACACATCCTTCAGTATCGAACATCATCCATGACATTTTGACATTCTACCAAGTATCTTCTACATAAGGTGCCTCTTGCATCCAGTCGACCAAAAGAAATGCTCGCGGCGGCTCTCTTCTACATAAGGTGTCTCTTGCATCCAGTCGACCAAAAGAAATGCTCGCGGCGGCCTGCGATAAATTTGTTGTACAAATAATTGTTTTTATGCATTGTAATGTTAATGCATCAAAATCAACTCCAACTATGCCATCGAATATGACATTACTTACATGATATTCAAAGATATAGACCCAACACACATTTCTAATTTCTTTAATTTATCAAGAATAATGGCCCATTACCCTTCTAAATCATATATACGCTTCATTCTAAAGCAATCTAGGCACTCCAAACGCTAGAGCATATGAGTAATGGCAAAGAACTATCAACAAGGATTATACATTTATACTTACTTATATTATTAGTGTCAACGAGGGATAACTTAGATTACACATTTATATTTGCTTATTATTATGCCATACGCTGATAATCAGCTTGAGTGAGGAGCAGAAACATAGATAGATTAGATCGAACGATCGATCTAAGTAGATGGATTAGACCGATCGATCTAAGTGCAGCTTCCAACAATGGCACTGGCAGTAGTGGCACCGCGAGAGGCTTGCAAATCCTGTCCATAGGCACCAAACAAATGGGACAGAACCTTACCATCAGAGGTCCTAACCTTGATATCAATGCTCTCAAAGGACCATGACTTAAGACTATTATGATGATGTGTAACGGATTTTAAGCAAGGCCACACAAAAGTATCGACATGGTTTGGCTCAAAGTCGTCGCCTGGCTTGTCCAGTTCGGCTATGTCGACCACCTCTGAATCCTCAGAATCATAAATCCGAAGAGATACCTGAATCGGTACCGATTCGGCCGGTCCTCACCTTGATCTCCAAAGTGCAATCTCCACCATATTGTTAAAACAAAACATTCATCATTCATCAATTCTGTGCATAATATTGAACAACGCCAAATGAATTCTACTCCACCTGAGCTGTTGGTAGGGCAATATGATCCATAGATGCTTGCCCCCGCGCTGATACATAGACTAACATTAGGAAAAGTCAGGAGGACAAAATTGCAGCATGAATTGGAGAAAAAATGCACTAACCTCTGCTTAAACGTAAGAAGGATTTGCACGCATATGCATATCTAGTGCTATGGCTTCCATGTGAATTGAGAACATACGACACAGCATTTTCAGGGCTGATTTCAACCAGATGCTGAAAATATCTCTCTTCTGCATCAGCCTCCCCATACGATCTGCAGGCACCCAGCAAAGCTAACCATATTTCTCTAGACAAAGAACAGTCTACAGGTCTGATCAATTCAATTCCCTTGTACAACTGCGAAAAGATCAATCATACAAGCATAACGGTGTATGCTTGGTACAATGCCATACTTCATTCTCATAATCTTGAAGTAGGCATAAGAATAAGAATATCACAGCATCTGGCACCATGTGCATTTGACGGCTCCTATGCTGCCACAAGGATTCAAGGTAGAATAAAATGTGACAGTATTTGGCCATACACCTTCATGTTGTATTTGCCCAAAGCATTTGCTCTCCAAGTGCATTCTCAGCATACCCAGCAATGAGGAACCAAGAGACAACGACTATGATTAGGTTTAGGGATGTGTCAAATACTTCTCGAATAAGATATCCACATTTAGCTTACATGTTAATTACAACGCTGATAACAAAAGGATTTGATATCTTCTCTGCTACTTTGTGTGCTTTTGTCGTGTCTCTATTGCACCTATGCTGCTACAAGCCTTTAAAATGCAAAGAAATGTAATAGCATCTGGAGTAATGCCCTTAACTATGATCTCGTCATAACAGTTCAGGGCTTGTTGGTTATCACCATTAGGTTTCCAAAATGTTGTTTGGGAGTGGTATTACCTATGATTTTGGATGGTTTTTGGGTGTATTCGTATGGGAAATTGTTATAATGCTGACTCAGTAAATAGGTTTCGTTGTTCCAATGGTCGATTGGGGTTGATTGGGTTAGTTCTGGAAGTTGCAATTTTTAGAAGGGCAGTGGTGGCGATGGCCTCGCGTCCGCGTGGAGCGGCTAGAGCGGAGCATAAAGAAGCTACTAGTCTCTTTCTATGGAAGCGGCAGAGTAGGGCGGCATGCCGTGGAGAGAGATGTTTTCCAGACGGCATTCCAGAGATGTTTTCCGAACGGATTCTGGAGATCTTTTGTAGCAAGCGGATGCTTTGGTCGATGTCCTCGATGTTTGCAGCAGCCGGCTGGCTGTTTTGCAGGAGGCCAGGGCCGGATGCTTGAAATGCTCAGAGTTCCAGCTGGAGATGATTTGGCTATGGCAGGTTGTCCTTCTGCTTGGTAAGCCCCAACCCCTGTATCTTGCCTCCTTTATTTTAGGAAATCAGTGAGCATGGAATCCCTCTTCATGTGTGTCGGCAGCCATCATTGCATTGCATCCCTTCAAAGTTCAGCATCTTCAAGCAGGGCCTATACAAGCAGATGCTCAGATGGCGGATGATGGTAGTAGATGCTTAAATAAGATTCAAGCTAAGATCTTATTATTTTTCATTCTACCTGCTTGCTGCATGCTCTTACCCATTCCTTAATGGCCATTTGAAGCATTTTGGGACCGATTGACATCGGTGGGGTTCAAATCCCCATGCTTCATCTTCTGTGATTTCATTGCGTGCTGTAACAGGTTGCACATGACAGGTTTGTGGCAGTTTTGAGTCTTCTGTCTATTATATGCATGAAGAATGTTCTTACAGCCCCAATGTGATGAACAGATCCGAGCATTTCTATGTCCTTCAGGTTCGTGATTATCATTTGTGGCAGCTATCTGGATCTGCTTGTGACATAGATTCATGATATGCTGTTGGCGATATGCTGCTGGGTGCTGCAGTGCAGCCTCCCTCTATTCCAATCTGTTCTCACATGTTTTTTTGTGTTAGAAGCGGACGGTGTCTTGCAGACAGCCCTAGTGTTCAACAGGCATGGAGTCCCTCTAATATGTGAACAACGCATGTATGGTTGGTGTTAAATACTCTGTATGTACTTGCTTGACTTCATGGGAATACATCTCAGTTCACCTTTGGGTGACGTGGATATTGGGGTTTGACCCCATCTTATTTTTTGATGGACGGCTGTGCTTCCTGGGTTTTGGATATTCTGGAGAATATGCCTTGCATCAAGAGCTAGGATTGAGCGATTATAGGATTGAGCGATTATAGGGCGATAATCCAAGATATTCCTTGATAATTACATTCCAAAAGACAATGTCTTTAGTTCTTCTTATGTAAGCGCTTTTGTGCAATCTTATAATATGGATTTCTCTAGCCTTGTCTAAAACGCCTATGCTCTCACAAGCTCTTAAGCTGCAAACATATGTAATGGCCAATGGCATTGGGAATTGAATTGAATTGAATTGATTTTCAACGTCCTCGGAGACCAATTGGTCCTCGGCGACCAATTGATCTATGGGAATGTGTAGCATACAATTTGCATCTGCCCAAAGAATTCATGTCTTCAATTTTTTTTTTTACTCCAATATGTTGGAACCCATGACAATCTTTCTCTTTATCGACTCATTCCCCTAAACACATGGGCATTAAGAAAGAGAAATGTTCGCGGCGGCCTTGACCGTTGCAATAAATTTCTTGTATTATAAGAACTAAATAATATCAATTTGATAAATGATAAAAAAAACCCAAGTGGGTGGAAAAAGTGAAGTGGGTAGGTGCAGAGGCGTTGTTGTTGTTGTCGCATGAAAATAGTCTTCTATGATGATCATAATGTGCCTTCCTCTTGGTATGTTCTCTTAATGTATGACTTATGTTGGTAATTATCTTATTCGGAGCACATAACCAACTTGATGGCATTATACCATATAGTTATATTTATATTCATTAAATGTTGTTTTCTAGTTAATACGATTCAGATGCTATGCTTTTAGGACTGAAACTCTAAGTTACTTGTGCATTTATGTCCTATATGTGTCCTTTGTTTTATACATGTGACAAAACATCTCAATGCATTTGAATAAACAATCTTCCTATGGACGCTGCCAATGTGGCATGACGTAAAAGTATTGTCTGTCTATCTGTCCGTCCGTCCGCCCGTCCGTCCTTCTTATAATACCCTCCCCCCCCAACAACATTTGCTGCAATTCTAGCCTATCCATGTGATAAGCCATGTCAGCAAAATTTAATAGTAGCTGTTCGCTCTGTTAATTTTGAATCTCATGGTGATAAAAACTAGAAAATCCTCAGGGAAATTAACTTCCTATCTTCTTCGAGTTTTCTTTGGCTTCCATTTAACCGAAGCCCATCGGAAGCTCCTACCATCTTTGATTTTTCTTTCTGCTGATGGGCTTCTGGGGCTGCTTGCGCCTTAGGGAGGAGGCATTTTTCAACTTACTTGGCGAGACGCGCACGACCAGATAGTGTTATCGATATGCTTTGAGTCTAAAAACAAAATTTCATATGATTCCTGCTTCTGTCCGACCAATTTTAAGGGGTTTTATTTGCATTCCTATAAGAGCTTCTTGGACAAGCTTGCCAAGGTAGATTTACTATTCTTTTTTATTTCCTCAATTCTAGTGATCTACTGATGGGGGGCTTCATGGGCAGATTTTTGCAACGATAAGTTGTTTGTATTTTTCAGCCTGGTTTTTCCACCCCATTTCTTCCTCCGTCCCCACAAGCTTCAATGGCCACAACTATAGTGCTTGCAACCGATAGCTACACAGCTTGCAACCTATGTCTAGTCTCGAAACAAGGCCAGAAGAATCTAGTGCAAATGAGGGGATTGATTCTCATGTTGAAAACTTGATTATAAAGGGGTTGGAAAGTCTAGGAAATACTTGTTTTTTCAATTTATTGATGCAAATTTCACTTGTCTTGAGCTACCTCCATAATTATTTCTTCAATGATTTGTTGCTTAGAGAAGGCCAGTGAGGATAAAAAATATGATATTTGGCATCCGAGCATGAGTCAAGTTCCTAGTAAAAGCATAGTTGCTAAGAGATAATTTGATGTGGCAAGCGCTGGAGTTCTTAAATTTTCCAGAACGACAGGCTAAACAAAATCTTATCCAAATTATAGATCTTTACAAGTCTGGAAACAAGGATGCTTGCATGCTGGGCTTTTGCACAAGAAAATTTCATTTTCAAGTGTTAATGTTTTCCATTCCCACATTTGTGTGGATAATGATTTGGACATATGTTCAAAATCAATTCGATAAGATTGAATTGCATGTGTATTATTGTTGATGCAAGAGTTCCATAGCTGGTTGTGACGTTCCAGCACAGTATACGGTCCCAAGACGTATACTGTACTCCATCGTCACGCGTACACGCCATCCCGACTGACGTGTACGCCGACGTATAGCTAAGCAAGTAGCACCCTAGGGGGCAACTTGCAAGTGTGTGCACATTTATTCATGTGTACACTTTAGCCCACTTAATTAATATAGGCAAGTGGGCTACATCCATTTATCCCACAAGCTCAAGGGTTGATGGAATCCCTAGCCCTAACTTGTAGCCTATATAAGGCATCCGAAACCCTAACTTTCCATTTTCGTCCACAGCCTTCTAGAACTCCGTTTCGCTCACTCCAAGAGTCAATCTCGACTCCCGAAGTCTGTCTGAGCAGCCTAGCTCGTCAGCTTTCCTTTCCGGCTTCATCTTCAAGCAGTTCTGCAGCATGGACGCGTTCAGAGTAGGAGGGGCAAGCCAGGGATCAGGTATTTTGCCAATTCAATAGTCTAATCCGCCTCCCAGGCATAGTGTAAGTAGGTTTAGCCTATTAAATTGCCCATATCAGCCATCTAGACCTCTAGATATGAAGCCATAACTAAAGAACCTAACTCTATGATTTAGATTAAATCTTATTCTTTAGTTCTTCTATGATATGTATGTGATGATGATCTCTGTGGAATCATTGTATTGGGAAGGGGGGTAGAGGCCCTAAAAGCCTAGTAGTTGATGCTCCTAGCTAGTCCTCTTTAATGCACTATTAAATTCGGCCTGTGTACAAGAGCCACACCTGGTTGTGGGTGGAGGGGCCAGACTGGCTTATAAGGAGGTTCATGTCCTGACTCATGATCACGTCCCTCTGGTAGTAAAGCCTATCGGGGACTACAGTGCACTAGACCTAATGCTCTGCCACTGCGTGCGGGCTTTGCATGGGTTCGACACTCTTGGGGTGGTGTACACCTTCCATGGAGTTCAGTCGAGTACCAACTCTATGTACTTAGTAACAGCTCTCAACAAAGTTGTTTGTTTGTTACAAATAGAGCGCAAAAACTGTAATAGATGGTTGCATCAATAAATCTAAATCTGTCATGTCCTGTTGCAGAATTGCCCCTTTCACTGTGAATAAGCTCTCAAGGTTTTAGCGCAGTCTAAAGGCGTCTGTAGTGGAAGTGGGACTGAGGGTACAGTACCACCAGGAGCATGAATGCTACATCAACACATTTAAAAGGGTGGGATAGGGCATATATTGAGGGCAGGATAGGGTGGATTCTTCAATGGCAATTTTGTTATTCATGAGCATGGTCTGACATGCTTAGATGCAAGCTATAATTCATGCTGAAAGTGTTAGCAATGATTGAAACAACATGTGTAGTTATGTTAGTTCATCTAGCATGTGGAAAAATGAATGAGTCAATATATTTTTTTTATAGATGTTGCCATGACTTTTCACTCACAAAAATTTTCAATAGATCACATTAATTCTTGATGGTATGCAAATTTTTATGGATGGGACTGATAATGAGAGCCCAAATATCCTGGCGCAAATTGGAATTGAATTATGCTAGTAAGTTCACAATAAGAGGTATTAAATTCCACACATGTCTACATCTTTATGCTTGATACATGGATCTCTATTGCAATCCTTTAAAACTTCAATTTTTCTCTTCTTTTTCCTAAAGAGTCATCATCTGAACCTTCGTTTGATTCTTGCTAAGCATTTACATGTGCATCTGATAGCAGATCCACTTGCACACATGTACAAGATGCTATATTGCTACATACAAGTTTATCTCTTCTTAATTCATATGCCTGGACTGTTAAAATATTTTGTGCGATCTTTACAAAGGCAAACTAACATTTTTAAGAACTTTTGGCCACGAGGCTAGAAGATTGAGTCCTTTATACTGTTCCAGTCGTGAATGTGGGAATAGAAACAATGTAATTAGGAAATGCAAACCATTCTTCTTGATGTAATAGCATGTTAGGAAACATTCTTAGTTCTGTAGAAAGGCTCTGCTGATGCTACATTGTTGTCAGGAAAAGTAGATAGGGAACTGATCTTGGCAATCCAACCAATCACTCTGCTCAAACTATAAGCTTAAACTCTAGAGCTTAAGCCCAACAAACTAAGATATAGGTATAATTTTTAGGATCTAAACATGGCAGAATCTGGGTCGCTTGAGAAGTTTGTAAGATGCAAGAAGATGCAATGCATTTCAATCACACTTACAGGGTCAGCAAGATGAATGCCCTCAATTGCTCCGTGTTTCCTTGCTGTGGGAACTGCCTATGAATTTTCAATTGTATGCTTTTAAGAAATTTGGATATAGAGTAGCTCTATAGACACCTTGAATAACTATGGATGTACAGATACTCATGGACAATCATTCAAGCTACTATTTTTAATGTGACATACGATTACAATAAATCCAATACAACTGAGCCTAAAGCAAGGCAACTGAAACTCACAACTTTGCACATACAATTTGTGGTGTTGGTATTGATTCGTTATAATATAAAAATCTTTATATCTCAACACAGTTCGCATTTGCTCCTCCAAATATCGATTGTCATGTTCTTTAAGTTGTTAATTGGTCTTATATTGTCTAACATCATCTACTCAATCCAACCAAATGCCTCACATTACCTTTATAAATGATGCCAAAATTTGAGATGCTCATTATCTTACTACACGGAGGAGTTGAAAGTCATGGGATCTCTTTATTCTATTAAACATCTCTTTTGGGTCATTATATTACATCGTTGATGCATGTCCATGTCCATGTTTACCATTACATGCATATGGAATGGTCAACATGTATGAATATGACCGACCAAAGCATATTGCCAACATGTGCTTTTATATTTGTGCTACACGAAAATCATCTTACATACATGAACAAGGTACTTATGAGGACCAATGGTTCTCCCATACACTGACCATTGATGTTTCCAACTCACAATAAAAGGAACATCGCGCTTTATAGTCAGGACCTCAATCAAAAGTTGGAGTATGATAGACGCGTCGTCTTTAGCATTTATATTACATGACAAATCAACAATGCCCGTCGCACCCATGCTCATGTTCAGACCTTCCTTCCTTTTTAGCATCATGTCAGATATAACAAGGTGCTGCGCATGGAGGGTTGCCCTCCGTGACCCAAGAGTGAAATGGCTTAAATGACACTTCAAAGTCATGTTTTCGAGCATATACTAACATATACTTGGAATATGCCACAAACCCACATGGATGAGGGTTTTCCCCTTAGGGGCAACCCAAAAAACTGGACTCAAACATATCAGTGGAATGATATTTCCATATAACTCACAAATTGAATGTTGCAAATAGGAAAAAGAAACACAATCCATTGGTTCCATTCAAACCTTGAACATTTCGAAAGACGAGAAGCAAGAATGATGATTTCGTTGGTGTTTTAGTTTTCTTTATCGGGGGCTTTCTACAGCAATGTGATGTTTGATGAGCCAACACGTTACAAGGAAGCCATGAACAGTTCCAGGAAAAATGAATGGAGCAAAGCCATGCAAGAAGAAAATAGTCCCCTGCTAAAATATGATACATGGGACAGTGCAAACTCCCTCCAAGCAGAAAGCTAGTACCCTGCAAGTGAATTTGTAAAGTAAAGTACAATGAATAAGTAAAGATCGACGTGTTCAAAGCTCGACTTATTGCCAAGGGATACTCATAAGTGCCAGGTATTGATTTTCATGAAACATTTTCCCCCTGTTGCAAAGCTAAGTTGAGTTAAGTTCATTATTGCATGGTAGCTGAACATGGTCTTGGTATCAAGCAGATGGATGTCAAGATTGCTTTTCTTAATTTAAAATTCGAAGAGGAAGTGTACATGAGGCAGGCACCTAGTTTCATCTCAGCAGGGCAAGAGCAGCTTGTTTACAAACTTCAGAAAGCCATTTAAGGCTTAAAATAGTCTTGTCGTCAATGGTACAAAACCATCCATATATTTCTCTTCAAAAAACAATCAGATTGGAATATGTACTAAGTCTTCTCTCAATTTGTAATATTGGCCGAACAACCAAATATATAAAATGAACTATTCTGTTCATATTTGCTAAAGATTTATAAAGCCACAGTGTACCCAGCATATGCTACTAGGCATATGCCGGCATATACCTGGATATAGCCACAAACCCACATAAACGAGGGTTTGCCCCCCTAGGGGCAACCGACATTATATATGTTGCGAAAACTGCCACCAACTATATAGCTTCACCAAAGCGTGACGATAAATGAAATATCATGATTTCTAGACCATATTGAATGTTTATTCGACTACAAAAGAGACCAATGTATGCAATGAATAGCAAAAAAAAAACAAAACATTAAGAAGCTTGTAGTGTTTTTGAGTTATGCGGGATGCACAGATTCTTACTTGTTACTAGTCTTTATCATGGGCTGGAGCAAGTTGGAGGTTCAATTTTTCCAACGCATAGCGGGGGTCTCCACCACATATGCCAAAGAATATGTGGCATTTAACATCGGGTCCAAAAGTTACAAGACAAAAATAAGATGTAAGATATGTCCACATGAATAAATTTCTAACATTTGTCAACACCCTCTAGGAGTTCTCGTGTGGTGACAACTCTTTGTTGCTTATTGTGCTTGTACAACTTATGATGTTGCTATGTATGCAACATAGTAGACATACGTAAAAGTGGTTTAGGATCATTCTGTCCAGGGATCCAATTATATTGTGCCACATGGCACACTTAATGTCCCTTAATTTTAAAGAAAAAAATTTGGCTGGTTACCTCCGAAGGCAAGCTAATCACCAGCCCTGAAACCTTGGCTACTAAAATCTGTAGTGCCTTTATAGCCTGTTGAATCAATGACCATATTGCATGGTAATACTACCAGGGAATATTAGCAGATACAACTGTCACCTAACACTAATAATCCTTTTTAATTGAACACTTCATATGGCCATCTCACTCGATCTATCCATGCCAAGTAATAAACAAAACATTTTTGTATCCACGGTTATCTTTGTTAAAATTGGAAAATTTCAGTAGCATCAACTCAATGAGTTTATCCATGCCAAGCAACAAACCATAATCCACCATTATCTTAGTTAAGATTGGAAACAATTAACAACGTATATTGCTCAATAACAAAAATGTTGATCCTTTTTCCATTATTTGATCAACTACAAAAACACTTGCCTCCAGATATAGGAGAACTTACAGCATACACAAAACGAGTGATCTGATGTCAAAATAAGAGCATGAAGCTTTTCACATGTTTCAAAGACATCTTGTGCTTTTGTTGTATTTTGATGCCACGTTGGGGACATCAAAGCCATATGCAATGCCATCCAATTCGTTAACACTAGATCACTACATGCAGAATAACCAAAGCAAGAGAGATCTGAAGTGCCTAAATAGGGCAGTTGCACGTTGCTTCTCTTCTGTCGCCCCTATGACAGACACAATTAAAATGAACTCCTTCCATGCATGCTCAAAGAGGCCGCCTTCATTTTTCAATTCCATTAAAAAATGTCTTATCTAACCCCAAAATTTACTTGCAAGGTATGAGAAAACTAAATCATTAAACGTCCAGCAAATTGAAAAATATCCATGTTTTCCTTTTTTTCAAGATGAAACAATACACAGTTGAAAAGTTGATGGCTCTCAAGACAATGACCAAAACTTCCAAATCGTTTTTTCATTATTTGCTAAACACATTGCACCAAAAGTGCTGCACTTATGTTGCGAAACCCAATACCAATCCAAAAAGTGTTGTTGTTCAAGGTAAACAAGCCTTATATCACCAAAGCTTGAAAGTTTTGACCCCGGCAATTGTTGATCTGGAATATTATATAGCAAAAGTGCAGCTCCTCATGCTTCAATTGCTTGTCTACATGTTTCTCTCCATGTTGTTGGTAATTGTAGATCATTTATTGTGCTCACACTATAAAAGGATATGCATATATTCAGTGAGATGTCGAAGTTCTGTAATATATCAATAGTATAAGCAATGTCAAGTTTGTACATTACCACACCTAAAGTCAAATCATCAAAAGGAACATCATGATAACTTTTTGTCAGATCTCAAAGGACCATCATGATGACTTCTTGTCAGATTCCATTTTTCTTTCTAGGGGGTTCTTTTGCATGAATCCTTTCTCCTACTTCAACTTCAGATCAAATTATAACGCTTAGCATCCGCAATCTTTGCATTGAATATAGAATAGAATAACAACATCAAACTCGTTTTCAAGATGCTGAGTTACTGAAGTTTTAATACACGTCAGAAACAAAGAATAAGCAGGCCAGGTGCCTTTACTGCATCTTGAGTTGCCACTGATATCAAAAGCAAAACTATGGACCTTAGGCATGAAGACGCTTTGAATTTCGTATCGTAGACATATTTCACTGGTCGGGGATGAAAATTCTGCAGAACTGCGCACATACCAGAGATTGTTAGATGCTGCAGAAGATGTGCAAGCATTTTTATATACCCCCGATTTGAACTCCATAATGTAGATCAAATGAGAATGAGAGATAGGCATATATGGAAAAAAAAGTATAAGAAAAGAAAATCAGAGCTTGTAGGACAAATGAGTCTCAATTTGGCAAAACTTGATGACTCTTAAGAGCAACATTTTTTGCTTCACTAATCGCATTTAAACATAACTACTAACAAGCAAGAAGATTAAAGTATTATGAAAAGGCCACCCAAATGCATGCATAAAAACAGAGGTTGCAACCTACATCCCTGTCAAACCTAAATCTCTAGTCCTATGTGCAGGGCGAAATCATAAAACCTTAGGAGGAAGGACCTGGTTGCCATGCGATTTCTTTGCCATCTTGGATTCTTCCCGCCCAAACGAGAGAAAGCCCAATGGGAATTTGCTAAATACCAACTTTCAATCAAGGTTGGGCAATGATCTTTAGAATATGCTGAAGCCTCTTTTGTAGAACAAAGCTCACCTAAGTTGATTCTCTCCACTTTGCAAGGAAAGGGAATAGATTCCAGGTCATGACATGTTTGATTCTGTCTTTGCAGCTGAAAAAACTTGACTTGGAAGAGGGCACGTAGAAAATATAGATGATTTTAAGCTTATTCAAAGCTTTGCAAATTTCCACAAAAAAAGCCACAGAAGCTTGTAAAATTAGCAAACAGGCTGTCAAGTGAATTTTCATAGGATATCCTATAAGTAAAAAGGGATGGAACATGTATAATCCACTAACAAAGGACGTGTTTATTTCTAGAAGTGCAGATTTTGTAGAGAGTGCATCATACTATGATGAGGAGCAATATGGATGCATCAAACTAGTACAACATCTATTTGCCCACATTAATATTCTGATAAAGATGAGCATGGATACTTATCTTCAGATTCAAATTCTTCCATTAGTTCACTGGATGGAGGTAGAGTACACCTTGATGATGACATTGACATCCTTCCTGCTACTCAGTCCCCTCATGATCATTCAACCTTGGAGAATCCATCATTAGATGCTGCTTATGACTCTTCCTTGCAGGAAACTATCTTTTCTTGAAAAGATCAGGAAGGATTCAAGCCAAGCTCAAACTTGCATCGAAGCCAAGTGCAGGTGATTATGCATTTAAGACAGAAATCATAGACATTAAAGATCCTGTCCACGAGGGGTTGCCCTTCAATGCCCAGAGAATTATATTTTCATGGTTTCTGTTTTGCTATTTCGTGCTAGGTGTTTTTTGTTTTGTGTGAAGCCATGTAAATACTATGAATATAGGGTGTCCGTTTTCTTAATGTCAGGTCTGTAGCAATCAGTATAGGTCTGAAGTGAAGGTCATGTACTAGGGACTAGGGTCATTTAGTGCATTTCAGTGTAGAATAAATTTCACGACAATACCATTATGGCTGCTCATTGGATCTCCTTTTGAATAAGGATATTAGCAAATTAGTGATGACTTCTTGTTCTATCAAGTCTGCAAAATTGATTATGAAATCTGGTGTCAAAGGGTGCGAGGAGGATATGTTTTTTATGAAGATATGTTTTTTATGAACGACACAAGCTAGATAGTAGGCATCTTAACTTTTTGACTCATAACAAATTCGTTGCTTAGGGCTAGTTTATAGAAGCTTGCATTGCTTTCGTTGACTAGTCGAACTCTATATTTTCTGCGCCAAACTCTCAAGAATGGCCATGCTTTTCCATGAGCGATGATCACATCCCAAAAGTGGCCACCTAGAGAGCCAGAAATGAATAAAATAAAATGTTAATTATATGAGTTTATCAGAGAGAAAAAAGAGCATTCTTAGAGGGAGGGAGGGAAGGAGGGAGAGTTTCATGGTGAACCAGTCTTTCCCTAGCTTCCAGAACAATTGGGTACAGAAATAGTTGTAAGGTTTGCCCGACTTTGACATACATCTTTATCACGAGGATCAGAAGGGAAATTAAGGGCATCTTCCGTGCCAAAATCTCTAACATAAAGTCCAACCAACAAGTATGTTGGCCCTAGTAGGGCCCATGGCACCAAAGAATGCCTGGCCCTTGAAGCGTCCTTTTCTTCAAACATGCATGTAAACCATGCACTTGCACTTCCATCACTTTCTGCCTCACTTAAACTTCCATGTAACGTGGAACCTTGTTTTTGGCCTTGCAATATTCAGTATCTTTTGGGACAAAGGTATTATAGAATTCACGTCATGTGATATGACTGATATGACTGAAGGAGTTTCATTTCTACCACAATGCCTTCACCAGCATGACAAGGCTGATTGGAAGAAATTGCCTTAGTTGGATTTAAAGTATGTCATTCTTAGTTTTCAAATTGTGCATTGTTCTACTACCACAACACTGTAGATGTTTGCAAGCAAGGCATATACTGCATCATTAGAATGTAATTTAAAAATCCATTATGATATATATTTTGCTTGTTGCACATCTACACGATCATGGCATGCCCCCAGTAACGTTTTGCAGGACGTAGCATTTGTTTTGTATGGGAAGTTGTTGATCAAGGTCCCACCCAACAAACCACATTGTCCAAGGTGATCCAATATGCAATTAAAATGTTCCACGAAATTTAATATGCCAACTGTTTGATAAATAGGATTAAGCTAATGATAAATTTCCACAAGGCCTTGCTTGCAGCCACTGATAAGCTTTGAACAGATGAAACTGGAGGGTGTAAAAGCATGTCCAACATCTGGGCTATTCAAAAATGTTGCATAACATAATGCCAAAATTGCACTGTGAAGAAGATAAATGGTATGGAAGGACGAGAAAGGATATTACCGTTGAATTTTTATGGAAATCCAGGTATGAGTGATATATTGTGCGACATCTTCATCAACAACTCTGAAATACCATATCATATTTGCAGGGATCATTTCCGCTCACGAAATAGAGCAAGACTCTATCTGTTAGTCTATGCTATAATAATAGTTGAATAACAAACACTATTTTGTAGCAGAGATAGCAAATATAATCTTGTCCTTCCTGTTTTGAGCAACAGTATAATGTAAATGCTCCATCTTAAAAGATGTATCTTAAGAAAACTGTGAAGAGATATTTCTTTTTAATATGGCCTTCAAACCCTTTGTCTCTTTCAAGCTTGAAACTGCTCCATCCATTTCTTGGCACAAAATCTGCACTTCTACCATTTCCATAAGTTCTTTAGAAATAAAAAACTGCCTGCTAATCTGTAATAAGTCTCAACTTGCAAATGCGACAGATTCTAATATAACTCCAAAGAACTAAGGACAGAAGTAAAGGCCATGTCCATCACATGATCAGACTGATGCTTGTCAAATATTTCATCAAAATGAGCCAATGTCATGCAATGCACATTTTTATAATCGAGATCAATTTGCAGCTCATGCCAATATCCTCTGAACATCCTTCCACGTGAACAAAACTTCCATAAGACACAGAAAACAAGATATCCTTTTGTACAGGATGGTCAACTTGTTACATGGGGAACAAAGAGAATTCCTTGCCATACTGCCATGCTGTGGATGTCTGGACCAAAAATGCGGATAAAGACCATAAGCAAAGCATGCCAAGCACTTGGAGGACTGTTAATAACATTTGCAAGGCACCACTAATTGCCATGGTTTGAGCAGTCTCTACACCCTTCATGGAGTACACAAGACCTGCTACTAGTTGCGCTGCCCTGCTAAGCTGATGTAGCCGATACACCTTGAAAAAGAACTAAGGTGTGAGTCTTCTCATATGTGGTAAATGTAAATGGACAAAAAAAAAAAAGCATAGAACATGGTAGTACAATGAACTGCTACATTTTATAGTTTGACAAATGGAACAAAACATAATTGACTCAAGGTTGGATCCAAGTATGATAATGCTTCTACTATGCCTACCAGCATGCTCACCTGAAATTTCCATATTATTGGATAATTTCCAAAGCTTGAAAAAGATGGCATATTTTTTAAATTATAAAAAGATCCTGGTCATTGTGTTTTACACTGTTTAAAATGTGAGCTGCAACAGCAAACCTCTTAGGTGGTATGTGAGCTAGTTCAAATAAAGGATAGTTTCATTCTATTGGTGAGACATTCAGTCAGGGACAAAGATGACAGGCCAGAAGACTGAGAAGGCAAGCGTGGCTTGGCTATAACATATGCCTCAGCAAGTTATTTCAAAAGCCTAAGTTCACAGGGAATCATATACGTCTAAAGGTTTCTCATTAGTCTTTGTCTTAGATATGGTCCCATAATTTTTACAGTGGACACCAACCTGGAAAACAATTGGTACCAATGGCCGAATAGATGGCTTGTTCTCAACAGTCTTCTCGAATACAAGCTGCACGACTAAGCCGAGCATATATTAAGGAATCAAGGTAGCTGCAACTGCTGGTCCTGTAAATGGCCACATCATATAAAAGCATGCCACAGGTAGAATTATTGACAACCCAGAACAAATCATTGAGGCCTCTTTGTATCCCCATGTGTATTGTGCTACAGGTCTTTTCGCTTGGGAACTACCAACCCCTAATGGTCTGCGGAACTCCTGAGCTATGACCAAAAAACTTGCAGCTCCAATGTAAAAGTAGACTTCCGTGAAGAACAAAATCAAGAAGTCTGAAATGCAGGTCTCCATGTTAGCTTCCAACCCACTTTGGGTTGAAGCAACGAAGGGATGAATATGGAATGCTTATGAAGCAAAATACTTAGCAGCTGGTTTCAGAACTGCAGATCAAAACATAGTTGGGTACAAATGGGTTTTCAAAACCAAGCACAATTCTGATGGAAGCATAGCTAGACACAAGACTGGGCTTGTAACTAGAGGATATGCCCAGGAGTTTGGCATAAAGTATCTAGATGTTTTTGCTCAAGTGACAAGAATGATAAGAATTAGGCTGTCATTTGTGTTACCTGCCATCAATTTAAGTTTCAAAAGTGCATTTCTCAATGACGAGTTGCAGAAACCATATAGAACAGCCTGCAAACTTTGTGAAAAAGTGGGAAGCACACTTACTGTGCCAACTTAACAAAAGTCTATATGAGCTTAAGCACGCCCCAAGATGGCACGAAACCAGCCATGGCACTAAGAAAATGAAACGCTCTTTCAGATGGACCTTTTAAACTGTAAAATGATTGACGTTTCATATAAATGGACACATAGTTTCTGGTCAAACTATAATTGTTTGCTAAACGTGGTTAACTGTGATTGTTTGCTAGACTGCTGTGTTTTGTTTGGCTTCTAGGCTTTGTTGCCTTTTTAGAGTATGCTTTGCAACAAGACTTGATTTGACTGGCTGTTACAGTAATGGAAAACAAGAGGAACAAGGATACTTATATACTACTGTGTTGCTAAATTATCTACTAACCAGTTCGTTGCCCTGATTGCTTTCTGATTTGGAAAGCTGAAGTTCAGAAACGAGCTTAATTCCAGTTACTTCGTCTTTTCTCGCGGGCAAAGTACTTGATCATAAATCAACGACTTTGTACTCAAATTTGGCTTCAAAAGATTCCGAGCAGATTTTGGTCTTTATTACAAGCTGCCATGATCTCAAAACACCATCTATGTCAGTACCCCAGAAAACCAAACATGCAATAGTAGCATCAATTTAGGGCATGAGCGACAATTAGATGGCAAGGATGAGATCTACCTACGGCGTATATACCTTGGCTATGGGGCCAACGTTGATGAGCAAGAACTTGAACTCTACCCATATACGCCACCGATCCAAAGGTCTCACAAGCTACCTTCCAGACATGCATCAGAAACTTGATCACAGAGCAACCATTTGGCTATCGCATCTAGTTCTTCACAGAGCAACATTTGGCTATCGCATCTAGTTCTTCTCAAACTATGGCCGTGCCGGTTACCCAGTTTCCACACCGCCGCGCAGCGATACTGGCCACCGCCAATTTACAGGGTCGAGCCAGTTTTTAGCAGTCATCAGCATATGCTAGGCATATGCTAGCATATACCTGAATATGCCCACATACCCACATAAACGAGGGTTGCCCCCCTAGGGGCAACCCAAAAATCACCAGATTCTTTCAAATGATAATAAAGCCCGACAACGCCGGGCACCATAACTAGTAACTTTTAAGACTACTTATCTAATTTGCCTTAATATTTACAACAAAAGATACAAGTTTGCACAAAATCAACTCCAACTATGCCATCGAATGACAGTACTTACATGATATTCAAAGATATAGACCCACAACCCTACACATACATGACGTTTCCCAACACACATTTCTAATTTCTTTAATTTATCAAGAATAATCGCCCATTACCCTTCTAAATCATATACACGCTTCCTTCTAAAGCAATCTAGGCACTCCAAACGCTAGAGCATACGAGTAATGGCAAAGAACTAGAGCATACGAGTAATGGCAAAGAACTATCAACAAGGATTACACATTTATATTTGGGATAACTTAGATTACACATTTATATTTGCTTATTATGATGCCATACATAGATAATCAAGCTTGAGTGAGGAGCAGAAACATAAATAGATTAGATCGAACGATCGATCTAAGTAGATGGATTAGACCGATCGATCTAATAAGCGCAGACTTCCAACGGCAACAATGTTAGTAGTGGCGGTGGCGAGGCGCTACCAAACAAATCAATCCATGGGCACCAAACATATGGGATGAGAACCTTACCATCGAGGTCTTAACCTTGATATCGATGCTCTCAAAGGACCATGCACGTAAAGTACTATGATGTGTAACTTTTGCGGCACAAATAGATTTCAAGCAAGGCTGATTTTTATACACAAAAGTATCGACATGGTTAGCCTCAAAGTCGTCGCTACGGCTTGTCGAAGTTCGGCTATGTCGATCACCTCGAATCCTCAAAGCATCATAAATCCAGAAGAGATACGTCCCGAATCGGTGATTCGGCCGGTCCTCGCCTTGATCTCCAAAGTGCAATCTCCACCATTACATCAAAACAAAACATTCATCAATTCTATGCATAATATTGAACAATGCCAAATGAATTCTACTCCACCGAAATGTTGGTAGGGCAATATGATCCGTAGATGCTTGCCCCGTATTTGAGACATAGACTAACATTAGGAGCACTAGATTCAACATTAGCAGGCTGCCATACAAGGATGATGCCATTGCAATGGTTGAGTGTATGATGCTTTCCCTGGTGCGGTCTCATATATTATGGCCTCGGTTTTGCATGCCTTACAAATGGCAAAGAGACATCCAGTCATTTCCCTAGGGTTTCTTCTTCCAGATTTCCCTAGGGTTTCTTCTTCCAGTGGTCCCCTCACGGCTTCCATACAGGGATGATGCCATTGCAATGGTTGAGTGTATGTGAAAATGATGGAAATTAAGAATGGACTAGAGGACCATGTACCAGTGGAAACTAAACAATGGGCTTCAAAACCACTTCCAAGATTGCATAAATGGAAAGAAATCATGAGAAACTTGAACAACTCATATACTTGCATATTGTATTGTGCAGGCTAAATGATATTTTAAACCCACAATTTGCTAGCAAAGTTTTCATGGCATAAGAGTGCCCAATATACAATGGTATAATCTTGTGCAGTTAATTCCTTTGCACCAATCCAGTCTCTTTGAGACGATAGATACTGTTATGCTTTCTGATCTTTTACATGACAGATGATGCAAATACACAATCCTAACTAATGCCATAAGAACTCTTGATCTTATAGAAACTTGCATAGGAAGTAGGAAGTGCTGTTGAATGGCAGCTCCTACATCGAAGCTTATTAGTACAATAAATATTCAGTAATGTTCAGATTTAAGGCTACAACCATGCAGGCTTGCAGTAAGTTTCATCATAAAATGGCCAACCTCAGATTCGTTTGGGAGAACGAGAATATTTCATATCTTCTGATACTAGTACCAGTGTATGTAATAAATTGCCTCACATTTGATCATTACTAAAATAAGCTGCTCAAAAACATAGAGAAAATGTGTGGGTGGATTGTCTGATCTTCAAGGTCTTAGTCTTCTTTCGCATGACAAGATCGGTAAAATGAGTAGGGACAAACTATTCAGCTATAAGATTTCTGACAGGAATATCAAAGCGCTGGCTCTTCTTAACTCTGTCTTCTAAAATTTCCTTTATGGGTTTGATGCACTGCACTTTGCTATATTATGATTCATAGACGAGAACTTCTATACAGAATGAATGTACAACAAACCAAACCCAATGTTGATTGCATCATGAACAGATCAAGAGTACGAAGCTCTTAACAAACTACAGCCATTTAAATACCTACATTTAAGTGCAGCAAACTCGGGTCCACTTGCCCAACATATTTCAATCAAATAGACATAGAAGAACAAAGTCAGGAGGACAAAATTGCAGCATGAATTGGAGAAAAAATGCACTAACCTCTGCTTAAATGTAAAAAGGATTTGTACACATATGCATATCCAGTGCTATGGCTTCCATGTGAATTGAGAACATATGACACAGCATTTTAGGGCTGATTTCAACCCGGATCTTTGAAAATATCTCTCTTACGCATCGGCCTCCCCATACGTCTGCGGGCACTCAAGAAAAGCTAACCATATTTCTCTAGACAAAAAACGGTCTCTGAGATCGATCAATTCAATTCCCTTGTACAAGCTGCGAAAAGATCAATCATACAAGCATAATGATGTATGCTTGGTACAATGCCATATTTCATTCTCATAATCTTGAAGTAGGCATAAGAATAAGAATGTCACAAAGACATCGGCACCATGTGCATTTGACCCCTTTCTAGAGCTCCTATCTTTGCCACAAGGATTCAAGGTAGCAAGAAATGTAACAGTATTTGGCCATACACCTTCATGTTGTATTTGCCCAAAGCATTCAACTGCGTGCTCTCCAAGTCCATTCTCAGCATACCATACCCGGCAATGAGGGACTTCCAAGAGACAACGATATGATTAGGGATGTGTCAAATACTTCTCGAACCTCCTTAATAATTCCTTGATAACCTCCTTAATAATTCCTTGATAATTACATTCCAAGAGACAATGTCTTTAGTTCTTAATGTAAGCGCTGGTAAGTGAGCCATTCCAGGGCACCTTACCTTAAGGCTTTCAATTTCTCTTAGCAAATGCTTGAAAGGAATGTAGACTATGCTTGAAAGGAATGCATTATGTAGTCTATGCACTATAATTATTTCAGCCAGGGTCTGCTCAATGAAGCCTGGATTGCACTAATTTTTGGCCGTGGCAACTTTTTCATCTCTTTTTTTGGCCGTGGATCCATATAATATCACCATCATGGTCTGCGTAGAGAGAGCGTGGCAATAATGTGCCAAGATGTTGCCTTGACAAAGTACTGTCGAGGCATGTAAACTGTTTTTTTTTTTTTAAATGAAAAAGTTTTAGTTCCTATATTATGTATTATTTAGTTGTATGTATTCTATATTTGTATCGGCCTGCTTCGCATATCGCACCATGACCACAGTGCGAAATTGAGTGTTTGTTAAATTGTGGGGTGGCCTATCTCGCATTGTAACCATGGTGCGAAAAGAAATGTTCCACAACTTATGGGATGGCCACTTTTGCGAAATTTTCTCACCTTGGTATACTGCCACTTTGTTAGAATATGCAGAGGAGATTTTTTTCCGCACGTTTGCACAAACATGAATTGAGACTTTGAAGCAATTTGAGGCTGTCCACTTGCAGCCAGCTAGGATTTTTGTGCACGTGAAGAGCCTTAGAATCGTTGGATTCCATCTACGGTCATAAAAATTCAAGAAAGTTCCAGACTATTCATATGCTGACTTGGGAAGTTATGACCGCCCCTGACAAAATTCGTAATCGAGTTGGTCTTTAAAAACACAAATTGAATTGGTGCGGCATTCTGGCCATTCGTAACTTTTTCAAAGTCCAAAGATTTGGTTGTGGAGATAGGATTTCAACAATTTGGTCAATGTCTGGATTAGATTGTTTATGGTATCTCTACAATGCAACTTCTAGTTCAACTTGTTCATCAGATATCTTTATCTATGACACGGAGACTCTAGAAGTTTTCGTTTCAATCAAAATTTTAGATTAAGTTGCTAGGTTACTTTCTCAGTTTAAATGATTAGATTAGAATGTTATACTCGCTTTGCATCTAAGCTTAATGCCATTGGAAAGTGCGTTGCCATGTGACACTGTTCTACCTCCAGCAAAGATGCTTCTGGGGCATTCTCCGATGACTTCAATATAAGGCTTTAGAATCTTGAGTGACTCGGAATGACCTGTTCTCTTTCTTGTCCAGTTTGAGATTAAAGTGCTTTTAGATTCCTGCAAAAAGGGCAACAAAAAGGGCAGCATTAGTCATGGCACTTGGAAGGTCAGGCATGGAAGCAAAAGATTAGCTGCCAAGGCTTTCGGAATTCATCCAAGGAATTGTTCCAAAGCTAAGAAGCACCTGTTGCAATTAGGAATAAAAATGCATTATGGGCTCTTGGGGGAAGGAAGAAGAGAAAGGATTCCCTGAGCCAAGAAGTGATTAGAATTTCGCCTAACTTCAAGGACGTCAGATCTGGTAGAGGAAAACATCCCAAGCATCCAACACATTACTTTGATGTGAGCCTGGTATACTATTTCTAGAAAAAGTTCTTTACTAAGTATTTTTCAAGTTTACTAATTACTAGTATTTTTTATAAGTTTTGAAGTACTGATACTAATATGAATTGTGTCTTCTAATCAAATTAGTCTACACGTTCTTATCATGCTAGCAAGTTTTAGTGCTATTGATGGTTGATAATTGAGCATTTTTTGTGAAAGTGCTAAGGTTTCTCACCTTTATAATGTTAGTGTCACTTTTAGTAATTGTGTTGATGTTAGTGCCAGTGTTAGTGATTTTGTTAATGGAAGTGCTAATGTTACTAATTTCGTTAATGTTGGTGCCACTGTTAGTAATTTTGTCAATGTTAACACTACACTAAATCTGTAGTTAGTAAAGCCAACCTACCACTATAGATTAGCAATGCTTTCAGCCCAATATCCTAGCATTGGTTAGTAGTTTGGTTTGCTAAGGGTTAAGCTGTAATGCTAATGGAATCAACAATTAGTTCTAAGTTGCTATTTATTAGCATTTGTTTCACTAGTGGTATTAGCATTAGCATTTGCATCTACTAAGTAGTTTTCTATTCTTATTTTGCAGACAAAATTCTTCACTAGTTTCAAGCAAGACAATCCAGATGTTCAAATTAAGCAAAGAGCCTTTGAGAAATTAAAGCCTTACTTTGTTTAAAGTTATCTGAATTCAATACCTGTCGTTGCGTCTATCATGAGAGGATGTCAATGCTGAGGGAAGGGGTGAAGAACATGAAGAAAAATTCCATGGTGCACACCGCAGATTGCACCTGTGAGTGCAAGATATGTGACCATAAGGCAGGCTAGGTAGGGTGCAATGCAACAAGACATGTTTGGCAGTCTAACAATGACATGTGGAGAAGCATGCTTGTGAGGAACCTGTAGAAAATGTGGCATGGACAAAATGGAAAGGTGTCCAAAAGAAGAAACAAAGGACAGTACCTCAAAAATCACCTGGAAGAACATAGATTATATTGAAATTGGTAAGGATAAAAATGGCAAACCCAGAAAAACAATTGAGCATCAATATTTGCAGGCTTCATCCCTTATTTTGATGGAAACCTTCAGATACAAAGCAAAGGAGTTCGTGACATATAATTTCAGGTATAAATGGGAGCAAGCCATGTTTACACAACTACTGAACAGGTTTGCTGATGGTACCATTGTATCAGTGGTTGACTTTGCAGAGAATTACTCTTTCAAGGAGCAGAATGAAGTCCAGTCCAAGCATTGGCATAATAAGCAGATCACTATACTTGTGCACCTCACATATAGAAAGGATCCTGAGACATAAGAAATCGTCAAGGAAGAACATTTCTATATATCTGATGACAGAAAACATGATTTTTTGTTTGTGTAGCATTGCTTTTTCTTACACAATCAATGGATGCAAGAGAAGAAAATCACTTTGAAAAAGCATTGTCTTCTCAGATGGTGGGTAAAAGCATATAGCTGGGGGTCATTTTCACGCTAGCAAAGCACCCCTAAAGCACCCTCGTACCTTTTTTTAATAGGTTTATTTTTTTAAATGATATAACCCGTCATTGCTCGTCACGAAAATTTCATGGCATCTTTGCACCAGAGCTCTCTGTGATCATGCGTCAGAGGAGAAGAGGAATCATGGCTTCTGCTGTCGAAATGGAATCATAGCGTCTACAGTGATGATCGATTTTCATCACTTAAGTGTTTTGGATGCCGAAATGAACATGCATTTCAGTGTAGACGATTTAGATGAAAACATCCCTACCTTCTATTCGACAGACTCCAGCGGATTCGGGGAAAAGGTAAAGTCCTAAATTTGTCGATTTCCTTTCCTTTGTTGATTTGTTTTTAAAGGATATAGGCCAATTGCTAGTTATTTGTTGCTTTTCCTTTTTTTATACCAGGATATGAGGATCGCAAACTCTATTGCAGAGTTCCATGTTTACAGAGGGTTACCCAATGAAGGAAGGGATCCCACAACTCTGAGTTGGAATGAATGCACGAAAACTAATTTTCTTAGTGTATGGAGCTGTGATGTAAATGATAACAAGATAAAACTCCACAAAATTTGTCCTGATTTTGCAAGGCACCTGCAAGACAAGGTGAAAAGAATTTATCAGTATGGAGTAAAAAATAAGGAGGTGAAAACAAATTTTGCAAGAGCATTTGCATGGCAGCATACAAGCAGGGCTACTTTAAACCCTGAACAATACAAAGTTAACTGGGCATACTTTGCTTGGTGGTCATTGCAAATTTCCAAGAGGAATAACCAAACTAGGAGTGATGTGCATGAGAAGAGTTTGACAAATATAGCTAAATTCGTTTCTCATTTGGAGGTAGAATTGAAGCAGGTTAGTGAAGAGCTTGTTTCTTCGAAACAACAGGTGCATGTCAATGAAATGCAGTTGATCCAAAATAAAGGACTCTTACTTGGTTATGATACCTGGGCTGCTTTGATATATGAAGAAATACAGACAGTGAGACAAAAGTTTGAGGATCTGGTTTCAGTTTGTCCAGATGAAAATATAACCCTTCAGCAATTAAAAGATGAAGAAAAAAGATTGGGAATTTCCTTGCTTGCAACGCGAAAAAGAAAACACAAGATGATAAGACATTACATTTGGAAACTGAAATTGAGAGATTAAATATGATCATCAGCATTAAGGAGGGGACTCTACAAGATTTGTAGAACAAGATAAATAATTTGAAGCACTTCAAGGAGAATTTTACAACTACAACTATAATCAAACCTTCGGCTGGTAATTGGCCTTTTGTAGATGGAGTAAGTGGCTGTTTAGTTTGTGGCATGGCCTTTTGCACAGATTATGCTTTGCATATAGAATTAGTCTGTGGCCACAAATACCACATTTTCTGCGTTCAAATTTGCATAGAAAACTTGCAGTGCTACGTGTGCAAGATTGCACTTCCTGCAGATTTGTATTTGGAGTTGGGATACTCAAACTATGTGGCAGATGAATGCTGATGCTAGTGGCAGTGGTAGTAAGGAAGCTACAGACAATGAATATGAGGATTCCACATACAGTCGTCCCGAGAAATTGGAAGTGAGGAGAGGACCTCAAACTCGATCAATGTGCAGCCCTAAGCAAGGTATGTGTCTCTTTGTTTGTTAGTTCTCAAATTGATAGTAATTTATACTACATTTCATAGTTAAAGTTAGGAAGACATCGAGAAAGGAAACGAGAAGTGATATTGCGGGTGTTGAAGAAATTCAGACCTCTGCCAATGGTATGCAACTCTTGTCTTTAATTCCTATATTTCTTGAGGCCACTGATCCTTGTCTATAGGCAGAGGAACTTTAGCACAAAAAGAAGCTGAAGCAGATGGTGGAGCACCTCAAGAAGAGCCCACTGCAGTAGATGAAGCAGCAACCCAGCACACCAAATTGGGAAGAAAGAGAAATCCAAAACGTTTCAAGCCTCCTGATCCACAATCTGAAGCTCGAAGAGCCAAGAAAATAAAGGGCAAACGGGTGAGGAAAGTAAAAAACCCAAAGGTTGTCCAAGAGGATGCTGTTGAAGTTGCAACACCTGCTGCAAGTAAACCTTCTAACTTAGGTAATCAAGGTTTAGAAATGCAGCATGATTCCATAAAAGTGAGCTCAAATTTACCTATTATTTGCAAGTGCAAGGACTGAACCTATTGAAGTTGCAACACCTGCTGCAAGCAAACCATCTGACTTACGTACTAGAGGTTTAGAAATTTAGCATGATTACATAATTTGAGCTCGAATTTACCCATAATTTGCAGGTGCAGGGACTGAACCTATTGAAGTTGCAACACCTGCTGCAAGCAAACCTTCTGACTTAGGTACTAGAGGTTTAGGAATTTAACATGATTACATAAATTGAGCTCAAATTTTACGTTGCAAAATAAAGCCTTCTTTACGGAATTGAGTTTGAAGCAAGGTTCCTGGAGCATGTCAGAATGGCAGAATTGCCCCTGGATACAACTATTGACTCTAAATGGTAAAGGCTTTTTGTAAACAATGAATTTGAATTTATAGAGATACAATTTTGGAAAGGAGTGAAGAAATAATGGCACGTTGCAAAATAAAGCCTTGTTTACAGAGTTGAATTTGGTGCAAGGCTCCTAAAGTATGTCAGAATAGCAGAAGAAAGTATCATAAGCATGATTTTATTAATTGGAGAAAATAACGCAATTTTGAGAATTTTAAGCACACCTAATTTGCTCAAGCACGAATACTTTTACCTAGTTCTCGAGCCCAAGATACATGAGGTCATTAACATACCCAAATACATACAAATTATGTGTTATACTTGTACGTGTACGTGATACTTTTACAAGCCCAATAATGGCGCTACAATCTACACCAATAATTCACATCAATAATTTTACTTCACTATAAAAATAGCTCCATTCGGTGGTAGATGTCATTCATCTTCCATGGCTTCCTTGCCTCCTCGTCCGGAGCACATCCGATCCTTCAAGTGCTACTTGAGCTACAACGATCTGTGTGAATGCTGTAGAAATGGTATTAATCTTGATCCATGGCTCCAGTCCAAAGCAGATGGTCCTGCGAGTGCTTGCAGGAAGCTCACTCGTGTTGTGGTCCACCTTTATTGGCTTCCGGATCAGGAGATCCATGAGCTGAATGCCATCACCTTAGCAGATGTTGATAATGAGTGAATCGTTGAAGACTTGTGTACCTGCCAAGGATATAATAATGATATATCAGCACTTCTATAGTATGTAAGGGTGTAATAAGCATAATCAATGTTATCAGTGATGACTACTGTATCTATTAAGGATATAATAATGATATGAGCACCTATGAACTATATAAGGATGTAATAGCACTCCTTAATATTATGTGATGTATCATACCTGAGTATAGTGTAAGGGTGTGCTCTTCGAACTCCACTTTATCTGCAAGCAGTCCCTAATTTCAATCACACCTAAATTACTCAAGCACAAATACTTTTACCTTAGTAAAATCCACAAAGCATGTTTTCACTTGATACACATATCCATATCAAATGTGCATTATACTTGTAAGTATACATGACTCTTATACACGCTCAATAATGGCGCTACAGTCTACCCTAATAATTCACCTCAATAATTTTACTTCACTATAAAAGCAGCTCAATTCGGGGCTAGAGGCCATTCATCTCCCATGGATTTTTTGCCTTCTTCTGTTCACCACATCGAGGCGATCAAGTACTCAATGAGCTACCATGATCTTGTCGGTTGCCTAGACAGGGGTATTCTTCTTGATCCCTACCTGTGATCTAAAGCTATGGGCGTTGAGATTCGTTGCCCCGGGCTAATTCGTGTTATGATCCACCTCATTTGGCTTCCTGAGCGCAATAGCTATGAGATATTAGGGATCACTCCTGCAGCTATTGATGATGAATGAATCACCTGTTCAACATTGTATAGTGTAAGAGCTCTTGTGTTAAGATGAAAAATGCAAGACGTAATGAATAATAACTAGTCTATTGTACCTTGCATATTTATATGATATAGTAATTATGTAAAACAACATTACATACCTCAAGAGTTCTCATCATCCTCGTTAGCTTCTTTAGCCACTAATTCTTGCAACTGAGTCCCCACACTATTGGGGATCACCATTAACAACGGCGTGGTCTCTACCGCCCAACTGTAGTCTATTGTTTTCAAATGTTGGTAGCGTGGCGGGTCATTAGGATTGGGTCTTCAATTCTTGCTCCAGCAATCCCTATACTACATTGCATATGAGGTTCCGTTTCTGGCAACAGGCTCAAACCAAGAGACAAACACCCCTCGTAATGAGGGAGATTAGGGTCCTCTATTGGGTCCTCTTCGACAAAAGCCATCCACGTCGGGCAGTTATCATGTGGCCTGATCAGCAAGAGCATTCCTTTCTTGACATCTTGGTAGGGGTCGAATATTTCAACTGGGTTCTTGGGTCTACCCGAGAAAGGCCCTACGTAATGACATTCTTCAATGTGCTGATCCACCAACACGTTTTCGGGTTCTTCCAATGCGTTTTCCCTGGTGCTGGGCCAGAAATCCTGAATGACAGCTCTACTAGGCTGAACGTCCCCAAGCACTCGCAACAAGGTGGACCAGTAGTCAATAACTTCATTCATATATGTGTTGGACCATGAGTTATCGCCAGCTCTAGAAATAGCTGCCCAGTGCATCATGTATATTGGCAATAGAAGCTCTCAATGCACCTATATCTTTCAAGCTCCCATATGGCTGCACGACCTTAGGTGACCCTCTTGGAATCATAGGTAAACCTTGGGCATCCTCCTTCCACATTCTGATTCCCTTTTCAGGTAGCCACTCCCTATGCTCTGGCCTCATCTTGTAGAACATTAGTGGCCATCCATCCTTCATGCAGAACTTGAAGAGTAGAGGTTCCAAATGACCACATAAACGGTCTTTCTTATCAGGGATAAAACCTTTCACGAATTCCTTCCAATTAGGAACCTCTGACACAAGGTAAGGTGAAGGAGACTTTGAACTACACTGCCTGAAGAGTTGCATAAGCTTTGGAATAGTCAATGCATCTGATCTTCTCAATAGAGTAGAGTAGTTTCCAAAGAGGGCATCAATGTCATCGTGGGTGTGTCCAACCATCATGAATCCCAGCTGCACTTGATCGAAGACACCTAACCAAACCAAGTATGACAAGTAAGAGAAAAGATACCTGTTCTTGTTTTGACCAGAGCAATTGTCTAACTGCAAGTAAAGCCTCCTAGGCAACTTCTTCGGTACCATAGGGCCCTTGAGAGGAGGCAGAAAATCATTTCTAGTGCCATTTACCATTTTTGTCCTAAGGGCATCCCTGTTTAAAATTGCTCCACCGCAGCAGCTTTCAGGAGGATCTGTATGTCTCAAATGTCCCCAATTGTCCTCAGATTGATTCTCCAGTGTTTTCAAGGTATGATTTAAAGATCCCACATGAAAATTCGAATCATCAGGCCAGAGGTCCAGTGAGAAGTGGCCCAAAGCACCTACACCATGCCCGTGCATGAGAGCACCTGTAACACTCACCTTCAATCGTTCACCCCTCTATACAGACTTTGCTAGCTTTTCTAGACGAGGAACCATGGTCTTATTCTGATCCATCTTATCGTGTATAATGGTTAAAGCATGTTCAGGAGATCGATGAGACAAAGCTCTCCATGACCAGTAGAGACTCCTGCATGAAAGTTGGGCTGTCATGTGAGATTTCCTTTCTACGGCAAGCTCCCTTCTTTTATTTGGATCTCTAGTCTTGGCAAGCTTCTCCTTTATCACAATACAGGTATTACACTTAGAAAATGCTATCACCTCTGAGTGGTTCTCCTTCCATGTTGACAAGAAGGACGAGGAAGAAACATGTTTTCATGTCATCTCGTGCACGGTAATATCTACCTCTTGATGTATGACATTTTTTGTCAAGATGGAAGGTAATCTCTTCACATTCTCTCTAGTGCCTCCACTTGTAACCTTTGAGCGGTGTGGCATAGTCTCAGCATTTTCATCTATATACATAGATAGCACAGTAGTTCCGGCCAGTGTATGAGATCTTGTCTTCTTAGATCCGGAGTTTCCGTGCTCCGCAATCCTGTGGCCACTCAAAAATAGCTTCCTCCATTTGTAAAATGTAGAAACGGGTATACCATAAGCACTATGCCATGCCTTCACGGAGACTTGCTTGTTGTTCAGCATTAGCTTTGTGACACTTCCATTTTCTGAGCAAAGATCTAGCATATTGTACGCAAAAGTTGTCCGTTCTGAGCTTTTCATGTTCCAGTAAAAGGTTCTCATGCAGGCTATCTCTTTAAATGTGAAATTAGCACAACATCTCTTCAAGCAGCAGAGCGAGGACCTGAACTGCAAGATAGCGTCAGTTGTGGTTTTTCTTTCACATTTGTTTGGGGCGGAGCGTGGACTGGCCCTCCTGTTTACCATGTGGTATTGTCTTTTTTTTGGTATTCCAACCTCCGGCCTGATGGCATAAGGTTCTTTCTCGAGCTCTGTCTCCTTCACGGCCGAAACTAGACTTGAAACTGGAATACTGTTTACTAGAACCAATGCTATTGGCCATCTCACCAAATCATGCACCTGCGGCATTTCTGTGACAGCGCATAGAAATATTTTCGGGCATGGGCAACAAGTTCATGATAGAAATCCCTATCCATTCTTCACCCAGCTTCATGTCAGACACATCATCGTTTGGATCTGCGAAGACGATGACACCTGAAGCATAAGGCATATTGCAGCACTCATGCAGTAACGCGCATGTCTTCTCCACTAGTTGATCTCTAGAAATCCCATGCACTTCACTTGGTTTACTGTTTTCTACACTACCATTTTCTCTGACCTGCCAATTTATCCGTTTGATCTGACCAGGTGGTGTGCAAACATCTGGTGCTGCATGGTTTTCATTCTTAAGGTCGCTTTTGCACCAAAGAACAAAGATACCGATAGCTTCGCCTAGCTTGTTCAATTCCGGTTCGGGAAATGGAAGTGGTATCTGCCCATCCAACACAACTACAACAGAAACTACTATCAAATCCTCTGGCATGGGAACGTTGTGGTGGTGCATGAAGTTGTGCACTCTGCCTTCAGCCACTTTCTTCCCCAACAAGTAGAATGATTGTAAATTTTCCATCCTACAAAACATGTCAACATTGCTCGTCAACATCGCGATCGCGATCCTCTGGACCACATTGGTAAGAAAATAAGTGGGACAATATTATTTTATGAGCTCTGCTATAACTAAAATCTTCTTCAGCTCTAACTACAATCTTCTTCAGATCTAACTAAAATCTTCTTCAGCTCTAACTGAATTAGTTATGACCATTAAAAAATCATTTTCCTCTGGGATTTACCTCCACAACATCGCAGCCGCGATTATTTCGATGTGAGCAGATTTAGAACGTGTAGGTGACGTCGCATTAAACGTCAATATCTCGGCAGGATCGCAGTCGCGATTCCTTTAGGCAGAGATCCGAGCCTGTTACTACCACCCCAATTCTGGGACCACACCTAAAAACAACAGTAACAAAAAGACCACATGTCGTTGTTCCAAAAAATCTACATGTGGTTATGTGGAGGTGTGGTTTATTAAGGAGGCGGTGTAGTTTTTTTTATGGAGCTATAGTTTTTTTTTTTTTGAAGGTGTGGTCTTTTTTTGAGGTGTCGTTTTTTTTAAAAGAAGTGTTGCTTGTTTTTTTGAGGGGGTGTTGTTTTTAAGAAGGTGTTGTTTTTTGAGGTGTAGTTTATAACTAGGTGTAGTTTTTAAGTGGTCGTTTTTTATGGAAGTATAGTTTTTTGAAGTGTGGTTTATAAGGAGGTATAGTTTTTAAGTGGTTGTTTTTTAAGGAAGTATAGTTTTTTCAAGTGGTATGATTTTTTAATCGAGGGTGTTGTTTTTGAGGTGTCGTTTTATAAGTGGGTGTAGTTTTAAATAGCTTTGTTTTTTTTAAAAAAGTATGGTTTTTGAAGTGTGGTTTATAAGCGGGTGTAGTTTTTAAGTGGTCGCTTTTTTAAGGAAGTATGGTTTTCTGAAGTGGTATGATTTTTTTAATCGAGGTGTTGTTTTTTGAGGTGTCATTTATAAGTGGGTGTAGTTTTTAAATAACTATTTTTTAAAGAAGTATGGTTTTTTGAAGTGTGGTTTATAAGCGGGTGTAGTTTTTAAGTGGCTGTTTTTCAATGAAGTATGGTTTTCTGAAGTGGTGTAGTTTATAACTAGATGTAGTGTTTAAGAAGCTATTTTAAGGAAATATGATTTTTTTTGGTGTGGTTTATACAACTAGGTATAGTTTTTACGTAGCTATTTTTTAAAGTAAGTATGGTTTTTTGAGGTGTGGTTTTTAAGTAGGTGTAGTTTTTAAGTGGTCGTTTTTTTTTTACGTAGTGTGGTTTTTAAGGTGGCGTAGTTTTTACGCAGCTATTTCTTAAGGAAGTATGGTTTTTTTGAGGCTATTTCTTAAGCAAAGCACCACCACCTAGAATATTGTTTGTTGCTCAACTTTGGGAATGTATTGTATTGTTTTACATTCGTGAAAAATAACTTCAATGGTTAGATCCAACCACTACAAGAGAATGAGCATTTTTTGTCAGAAAAATCGTCCGATCGTCTAGAGATTTTTTTCGACATACGGCCGCATTTAACGTCTTGACGATTACTATTTTGATGTTTTTCCCGACGATACTACATCGGACATATCGTCACATAAATCGCCGTCGAAGCCTTCATCGGGTTAAGCATCGAATTTGCGTCAAAATATCGCGTCGGAAATTTGCGCGCCAGTTCATCGTCGGGTTGCATCAGAATTTGCGTCGGTTCGGCCGTCGAATTTCGCGCGAGAATTTTGCGTCGAGAATAATCGTCGAGAAAATGCATCGATATAACGCCGATATATCATCGATTTTTGCGTCGACTATTCGTCAGATATTGCATCAGACTAATCGTCAGATGGTGCTTTTCTAGGCGCTATTACAATTTTAGTTATAACATTTGATTGAATAGTATATTTTAGATGAAATTTGATGTTTCACAAAGCTCCTCGATCTGTCTAATGATGTATTATTTAATTAAGCTTGATTTAGTTCCGGGAGGGAGGGGGGGAATTAATTTCCATCCCTAGCTAGTATTGTCCTTTATTGGCCGTCAGATGGGGGCACCTTCTGTAGAATATGTTGGCTGGCAAGATTTGAAGCACTGGTATTGAGTCAGCATGGGGTCAAATTGACCCCATTAAATAGGAACGCCCCTGCCACAATACCATGGCTTCATCAAGTATACAACACAGGAGCATGTACATACAGTAGCAGAAAGCAGGCATAACTCAAACACAACGTCCACCAAAACAGAGGCCTGATTGATTTCTTCAACGGGCCTCAAATAGAACAAAGTTGACCTGACACAAAATAAGAGTTGGCTTACCGGATTCAAGCGTCAAACGCTTTTGAATGCCACAATTTCTCTTTCTCTGTGGCAGGCAGATGGGGTTCGGCTGGTGTTTAAATGGGTTATGGGAAATACTCCAATTGTTATACATACTCTAATATGCTAATGGAAGGAAGCGCTAAACTGGGATCAAACTCAAAAGGTCCCTGTTTTGATGAAGGCAAGCTCTCATATAGATTCTGTATTTTCCTTGCAAAGTTAGCATCTTCTTTCTTCAGAAGCCAATCTGAACACAAAAAAGCAAAGCATGCAGGTTTGCCAAACTTCCTTTGGGAAGAAGCAGTAAAGACTGCTGTGCTAGTGCAAAATGCTTTGCCAACCAAAAGTCTGGAAGGTATGTGCCCAGAATTCTTATGGTCAGGAAGTATGCCTAACTTTGAAAATTATAAAGCATATGGCTGCCTGGGATATACTCATATTCCCAAGGAAAATAGATTAAAATTAGATGACAGATGCATCATAACCTATTTGGTAGGATATGATGAGCATTCAAAAGGTTACAGAATGTACAATCCAGAAAGAAGAAACATCATAGTGAGCAGAGATGTGACTTTTGTAGAAGAAGAATTATACAGGCGAAGGTCTATAAGCAAAGTGGAGATTAAGTACAAAATAGTAGAGCCCTGCAATACAAATGTAAATGATATGGCAGATTTGGATGACAAGGTGGATAAGAATGCACAAAGCTTGGAAACAAATCTTAAAGATGCATGCAATGATGAGGAAATTGACAATGTTGAAGACAATAACAATGCTGTGGCTGTGGAGGTTGTTCTTGTAAGAAAATACAAATGTATACATGAATGTGAGACTACCCAGAAGGAAATAGTTTGGGGGACGTTCATCAAACTCTAGTGGCAATGGATCGTCAATACAACGTATAAGTTAGAAGGTTGACTCTGTAGCTACCCCCTCTTCAAACCTGTACAGGAGGGTGTCAACTTGCTATATAGTCATATAATTTTTACTCAATATAATAGAATTCCTTATCCATAAAAAAAAAAAAAAAAAAAAACCCATCCTAAAGTTGTATGAGATTTATTGGGTGGGATTTTGCTTTTTCTTATAATATACTTTTTCTTTTGCTATCATGCTTCAAATAAAGGTTCAAGGAAGTAAACTTGCTAGATGCCCAGTTTTTATTTATATAGTTACCAACAAATCATTTTCATGACATGCATAGACGTGTTGCAAACTAAAAACTACCGAAGATGTTTTGGCAAAGCAAAAAATAAACCCAACATGAACAATCCTTGACATACAAATATTTAGCAAAGCATTGTGCATAAGGAGTTGTTAAAAGTCAAACCCATGACACAACACAACCATTGAGTCCTTTGAAAAGGAGAAGCTTATAAGCCAAATATTTGGATTCTACCAATGATCTTTACCTTCACAAAATGTAGGCATGCGAGAATCTTATATTCTTGTTATGAAATATCCTAACGACTTGTATAGATCAAACTTCTAACCAACCTTTACACCTCTACGTATGCAACTCTACACACGTTTGCTGCTGGACGCCAACTTGTTCCAGAGCACGTGAACATTTTCACGGGTTCTTCTTCCCCATTGCATCCTTTGTGTCTTCTCTCCTCTTCAACTTTCTATTCTTTTCCATTCCCTTTCCCTAAAAAATACGATCGAGACACTTCAGATCCTTCTCCACGCTTGCTCTACTGCTGGTTTTTTTAAGGTTGAAATGTTGTGCCCCTATGATCTAGCATGCCCCTAGGCTTAAGCATGCCCCTAGGCTCGAACCACCTTGGCTCAAACGTGCCACATGACTCAAACATGCCACATAGGCACAAACATGCCACCTAGGCCCAATGCCCCTAGGCTCAAACATGCCACTAGGGTCATAAAAATGCTCTTTCAGATGATGTATTTTTTTTAATGATGAAATATGATTTCATACATTTTTTTGATGCTCAAACATGCCACATAGGCTCAAATGTGACATGTGGTCAAGCATGCCCTAGACTCAAACATGACATGTGGCTGAAACATGCCACGTAGACACGTGGCATAAGAAACATGGGTTAGATTTCTTGATTTCTGGTTGGAATCTTTATTTCTTGTTTCGAGTTTTTGCTTGTTGGCCAAAAAACTTTATGAATTTTGGAGTTTCCAGACGAAATCTCGCAAATACTCATTAGCTTTTATCCAAAATCTGGTCGAGTATGACATACAATGGCAAATTATATAGATGGAGGTACTGAGGATTTCGAAGTGTGACCACTAGAGTCATAAAAATGCATGATTTATTTGTTTTAAGGATAAAATATGATCTTGAAATATAACCGAGTCTGAATGGAGTCATTGTTGATACTCCATGGAAAAAAACAGGCATCATGGGATGGGGGCATGGGAGAGTAGAGCTGTGTCAATGGTGAAATTATTAAAAATAGGCATTGATATAATTGAATTGCATTCAATGGCCAAGATGAGCGGCTGAGATTGTGATCCAAGTCCTTGGATTCTATTGGCCCTAATTTAACGGCTTAGATTAAAAGCTAAAATTTGATCCTCGATTGTGCTTTTTTTGCCGCTTCTATCTCCCTTCTTTCCCGCTTTTTCTTTCCCGCTTTTGATCTCCACTTTCTCTTCAGCAAATCTCATTCCTTCGCTTTTGATCTTCAGCTTTCTCTTCGTTTCCACAAATTTCCCTTGTTCTTTGCTTTTGATCTGGTTGCGAAGCCCATGATCCCACAAAGGCTCTGCTTACAAATGGAGTTTGTGCTACTATTTTTCTGGAATCCGGCCACTATAGAAATATCCGAACCTCTCTCCTTACTCTTCCTTGTCCTTTGAGGTTTAAAATAGAAGAATCTTGATTTTCATACGAACGACAGCTTTTGCCGGAATATCTCTGCAAGGTTTAAACAGTGGGATTTGTTTCAAACTTGGTCGGAACTGCAAGATACAGATTTGTTCACTTCAGGCTTGGGCGGAACTGCAAGACACAGTTTTGTCCACTATACTTTTTTCGCAGGGTACCGATTGATTGTGCTATCTCTGTTTTGGTTCTACGGCTATGATTGAATCTATGTGAGAACGTTTGGTGTTTTATCCTTTGTATTTTTGTGAAGGACGGGGAGAATCCATTGTGGATTTTATCTGAAGGGCGAGGAGATAAATGGGGATGGAGGTTGCCCCTTGTTTCTTTTTTTTTTAATTCTGATTTCAAGTTCTGGACCCAGTAAGCTTCTGGTTTTTACAGAAGGAGCATAGTGTTAGCAAAGGCAAAGCAAACTTCTTGTTATTTTTGCTTCAAGCCATGATGCCAAGTTCTCATTGGCCCCCGCAGGGGTTTCTTATCAAACCCAAAGAGTCTGGAGGTTGCAAATCAGATCAAATGCAAAGAAGAAGTTCCTTGCATCAGGTTTTTAAAAACTTCAGATGACATCAATCAAATGTGCATCTGAGTATTTTTGTGGCACACAAAAGAACTCTGAAGGTAAATCACTGCAACCTTCCTGAAAATTCATGTATTAGGCTTCGATCAATGCTCTTCCCTGATAGCATAATAACACCTTTATTTATATGGTGCTTAAAATAATAGCAGTTTTTATATTTTTGTAGCAAGTTTGTTCTTAAAATCATAAAATATACTCTCAATTAAAGGCTATAAAACAAGAATGTAAGATTCTATTAAATATGGACACTATAAGTTGCATTTCAATCAAATGCTTTAACCAAATTTAAACAACACACTTGCCTAAAAAACAAGAATCATATATATAAGGGCCAAAACAACTTTAATAACATAAAAACAATGTGCTAAACAATACAATACTTTTTTTAAATAATAAAGAGGAAGGCCATATGTGGTTTTCTCATTTCTTTGCAAAAACAACACTAAAAACAACTGCTACTTTAAAAACATGACGTGTCGATGTTCTATTGACTATATAGTATATTGAGGAAAAAACAACACTCCGAAACCACAACTAATTTGTCAAAGACCACATGTAGGCCGTTTAAGTTTTTTTGAAAAAAACCACATGTCTACTTTTGAGGAAAACAACACTTGAAAACTATAGTTAGTTTTTAAAAGCAACATACAAAAACTACACTTTTACTAAAAATTACATATAGTTTCTAGCAAAATCGGACAAAAATCTATACGTGGTTTTTTAGCGTTGTTTTTCTTTGCAAAACAACAGTTAAAAACAACATGTGGATCTTCGGGTTTTATTAAGAACCACATGTGGTTTTTTAGCATTGTTTTTTTTTGCAAAACAACAGTAAAAAACAACATGTGGACCTTCAAGTTTTATTAAGAACCACATGTCTATTTTTTAGGAAAGCAACACTTGAAAACTACATCCACGTTTAAAAAACAACATGTAGAAACACATGTAATTCCTACGTGTAGATAATTTTGGCAAAAGTCTACGCGTAGACTTTTAAAAAAAAAAACTACATGTCTAAAAGTTTGGGTAAAAACTACATGTCATTTCTAGCAAATCCGGACAAAAAACAACACGTAGTTTTTTGGTGTTGTTTTTTTGCAAAAAAGACACTGAAAAACAACATGTGGATCCAGTTTTGGGGTGGTAGTGTGTGCAGTTGAACAACAAAACCCTACCCGAGTGAGTCTTCCAATTTAGCTGTAAACGTAAATATTAATTGCAATTGTTATTTCCACAACAAATGTCTATTTTACTGTTTATTAGAATGGAGAACTGTCCTAATTTGGCAACCATATAGCAGATCTACAATCATATAAGGGAGATCACCCAATTTAAGGTTATGGACTGCACCATTAAGCATCATTACTCCATTCCTCCGAGAAATGCACCATTGATGGACGGGCTCCCTTAGCAGGTTACAGAGAGACATAAACAGCATATACCATATAAGAGATGGTTTTATTACAGTAAAACGAATGGTGTGGTTGTGGAAAGACGCAGTCATAAATAATTTGAGGCAAGATTTCTAGAAAACCCCTTATTCAAGAAATTTGAGGCTAGAACTCTTATCTGGCACATAGGAATTGCAAAATCCTCTCAGCTAACACTTTGTAATCACATATTACTATTATCTCCCATACATAAACAACAAAACAGAACTCACCTCCTGAATTGATTAATGTCTAGCAGCATATGCAGTGAAGGCCTTAGGATTGTGAACCCTGGCAGCTTGCGACACTCGAGCGCCCTCAAGAACAGAGTGAGCGCCTTCAAGAACAGAACGGTGCCCTTCAAGAACAGTTAGGGCGCCCTCAGGAGGAGATCGAGCACCTTCAGGAACAGAACGCTTGAATTCAAAATTGAATCTCTGCCAACAAGGGCGAGCGCAAAATTCAGTTCCTAATTTCAAACGTAGCTGTCCTTTTCCGTCTGTAGCTCCTCCGCGCAGACAAGCCAGAAAAGATTGCTTTATTCCGTCGCATTTATTAAGCGGGGATTTCGTACAAGGACGTGGATGCATGTCTCTCTCAACGTACAGTTTTTGAATCCGGACGTCCAAGTCTAGAGGTACCTCTTGTCCGGAACACGTCTTATTTGTTATGCCTCCATAAATGATGGCGGCTGCATTAATGGCGTGTAATTATTAATGCCGGCGGCAATAATGGCAGGCAATTATGGCGCGTCAGAATTCGCACGTGTGGCATTTATTTCTGGCGACCACGGGAGTACTACTTATTCTCCGATTTCGCCGAAAAGTTTTTAAAGGGGAGTAGCGCCATCGAGTAAATCCGCGCCTTCAGCTCAATTGCGCCTTCGATCGCATACTCAGGAAAGCCACTTTTCGGTATTTTCCAGCGCCCGCGATCCATGGCACCTAAAGCGGCTCTCAGAGAAGGTAAGATCTAGCCCCCGCAACTCATGAAGATCGCGGCCGCGATTTTTTTTTGGAGAATGCTTGTTTTATTTTACGCTTGTGTTATTTTACGCTTGTTTTTTTGGAGAGTGCCACGAATTTGTGGAATGCTTGGCAGGATCGCGTCCGCGATCTTGTGGAGTGTTCGACAGGATCGCGGCCGCGGTCTTCTGGAGTGCTTGGCAGGATCGCGGCCGCGATCTTGTCGAGTCTTTGGCAACAAGCTTGCAGTCTTGTGGAGTGCTTGGTAGGATCGCGGCCGCGATCTTGTGGTGTGCTTGGCAGGATCGCGGCCGCGATCTTGTAGAGTGCTCAGCATGATCGCCACCGCGAAGTTGTGGAGCTCTCGGCATGATCGCGCTCGCGATGTTGTGTAGTGTTATGTGGTTTACTTTCGTACCATCAGCTTTTCGTTTGCTTGCAGCTTTGGATTTGTTTCGCGGTCCGGATGTTGAACCTGCCAAGATCATCACACCTTCAAATGAAAGGAAATGGTGCTTTGAAATTGCACAAGCAATTCCTCAAACCAATGGTGACCGCAGAAAAGACCTGTGCTTGTTCCTCCGGACTGGCAAGAAAGCTGAGGACATACAATAGATAGGGATTGTGATTGCTATGTGGGAACAATGTCCAGGAGGGTGAAAGTATGCTGGTGGGTATCAAAAGCATGCATGGGGACGCATGCTTATAGCAGGGTTTTAGCCCGCTTAAAGCACCCCTGCTTTTGCTTAATTTGGGTGCTAATGGGTGTAACTGCCCGTCATTTGTTTCACGCCCTTCATGTACTCACACGTCCACGTCACGAACGAACCGTTAGGAAAATGATTGTGGGATTTTCGCTGGATTTTCGCGCGAGTGGTAGTACGTTGCAAATTCGATCGAGCCTGAAGCTGCTTCATCATGGCCCGCGAAAATTCTCCCTCCAATTCACTCATTCTCCCTCTCTCAGGAATTCCATGGCGCTCTCTGATACCGGGCTGAAGGCAATCACACGTTTAACATTGGATTTTCGGCCTGATGAATCCCAATACAGTGTTCCAGATTTGTTGGATGTCAATGCAACACAGGAAATATCGCGTGAAGATCCAGTTTCCTCTACAATTTACAAGAAATTGGATGCAGAGAGAGAGAGAATACAGATTACGGAATAAGATGAAAAAAGCAGCGGTTGAACGGGAGGATCTGAGCACGAGACGCAGGCAAGAAATAGCCAAGCTTGTAGTTGATTACTTCAACAAGCTCACCAAAAAGCATTCACCCGAACTCAAGGCCGATGTGATGAAGAGGGTGGTTCATCACCACGAAATGGAAATCTCAGAACCTGGAATTTTGCCAAATCCAAAGGAGTGCAAGGCAGCGGGGGTGGTGCTCAACAACTTGAAACAGACAATGGTAGCCACAAAAAAGCAAAGGAACCATGATATTTGGAGAGCCAGAACCTCTACACTTGTGATGGCTTCTTCCACAAAATCTAGATGCAATTCCACTATGGCTGGGCTGTTAGGTACATCTAATTCTTGCTTTCATGCCTGTGCTTCTTCATGCTTTTAAGTGCTTGTATCTGCTGAGTGATGCTGGCTGGGATATGTTCATTGATTAATGTGCAATATTTCTTATGATAGGTTGCATGAGGTCAACAATTGCAACTGCTGCATTAAGAAAATCGGAAGCCGTCCTTAAAAATGGTCCGTGGTCTTGCTTCTAAAGGAGGTTGAGGTGCAATTCTCTCACCCCTGCTTGCAAGCAAAGCATAACAGAATTCTGGAAACAAAATAGCCGAGTCTCTCCTTGCAAGAAAGATGTTGTGAACACTGTTGGAGAGTCAGGCTTCCGAATTTCTTATCCCTTGCACCTTATGGAGGTCACACAGGTATAAGTTTCCATACAATTTTTTTTTTGCTATTATTGCATCAATATTTCGAACCAACGGCCACCATTCAGCTGCAGCTATTTCAACAATACAAAAAGGCACATCCTGAACACCCTGTTTGCTTAAAGGCTTTCGAGAAGTTGAAGCCTATTTATGTAAAGAAAGTATCAGAAAGGGAAACCTGTTGTTGCATATACCATATGAAGTTGGAGTATGCCAGGGTAGCCCTGAATGCATTAAGGTCACCGAAAACTGAATTTTATGGTGAAGAGTGCAAGTGCACTTGCGAGGTCTGTGGACCTGATGAGAAGTGTCTGGCCAGCCAACATACGTATGACTCAACCAGCGAGCTCTGGAGGGCTGTGGTTTGCAATAAGAGCGAGGGTGAAAAATGGTATAAACATGACTGCTTGATGCAGCAATGTAAGAAGTGTGGCATAAAAAGTCTTCCTATATGTCCAAGAGAAAGATAGATAGATAGATAGATAGTAGTTTTAACGTCACGCCACTAGAGAGAATCATGAGTTCTTGCTTGAATGGAAGACGTTTGAAAAGGTAATACTCTCTTTATTGCATCTTTGAAGCATGCTTGATATGTCTTTGTCATCATCCATTGAATCATCGCTTTTGTGCTTTCAACTTGCGCTAATCTTCGTTTTATGCTACGAGACCTTGTTGCGCATTCCAAAGTGGAGACGTAAGAAGCCGGTGGAGTTGCGATCGCGCGTTACCAAGGAGGTGCGGTGGCCAGAAAGAAAAGAGCCAATGCCACCAAGAAGGGAAACAAAAGTAAGAAATCCAAGGTAGTCGGTGGGACCGTACCAAGCTGCAAAGCACAAGTTGAGAAGAAGGGAAACAAAAGTAAGAAATCCAAGGAAGCTTGGTGGGTTACAGTCTGAAGCTGCAGCACAAGACGAGACCTCAAATGGCAAGGGAAAAAAAAAGAAAGGACCAAAGCCAGTCCTTAGATTGTCTTACAAGAGAACGGCAGTGAAGAATTTCATTTCATATCGTGTTCCACATTGAAGATATTCGGTGCTACACAATTCTGAGGGCTAGATAGGCCATCCAATTCAGGAGTTGCCTGGACAATATCCAAGATGGCACCATTGTTTCTGTAATTGATTTTTGCGAGAGAATTACAACATAAAAATACAAAGGGAGGTTCAAAGCCCGGATTGGCACAATGACCGATAACAATTCTCGCCCACATCACGTATAGGATGGACATCAGTTCTGGGATCAGAAAACTATTGAAGGAAACCCATTTTTACTTGAGTGATGACAAGATTCATGACACTCTTTTTGTGCAGCACTATCTTAGAAAGCACAATTCATGGCTTGTATCAAATGGTGTAGATTTCTCCGGGCATATAGTTTGGTCGGATGGTTGTTCTAGCCAATTCAAATCTGCTACCATTCTATTTCCTACCAAGATATCACCATGAGCTAGGGAAGGAAATAGTATGGAATTTCTTTGGGACAGCCCATGGTAAGGGAGAGCACGATGGGCAAGGGCGATCCTTAAAGGGGCGTTCACTAGAGAGCAGCTCAAGTATGATGGGGTGAGATTTAGGTGTCGCCGATGCACGTGGAATTCGCGAACTTCGTTGGAATGAAGGTACCAACACATGGGGGACATCAAAAGGTATTATGCTTTCATCCGGCGTGATTACGTTGAGTAGTCTTCGCCCGTAAACCGGCCGTAAATGCCGAGTAGTGCTTTCATCCGCTTTAAGTCTTTGTCGTGAGCTTGTAATGTGATGAGTAGTCTTTGTATTATCTTTGTCTGTGGAGCCGCAATACTTGTTGTCTCCTTGCGCGTACCACGGGTAATTGGAAAGGATGATGTTGATAGGACAGACCGGGCCGGATCAGGGCTGTGGTGGAAGGGACCAAGCAAATACACAAGATCCGGACATACTTGGCAAATCAAGCACAAGGGTGGCTCATAGAGGTTTAAGTTGTTTACGTGGTAACTCGTTTGAAAGGAAACCGGTCATCTTGTGTGAACAAGCACAGGTTGAAGAATTGGAAATATGTTACACTAAAGCCAGAAAAGTCTACTGGTGAAGGTACTGAAGACGATATCGATGAGGCATTTTTTAAAGGTGATGGAGAATGGCTTAGTGGAAACATAGAGGAAGGTGATAACTTTGCTGTTGTAGCCGAGGAGGGAAATCAGGAGAATGCAGATTTCTATGTTGTCAAATGTGTTAAGCCGAGGCATATCCTTGACAGAATTGTCAAGGATAGCTGGGGTCAGACCTTCAATGTGGATGAACACGTGTTGGCTGGTTTGTACTATGTTGTCCAGCCCGATGGTAGTTGGGAGCTACTTGAAGACAAAGGCCTGACCTTCAAGTACAGTCATCACGTATCAGCTATCAAATTTGAGATGAATCAGATTCCTGGCACCAACAGATTTTCCCTTGAACAGGCTACTCACCAGATGATCCTTGATAGTCTGTCATATGAAGGTTGAATATGCTTTGACCTAGTTGTTTTATCATTGTAACAGGTCTGTAGTTACTTGTGTACTTGTCTCAAATTTTGATCATTGTATTGGAGACAATGCTTGTGAGACAATGTTTGTAGTATTGGACTGCTGTGTTGGAGTATTTTAGTATTGAAAACAATGCTTGTAGTATTGGAGAGTAAGCTTGATATATATTACAGCAAATTGTACACTCAAGATTAGAGACATCACTCAAGATCACTCAATACTCAAGATAACACAAAGCAATCATACATATATATTACAAAAAAGTAGTGTACAATGGTTACTTCATGAGTCATCGAAGTCTTCAGAGTCATGCTGGTCGCCAGGAAGGGTGCCCAGCAGCTGCCTTTGTACTTGTAATGGAGCATTGAGGATATAGTAGGCCGAGACAACATAGTTGTTGAGGCAGTAATCCAGCACTGCAACTGTCTCCTTTTCCAACCATGCATCAGTGATGTCAATTTGTGAGATCGTTTCATGTACTGTATGAGAAGACAAGTATTCCAAAGCTGGACACACAAACTTCTGCAAAAAGTTGTCCTCTTCTTGCCCCTTGAAAGGCATAACAGGAACGGTTGTGTGTGCAGGGTTTAGAAACCCTTTGTGCAGGCTGTCATCAACCAAGAAAATCATACCATGATATTGAGAAAAATCCTCAAGTACAACCTTCAACTCCTTGAAAAAAAGTTGCTTTTCTGTGCTGGTTGGATGCTCACATGCATAGCAATGCTCTTGACCATATACCTTCAAGAATCTGGTCTGCAAATCAGGGAACAATGCATCCACCATATCCCTTGTATTCCGAAGTAGAGAAGCACTCCAAATCACAATATCAAACCTCTGCAGTGCCCACTCTACAAACTCATGATACCCTAGTCTGCAAATGAGGTACTTACTTGCAGTTTCTTTTACAACATGGTTCGTTTGTGGTGGAGGCAAGATTTTCCCGTTCATTCTCCTCTGTTGTGTCTGTGCCAGTACACCATTTATGTCAAGCACCATCGACTTCTGTCTGGGTGTCCATCCCTCGACGTTTGCAACCACTGTCGATGTGTGCTGCATCGTGCTTGTCCTTGCTGCGATGTGTGTTGGACTCTGCTGGGAAGTGCTATCGGGAGGTGCTGGACCTTGCTGCGACCTGCTGGACTCTGCTTTATCTTTGCTACCAGATGATGGAGAGTGCTGATAGCCATAGTCAGATACATCCTTATTAGTATCTCCCTGCCCCCAATGTATGGGTGTTTCCTGGCTATCAGTAACCCTTGCAGTGCCTTTGTCCTCGGATTCTTCATTCACGACCTGTCTTGTTCTCCTGCATGCAAGGATGAGCTCCAATTAACAACTGAAATTTGTAGAGAATACATATTCTGAAATGTAACAGGATAACAGGCACCTTTTGTATGTTAGAGTTTGTCGGCACTTCTTTATCTGTATTGTCTTCTTCATCGATTCACTAAGTATAACCATTGGTCGCCTTCTTTTTCGCTGAGACAAGTTTTTCTGAAGCTTAAGTTGAATGAATAATCCAAACCAAAATTTGCACATTAAAGGTGGAATAAAACAGGGGATCAAATATATTAATTGTTTGAACAAAACCTTTTGGCTGATGGTTTAGGGTTGTCTTGCAAAATCAAGGTTTGCACACTCGAAATACATAAGGCAAAATTACATTAGCCTTGTTTTTTTTTTTCCAAATGATACTTCTATAGGGACGTCCTCATCAAGGTCATTTTCTGACTCACCCTCACTTTCTTCTTCCACAACCTTCCTGGCCCTTGACCGTGTCAACTGCTCACCGCTTAACGATCGTTCGAATCGATTGCCGACATCTTCGCCATCGTTTTCCTTCCCCCGCAAAGAACATTGGTGTTAGAGGAGGCCTTTGTAGAGGCGTGCGAATTTGGAACTACAATATAATTGTTGGCACCATCGGTACTACTTGAATCTCCTTGGATTCGCACAGATGCTTTGGTGTCTCCAAAGACTTTGTGGCCGCCATGTCTTTGCCGATGTCTTCGAAGACTGGCTGGTAGTTTGTTGTCCAATGTCTACGGCACCTTCTAATCTTTGCCAATTCAAAATGAGACCACGAAAATAGGCATGTACCTTTTTTTCCCATGTCTTGGTTGTGGAGTGTGAACCCTTGTGGACTTGTGCTTGGCTGATCACGGGGTCCTTTTACTTTTTGGTGTGTTGACTGTTTCCTTTTCCGCCGCTATCGAGTTGTGGCTACATGCTCATCAACATCAATTATCTTCTTTCGGTTTTGTGAGATGTTCCAAAGATGCAACACTTCCTGCTTTTCTTGTATTAAAGCTTACCTATTTCTGCACTAACCCAGTAGGAATGGTCTCGTGCACTCGGAGGCAAAACATCCTTTTTCCATGAGCAAACCGTGCTAGCTAGCGTGATAATGATGTCCACATTTCATCCCCAGTGAGGGTGTAATCATCCGGAATGCAAGACCACCGGTGGAGCATCTCTCCTCATCTCCAATTGGCAATCGGAATGGTATTGGAGTGATCTTCGACCGGTGATCATTTCTCTTGGTCAGCTCCCTCACCGGTGACATTCTCAGAAGTTGGCGGGCTTTTGCAAGGAGGGACTCGTTGTTGGCAATCTCGGTGATTAGTGCAGCCACCTTTTCTACACAGGTTTGATCTATTGGCCCACCCCCATTTCAAGTAGGGACTTCAAAGATATATACGCCATATCTTTCTCCCTCTCCAAAGAATGAATCTCGCCAGAGACACGCGTGATTAGGATCTGGCGGTGCTTGAAGGCGTGCAATATTATCCTTTATAGTCTTCAACTTCCCCTCTGCCCGGTAGAAGAAGGTGCCCTTTGTTCGAGATTGTGCGACTGTTCCTTCTTTGACACTAGGTCACTCTGGCGCATTTTTAGGGCTTCCGCATATCTTGGATCATGCTTTTCGGACGGGAAATATTTTCCCCATAAGCCGAGAATCTTCTTTGGACACATTGCGGTACTCTGAATGACAACCTCCCTTCTAATTTTCTGGCCGATTACTCTTTGAAATCGGCCTTCTACGCTATGCTTTCGGTCTTTGTTGTCTGCGTGATTTCTTTGGGCTCTGGCGTACTCCACCGGGGCGGTAGTCTTGGGTTCACTCTTGACCTTGCTCGAATAGGCTCTGCTTTTTGCTGCCACTGCTGCCCAATTAACCTTGAAATTTTACGGATCTGCTTGGCCCTCGGCGGGTTGTTGAATGCAAATAAAAGGAAACCGTCTTCCTTACTTCTCTATTCTTCAACCCTTCTGGGTATATCTTGCTCAACAGTTCAATTATAGCTTCTTCATGCTCTGGCCTTACTTTGTCGATGGATGTCTTGTTGGGAATGACACCATTGGTGTCCCAAACCTCATTATACTCTGCTGCAGATATCACATCCGTTCGAAATTGAGAGGGATGCACATCCTCGTTTGATAGACCATAAGCATGGAAGTCCTTCTCAGTTCGACAATCAGCCAGGTCCGGTCTTAGAGGCACGTTCTTTCGGGCTGAAAGAAAGCAAGAAAAACAAATTCACGGGGCATCGTAAGCCATCAAAATTGGCGGTGCATTTTGCTTACCTGGCGCATGGCATCCATTGGAATTATCGGGTCGAGCGGCGGATTAACAACCTTCTTCACCATAGTGCATTTGAGTTTTGGAATACTAGAGTGAATGTGGAAATTCTCGAGCTTCTTCTCGTGGGCTATTTGGTAGGAGTAGCAAAAGGTGGGGAGCACGGTTGCAAATTACAAATTCAAAATTAAGCTACCCTTGGTCCGCGGTCATTAATTACGGTGGGCGGGTGGCGGTTATGATTGAAGCGGTGCGCCCTATGTGAAGTGGCGGGCATAGCATAGGTTACACTTCAATTGGTGAAGGGTGGAAAAAATAGTATGAAGGGTGGGTGCTGGGTGCTGAACCGCGTTTTTTTGCTACCCACCAGCATACTTTCACCCAGGACGCCATTATATGCAGCGTGGAGGACACCGCGGCAATTGCGGTTCCTTGAGATGCGTTTCGAAGTGGGCGAACTACGATCCCTCGCGATGATAGCTAGCAAGTTGAACAAGCCGGCTACGAGGAAAAAATATTCCTACTAGTGCAAAAGGATATGGTGGGAGCTGCGGTCCCTCACGAATCTTTGTCTCTTTCCGAATAAAAGGAAGCGAGGGGATATCATGCGGTTTCTCGACATGCAGGAAAGGTTTGCTATTAGACAAGAAACCACCGAGCATTGCATTGAAAGCTAAACGTGATGAGAAAATGCCGTCGGTCATGGACACAAACTGGTTAAGAGCTCAGGCCAAGAAGAAGAATGGAAGGCCTGCCTCTATAGCAGAGGACTCAAGCTGACAACATCAGATAGTGGAGAGCCTTCGTCATCTCGCGCATCCCCCTCTTACGTCACATGATTATCTTCTTCGAAAAGCTTAGCATGGCAGGTTATATCTGAACTGCCAACTGAGCTTAAATTCAATCCCGGGGAAGAACGTAAGTTGGCTGAGCAAACTGCACAGAAGCTTGAACAGTTTAAACGGTTTTATCCGCTTGGTGTTAACTAGTTTATGAAGGTATCTATTTTTTATTGCGGACCGGGCTCCTGCTAATCTCACCCATCGAATGCGTTCAAACGACCATGTGAAGAGCTTCAAGACGTATCCTACAGAGGTCCTCACACCGGCCGACGTTGTCCCCTTCGACCCAATTACTAGGTGATTGTTATTATCCATCATGTATGTTTTGTGGCTTCTTAACTAATCGGTGTGCATTATTTCAGGAAAAAGACCACCTGGAGCACATAAGCTGATTTGAAGGGCAAAAAATTTTGGATAATTTCTGGTAACCATAGTATATGTGCAGCTCAATTGCTTTGCGGTGGTGTTGGAGAACTGGAACAACGGCTTGAGTTTGCTAAAGCCTACGCCAGGAGAAGGACCAGAGTGCTGAATGGAAATTTGTCAAATACAGAATATATTGAATTGAGCATTCAGTACAATGAAGTCATTGCTAACACCGTATACAGAGAGCCTTTGATAGAGAAGCTGCAACAGCTACGGCATCAACACAAGGCGTATGGATGTCCTCCGCAAAGGCCCATTGGTACTGCTACAACATCTGGTATTTTGTTTTCTTAGCTCATCAACATCGCGGCCGCGATTTCCCTGACCATTTATTTTTTAGGACTTCCACGAGATAGCTACTATAACATTGAAGGTGAAGGAGCTAAAAGATGAAAAACAGTTCATTTTTATGGAGGAGCGGGTCTTTAAAAAATTAATGGAAGTGGCCAACAAATGGGTGAGCAGAAAACTCTGTGATGAACACGGGGATTTACCTGATAGGCCAACGAAGGACTTCTTCAACAAAACTTGGCTAAGATACCTTAGAGGCATGTCTAATGCAGAGGTTTCTCAGCTGCTAGATGAGATTTTGGAAGGAAAAACATACCTTAAGGTGCAAGCCGGATAGCACGGCAGGTTTGATTGCAAGCGGTGGCGCCATTGACATTAGAAGCTTGACCTTCATGCGCCAAAGAGATTGTGTCCTATGCTTCCACATTGCTTTGAAAGATTACTCTTCCTTGAAGAATTGTTGTCGACTTTCACGCTTTCCGCAGGGCGGATTCTTGATATATCGATTCGGATGAGAATCACGTGAAAGCCAATTACAACAAAGATCATGTCGTGGGTAATTTGCGTGCTTTTTAGAATCGATTAGATCGATTTTGAAACCTGAAGAGGCTATCAAAATCAAACAAAAGAAAAATGTTGTTCACGCAGTGACAAAGGAAGGGATTCCTACGTCCACTCCAGTATCTGAGAATGCAACTTTGGTGTTCATTGACATTAGGGGATTCTCTACAATATGGACCTGCAAAAAGTACATGGAACTCTTTACAAGAATATCCAGCATGACAACTGCTAATATTTATCACCTGGTTATTCTGATGCGGTCTGTGAACTTGCCAGATTGCTTGTATAGGCAGAAGCAGATTCAAGGCGGGTCCCACATTTCTGTAGGCACATATGACGAGCAGGGATGGGTGAACAAGAAAAAGGTGAAGGAATATCAGTATTACATCACCCATATGTGCATTAACAGAAGCGACTCCAGGGTAACGTCGATATTGCCTGAGCTCGAGCTTCGTTTGACATCGGTGAGCACAGCACCAAAGAACACCCCCTTGCCACCAATGCTTGTCACTGGTAATGAAGAAACTGATGAGAAAATGAGAAACAAATGGCATACTTACTTCACGGGTAAACCCAGATACAAGTTTGTCAGAATGGAAGGTGATCACGTGCTGAAGTGCCAGTTGAAGACATCATATGCTTACTACATTGTTGACCAGCTGGTGCCCAAGGATGGTTGTGTCCTTGATTTCTTCTCAGCTGGTACTGCTTCCCGTGTCGCCTTAATGCAGGGAAAGAAAAGTATTGCATTCGAAAGCCAAGGTAAAGTATGCCGATTTCTTAGGGCTTTCTTGGATAAGCTTGAAAAAATGGTTTGCCACGGCACTGGGGAGACAGTTGAAGAGGAGAAAGCAGACACTACAAATGATCCCGACAAGATCAATATAAATATTACCCAGAAAACAGATATATCTAAGCTTGATGAAATCTTGGATCAAATGGATGAGAAGAGCTACGAGGAAAGGATGCAGGAGACGAAAAGACTTCTAGAGTCTACTGAGAAAGGTATTAATGCGCTAGAGCCTATGTTTCAAAAATTGGGGGCTTTAAACAAAAGATTTGATGCCTACATGCCTTTCCTGACAGGCGGGTCAAATTTCGAATACATAGGAATGGACGTGGAACCTGCGCATCAGGAGGGTGAGCCAAGTGGTACACAAGAGCACCAGGTTGTAGCCAAGAAAAAGACACCCAAAATCGACTGTGGTGTCCAAAATGGCGCATCGGTGGAAGACAGCGCAATGGATACTGAGACGGAAGGACCGGATCCACATCTCCAAGTCCTTGCACAGGCCATGTCTGTAGACATCCCAAATGTAACAGGCTATACGGAGATGGACACATCCGAGGTTATAAGAAGGGGCCAGGATATCTGCTGAGATAGGTGTTGTACCTGAATCAGTATCAGAAACCCAGATGGAGTAAATTCTGCCCCTCTGGCAAAGAAATGTACATTGCTATATCTGAGGAATATAATGTATAAGGCTTTGAAGATTTGCACATCTTTGAGTTTTATTATTGTTTGAGTTTTGTTTCTTGTATAAACTTTCGGTGACGCGATCTTTGCTAGCACTTTCTTAGGTTGATTGCCTTCTGCAGACTTCTTCTAAATTAAGAATTCGAATCATATGGTAGCTAAACAGCTCAAAATGTTCGCCACCGTGATCTTCGCTATCACTTTGTTTTCCTTTCATCCATATGTAGACCTAAACGGACTTGTGATCTTATATCCATGGGCTAGCTAAGCAACTTCAAATCTTAAATCGTCAGCGATCCTGGCGAGTATTTTTTACTCTTTCTTGTGGACATCTCTTACTCTGAAAGGAGCTTGGGATAGCCTTATAAATGTCGAAATCGGATACATCGCTGGTTGTGGTGGGAAATCATCGAAAAAAACGGCAACTTTTACTCTGTTGCAACCACTTACGGTGTTTTATAGACAACCAAGAACCTATTTCATGCTAAACGAGAATTCCGAATTCTCTAATTAATTAATTCGTGCTTTCGTATGATGGTGGTGACATCCATATATGCACACAATTCTTGAAAGCACTCTTGAGAGCAAAAAAGTGGCTGCTCTTATTCTCTTATTAATGCCTCTTTGCTTCGAATGGCCATGAGTACACAAACATATGACTTTCATAACTATATGACTCTTGCCCAACTATTTTATGATTGGCCGTGTCGATGGCCATAAGCAACTAAGGGAAAAGCGATTCGAGTCTTTTCACCAAAGCGAGGGCTAAATACCAACTGTGGCAACCAATTAGTCTTGCTTGTGTGACCAACGTATCTCAAAATCTTAAAGATGGCTATTTCAATTATGGCCACACTTTAGAAAATGCATAGATCTCCAATCCTTCTAAACCTTTCTCAAAAAGCAAATCCATATCCTACTCGCCCATTGACTTCAAATAAACTCTCTAGACTCTCTTCTACAATAGGCGGTTATCGAGGAGGACATGCAAAGTTTCATTGAAATCAGGCCAGCCTAAATTGCAATATCGAATTGATGGCTCAAAATTCAAGTTGAGGACATATACACTCAAAATCTCTTTAGTATATCGAATGGCCATAATCAACCAGGGAAAATAGTTGAGCTTTTTCACCAAACTGAGGGGTAAATACCAACTATGGCAACAAATTTGTCCGGAAGCTTGTCGGGCCAACAAATCTCAAAATCTAAAAAGGGGTATTAGATTATGGCCACGCTTTAAAAATTGCTTAATTCTCAATCCTTTTCTAAATCTTTCCCCAAAAGCAAATCCATATCCTACTCGCCCATCATCTTCAAATAAACTATGGACTCTCTCTTCTAAAAGAGGCTCAAAAAGCAAATCCATATCCTACTCGCCCATCATCTTCAAATAAACTATGGACTCTCTCTTCTAAAAGAATTTTGTCGGAAGGACATGCAAAGTTTCATTGAAATCAGATTGCAATATCTCATCAAAGCTGACTCAAAATTGAAGTTGATGCATACACTCAAAATCCCTTTGATATATCAGCGGCCATAAGCAAGCCCGAGGAAAAGCGGTTGAGCCTTTTCACCAAACCGAGGACTAAATACCAACTTGTGAGGCCAGCATATCTCAAAATATGAAAGAGGGTATTTCGATTATGGCCATGCTTTAAAAATGCATAAATCTCAATCCTTTCTAAATCTTTCCCCAAAGCAAATCCATATTCTACTCCACCCATCATTTTCAAATAAACTCTAAACTCTCTCTCTTAAAAGAGGGGTTATCGGAGGACATGCAAAGTTTCATTGAAATCAAATAAACTCTAAACTCTCTCTTCTAAAAGCGGAAGTTATCGGGAGGGACATGCAAAGTTTCATTGAAATCGAGAATGTCTAAATTGCAATATCTAATCGGCGATTGAAGTTGATGATATACAATCAAAATCCCTATGATATGTATAAAGAATAATGATGATGATATTGATATGCAATTTGGTAATTTTCCCATGCAATATTATCTAATTTGTCTTAATATTTACAACAAAAGATACAAGTTTACACATAATTCCTAATGCTTGATCATGCATACATTTTCTAAAGTTTATGTGTTAATGTTTTTGTGTCCATTAGATGAAGGTATGATTCCTTGAATATGCGGATCAGCGATGTGAACTTTTACACCTCGGACCCACTGTACATGGCCACGCTCCCCATCGCCTCCCATGCGTGAGCGAAAGAAAATAAAGAAATAAACAATAAACATTTGCACCCGGGAAGAAGACACAAAATTTAATTTCCATATTCACGAGAACACGAAAAAGCGGAAACACGGTTACATCGCTTCCCATCTCGGGAAGCACACCATCTGCACTAAAAAATCGCCCCATTCTAAAGCATCTCAACTAATCCAATTGTACAACTCCATTTGGCCTCTACCCTCTAACAACCATGTCTCCATCCGGGCCGGTAGCGATAGGAAGAAGCATTTACCGCGTACCGGTATACTTTCCAAGGAAATCCATGGATGCAACAAGCGGTGATGCGTCTGGCTGTCTCTATACAGAGAATACACATTCGGGGAAGAAATCTCCTCACAATCAACCAATCGAATAATAACGGAGGAGGGGCGAACCCTCAATCAATCCACAAGCTACGAAAAGTCGAATTACCCAAATGCTCTTTACGGAATACACGGAAGAATCTCTTGACCTGCAAGCAAGCACCACCGCAAGATTGTGACGTGGAAGCCCCATCTCAATCCGGAGCACTTAGTGGTACGCTACTCCCAAAACATCAACAATTACGACCCACAAGAAAACCCTCCTCCAAACAACCTTATAATATCATCTTAAATTATGATACGACTAAAGCCACGACCCTCTTAAGCGTCGCACTTTCGATACTTGACCCAAGTTGGACTCAGAATCTTTGGTTCCAGTGGATTTGGGCTTTTAACATGCAAATCGCCCCTTGGGTTACGATTCCAGACACCCTAAGACTAACTTTAAGCAAATTTGGTACATATCGGGCTTGGGCTGATCACGGATCTCGACTCTAATTATGCGGCTATGGCCCCTTCCACATTTAATGCGGCCCTATTTCCTTGAGGTCACCCCTCTTGAACCTGGCCCCGGCCGGTCCCCCCCGCTTTGATCACGCCACCTCCATCGACACGCTCTTAGCGGTCCCGTGAAACGAGAAACACGCTATTTTTCGACCATGCAAGCCGCTCATGTCATAACAAAGGGAAAAAAACCCTCCCCTTTTTGGCCAACCTTCGCAATAATCATAGGAAAGACAAATTTTGGCGACGTAATTACTTTACAAATAATTGTTTCTATGCATTGTAATGTTAATGCATCAAAATCAGCTCCAACTATGCCATCGAATATGACATTACTTACGTGATATTCAAAGATATAGACCCACAACCCTACACATGCATAAGGTTGCCCAACACACATTTCTAATTTCTTTAATTTATCAAGAATAATGGCCCATTACCCTTCTAAATCTTCTAAAGCAATCTAGGCACTCCAACTGCTAGAGCATACGAGTAATGGCAAAAGAACTATCAACAAGGATTACACATTTATATTTACTTATATTATTAGTTATCAACGAGGGATAACTTAGATTACACATTTATATTTGCTTATTATGATGCCATACATAGATAATCAAGCTTGAGTGAGGGCAGAAACATACATAGATTAGATCGAACGATCGATCTAAGTAGATGGATTAGACCCGTCGATCTAATAAGAGCGACTTCCAACGACGGCAATGTTAGTAGTGGCGCTGGCTGAAGCGCTTCAAACAAATCCAATCCATGGGCACCAAACATATGGGACAGAACCTTACCATCAGAGGTCTTAACCTTGATATCGATGCTCTCAAAGGACCATGACTTAAAGTCAGAATGATGTGTAACTTTAGCAGCACAAATGGATTTCAAGCAAGACTGATTTTTATACACAAAAGTATCGACATGGTTTGCCTCAAAGTCGTCGCCTGGCGTGTCGAGTTCGTCTATGTCGACCACCTCTGAATCCTCAGCATCATAAATCCGAAGAGATACGTCTGAATCGGTACCGATTCGGCCGGTCCTCACCTTGATCTCCAAAGTGCAATCTCCACCATTCTGTCAAAACAAAACATTCATCAATTCTATGCATAATATTGAACAATGCCAAACAAATTCTACTCCACCTGAGCCGTTGGTAGGGCAATATGATCCATAGATGCTTGCCCCCCGCGCTGAGACATAGATCAACATTAGGAGCACTAGATTCAGCATTAGCAGACTGCCATACAAGGATGATGCCATTGCAATGGTTGAGTGTAGGCCTATGATGCTTTCCCACGGTCTGGTCTCATATATTATGGGCTAGGTTTTGCATGCCTTACAAATGGCAAAGAGACATCCAGTCATTTCCCTAGGGTTTCTTCTTCCAGATTTCCCTAGGGTTTCTTCTTCCAGTGGTCCCCTCTCACGGCTTCCATACAGGGATGATGCCATTGCAATGGTTGAGTGCATGTGAAAATGATGGAAATTAAGAATGGACTAGAGGACCATGTACCAGTGGAAGCTAAACAATGGGCTTCAAAACCACTTCCAAGATTGCATAAATGGAAAGAAATCATGAGAAACTTGAACAACTCATATACTTGCATATTGTATTGTGCAGGCTAAATGATATTTTAAACCCGCAATTTGCTAGCAAAGTTTTCATGGTGCCCAATATACAATGGTATAATCTTGTGCAGTTAATTCCTTTGCACCAATCCAGTCTCTTTGAGACGATAGATACTGTTATGCTTTCTGATATTTTACATGACAGATGATGCAAATACACAATCCTAACTAATGCCATAAGAACTCTTGGATCTTATAGAAACTTGCATAGGAAGTAGGAAGTGCTGTTGAATGGCAGCTCCTACATCGAAGCTTATTAGTACAATAAATATTCAGTAATGTTCAGATTTAAGGCTACAACCATGCAGGCTTGCAGTAAGTTTCATCATAAAATGGCCAACCTCAGATTCGTTTGGGAGAATCAGAATATTTCATATCTTCTGATACTAGTACCAGTGTATGCAATAAATTGCCTCACATTTGATCATTACTAAAATAAGCTCCTCAAAAACACAGAGAAAATGTGTGGGTGGATTGTCTGATCTTCAAGGTCTTAGTCTTCTTTCGCATGACAAGATCGGGTAAAATGAGTAGGGACGAACTATTCAGCTATAAGATTTCTCACAGGAATATCAAAGCTATATTATGATTCATAGGCGAGAACTTCTATACAGAATGAGTGTACAACAAACCAAACCCAATGTTGATTGCATCATGAACAGATTAAAGTCTGAAGCTCTTAACAAACTACAGCCATTTAAATACCTACATTTAAGTGCAGCAAACTCGGGTCCACTTGCCCAACATATTTCAATCAAATAGACATAGAAGAACAAAGTCAGGAGGACAAAATTGCAGCATGAATTGGAGAAAAATGCACTAACCTCTGCTTAAATGTAAAAGGATTTGTACACATATGCATATCCAGTGCTATGGCTTCCATGTGAATTGAGAACATACGACACACCATTTTCAGGGCTGATCTCAACCAGATGCTGAAAATATCTCTCTTCTGCATCAGCCTCCCCATACGTTCTGCAGGCACTCAGCAAAGCTAACCATATTTCTCTACACAAAGAATCAGTCTACAGATCTGATCGATTCAATTCCCTTGTACAACTGCGAAAAGATCAATCATACAAGCATAATGATGTATGCTTGGTACAATGCCATATTTCATGCTCATACTCTTGAAGTAAGTTAGGCATAAGAATAAGAATGTCACAGCATCTGGCACCATGTGCATTTGACGGCCCCTTTCTAGAGCTCCTATGCTGCCACAAGGATTCAAGGTAGCAAGAAATGTAACAGTATTTGGCCATACACCTTCATGTTGTATTTGCCCAAAGCATTCAACTGCTTGCTCTCCAAGTCCATTCTCAGCATACCATACCCGGCAATGAGGGTCTTCCAAGAGACAACGACTATGATTAGGGATGTGTCAAATACTTCTCGAACCTCCTTAATAATTCCTTGATAACCTCCTTAATAATTCCTTGAGAATTACATTCCAAGAGACAATGTCTTTAGTTCTTAATGTAAGCGCTGGTAAGTGAGCCATTCCAGGGCACCTTACCTTAAGGCTTTCAATTTCTCTTAACAAATGCTTGAAAGGAATGTAGTCTCATGCACTATAATTATTTCAGCCTTTGCACGCCAGGGTCTGCTCAATGAAGTCAAGGAACCCTTCAAAGGGATGCCTCAGAAACACATCGTATCCTGGATTGCACTATTTTTTGGCCGTGGCAACTTTTTCATCTCTTTTCTTGGCCTGGATCCACATAATGGATCCACATAATATGACCATCATGGTATGGTCTGCACGAGGCAGCTGAACACATGGTCAAGTTTTTTTGAAGACTGTGTGTGTGAAATGTGCTGTGCATAGAGAGAACTCTGGAGGCATGTAAACTGTTCACTTTTTTTTTTAAATGAAAAACCTATACTATAAAAGGGCCGCCGTTATCCCTCGGCCTCGGCGGCCGAGCCCCATAATCATTGGGCAGCGTATAATTATTGGGTGACCATTATATCGCCCAAAATTAATGGGTGTTCTACTAACGTCAACACTCATTGAAATTGGGGTGGCATGTGAACCATTGAAATTGGGGTGGCCATGGTTAAGGTAGCTAGCCTGAGGGTCTATTCGCACCAATGGTGAAGTTTAGTTAACTTAACTTTTATCGTTAAGTTAAGTTAATACTAACCGGGTGATTGCCTTCGCACCAAAACTAGTTAAAAATTTTAGTTAGGCTAACTTAACGGAAAACCATTTCGCTTTTCGTTTAGTTAAAAATTTGGTTAAAAAATAACTTAACTAGCTAACTAAATGCTTTGAACATGTCTAGTTAAGTTAGCCAAAGGCATAAATTATTATAAGCACATTTAATTAAACTTAAAGTGACCTCTATGAGGTCATTTAACTTTTAGTGCTAATTTTTAATTTAGTTAACTTCTAGTTAATTTTGCTAACTTAAGCGAATAAGATCACGAAGACAACTTTAGTTAGTGTTTTTGGTTAAAAAGTTAACTAAATTCTTAACTATATCACTATACTAGTAATAGTGCCGGCGTTCTTTGGGCTAATGTTAAGGACCTTGTTAGCGAATTTACTCGATTCAATCCATGGACCTTGCAATTTTTCGTAGGGACTTGTCTATGTTTTAATAGGTTCATGTTTACCCCGCAAGTTTTATAGGAACTTCATGTTTGCGTAAGAAAGGAAAAAGACATTGTAGAAAGGTTTAAATCACTTCCAATTGTTTAATACATGAAATGTATATGCAGCAGATAATTCAGACAGACCTCTTCATTGAGGATGCATATACAAAACCCAACTCGCACATGGTTATCATTAATACCTAGTGCACCTCCCAATGAAGAACAATTATTCATAGTGTACATATAATATTAGCAATAACCACACGTGGTAGAGTTTAGATCTTATTGGCTTGGTGTATCCATCGAATGTCCTTTGTATTCATGTGTACTCTATAAGTAGATGCTTCAACCATATATGCTTTGCTTCGATTATTACTTATGGCATTATACATATAGTTTTGTTTTGGTTAACAAACTATTTATGGCCAATTATTTGTTATATCCTTTGGAACTAAGGTTGTTTTGATTAACAAATTATTTACGACCATTGTTCTGAGTTGGCTTATACAGGTTTTGATGTTGTAGAAGTTGGTGTTTGACAATGGAGCAAGTATTTGGAAATGGAACCTTATTTATGGTGTCTCAAGATGGCAAATCCAGAATATCATACAACCTGGCTTGTAATTTAAGGTATGATATTGTTATCGAATAATACCAATATCACATTTACATATATGACCAGCACCACATCCTAAGGATCTACTCATCGATACATGACAACATCATCATTCTCAAAGCGTGACCATAAGCGAGAACTTGAGAGCATGCTAATTAGCATCATAATTACAAAGTTAATTTGCATCTTGAGTTAGCTCTACCCGATGTAAGCAAGAATCTTTGGTGTTTCACAAATAAAACCTATCTAATAATCAAAGGTGGAATTGACTTTTATGCTTGTGAATAAATCGCCATGCATTCATAATTACAATTTTGAATGATGAGAACATCCGAAACACAATATCTTATTGTGGAAATATGCATACTTGTTCTTTCAGTAGAATCTAAAAGATTAATCAAGTCCATTAGCAAGGCGGTGAAGCCCTTAGTATCAACAACACTGGAAAAGCGCTTTTGTTTTGCCATATAATTGTATTTATGTTCGGAGATTTGAGAAAATTTGATGAAATTCATGGGAGATTTTTACTTTAAGCTAAATATCATAATATGATTTGAAAAGATAAAATTCCACTTACAGATAATTGTAATCTCTTTTTGCTTAGCCTACTATTATTGGGGAAATGATAACATCTTCGAAGGTCCGCTAATTTAACCAAAGGGGCATTATGCCTACAATTTGTATAACTTAGCGGGAACTATGATGGCAATGCAATGCCCCCGAGAAATTAATGTTGTGCTACATGATCGACCACACCTTCAAAGCGGCGCCATGGGAATCTCGGTAAGAAGAAATGCCAAAAATCTAGGGCAAATGCAAGCTGCAATCCAAGAACAAAACCCGGATGGAAGCTCTAGAGGATCGATATCAAGGGCGACAAATGCAACAAACTACACGGATCTGAAGTCACGGTATATGTTTTAGGTTCGTTGGTGAAATCCAAGAACAAATGTAGGAGCAAGATGAAGGATCACTCCGGTCCATAAGCATAAGTGTTGTGCAAATCCATAAACTTCACCTTCAATTGGCTTGTGTAATTTGTGAACTGGCATGTGTAAATCCACAACCTTTCACTTCTTCAACCGACACTGTGTAAATCGTGGCATGGCATAGAGGAAGAATCCGAGGCGGTCAAAGAAGATCTAGAGGTTTGACAAAAGGGGCGTGAGAAAATGTCTCATGGCGTATTCTTGTGGTGCGTGAGAAAAAAACTTCGGTGTCATTTGGAAGCTGGTGTCGAACATTGCCCTTTCCATTCAAGCGGTCTAGGCATAGGCATGCACCAAAATTTCTTGTCCCAAGAAAGTCGATTTGGTGCGGATTCAAGGTTGAGGCTTACGAATGTTGTTATTGCCACTTGCCGCCATTACGCCATGTTCTACCATTTGTGAAGCTTCACCACGGCCAAAGAGGAAGCTTCACCGGCCGCGTTTCAAGAGGAATGGCCCCAGTAATGAAAAAAAAAGAGCAATCTTAGCAGCCCAAGAGGAGCCTAAGGACATAACACGGTCACCAGCAGAGGGCGTCGCCATACGTGCACTACCCAAAAGCGGGTTACCAACAACCTAGCCGACCTTTCACAAAAACAAATCCATGGCTTCACCGTTCCTAAGAAGGAAATCCGAATTGCTTGTGATTAAAACCAAAACTTGAATATCCTTTTTTGTGTGCCGGTCTTTATAGCTCGCAATTGAAATAGCTTTGTGAAGCTCTATGACCGTGGAGCATGCATACGGGGAGGAATCCGGCGGACCTCTTCCTAAATCGCTAGAGCGAAAAGGGCAGGAAAAGAAAATCGAGAAAAGGCAGAAAAAAAACCGTGGCCTATCCGAACCGTCCAACTTTTAGGTTAGATCTGGCCTTTTTTTTAGTTAAATCAAATCATGGCCGTCGAATTTAAGGCAAATCAAATTCTGGCCGTCGGATTTAGGGCTCGATGCACTACGCACTTACGTCAAAACATTATAATATAAGATGCTAACTTAACTAGTGGTGCGAATGTAAATTTAGTTAAAAACCATATTTTAACTTAACTTAACCGCGGGTGCGAATGTACCCTGATATTGTTATTGAAATTGTTACCACCAAGTGCCTCAGAATGCACATTAGGCCCTGAGTACATATTAGGAGCTCCAAAATCGTTCAAGGGCCTATAATGATTGGTTGCCCCTTAATCATTGGATGACGTATAATTAATTATTGAACCATTATATCATCCTATATGAATGGTTAACTTTTGGATTAACATAACTTGAATCATTAAAATTGGGATTGCATTAGATCCTCCGTACATATTGAGAAGTCCAAAAGGGGGCCTACAAATATTGGTTGCCCCATAATCACTGGGTGGCCTATAATTATTGGGTGCCTCATGAATATTGCGAGTCCCATACACATTGCGAGGCTAATAAGGTGGAGTTGGCCAACTATTATAGGGCCCAAATTAATGGGTGTTGTACTAACATTAACACTTGATTTAACTTAAACTGTTGAAATTGTGATGGTCATAATTTAAGTGAAATTGGGATGTCAATATAGATAGCCAAAACTATTGAAATAATTAAGTGGATGCCTATTTGACTGGATGGCTGAGATTATTTCCCCAAACGGGCATGTTTGCTCATGACAGCTAAACACAGGGAAGGAGCCATCGGTTGTGCATCCTTAGGGGGGGTTCACATGCAACAGTGATCGGAGAGGGCCCTGTTATACCCTTTGCAAATTGGTGATGGTTGGCAATGGTGGGTCTAAAAAGACGTGGCATGTGTGTGAAGGCCATGATAGTGCATGCGAATCCAACCTACGATGGCAAGAAATTAAGTTTTTTAGTGTTCCTAATTTCATGGAATGAACATGGCTTCATTGATATTTTATTTTGCAATGGCGCACTTTTCAAATACCAACGGATCTTCATTTGAGTGTTTTGTGTTGTTATAATGGAGTAAGTGTTTTGCATTGTTATAATGGAGTGTTGGACTATTCTTACGCGTTTTGCGTTATTATAATAAAGTGTTGGACTATTCTACAAAATATCGCTGCGTTATTTAACCTTTTCTTTCTCCAAATGTGAATCACACCAATTACAATGAATTGGTGATTGCATATATTTGTAGGGCCTTTGTGGAAAGATTTAAACAACCTTTTCTTCTTCCAAATGTGAATCACATCAATTACACTGAATTAGTGATTGCATATACTTGTAGGGCCTTTGTGGAAAGATTTAAACGCCAGTAGAACTTTCAAGAGATGCAATATGTAGGAGGATTAAATCAAACCGGAATTGGGAATAGCAAATTACCATAGCATAGGTCAGACTGATTTGGAATGTACAGATACCGAATAAAAAATGTTCCCAAGCGAATCAATATCTGAAAACATGGGTTGGGCAGTGGCTTGGCCCCTTCTATTTTTTGCTAGTTGTGCGTGCTCCATTTCAGCATTGCATCCTTACTTTAAGCGGTATTTCGGACCACGACTTTGTGAGGCCACATGGTACAAAAAAATGAACCTCAACCCTTTCCTTTTAGGCTGCCAACAAATTTGTTGAGGCATTGCTTTCGAATCACGAGGCCAAAAGAACAGCATCCGGGCCTGTACATGCCAAGACACTCTATCATAAACTCACAGCACCCGTGCTGAAGCTCCTCTGAATTAGAAGTTTAGGTCTAGGCATGCACTTTGTGTAATTTGGATATGGTGGAAATGTTACCATACAATAACCGTCGCGAATCAGGACCTGGTTGGGGGGGAAGGTTTGTCGCTATATTACATTTATTGTGCATTTGATTGCAGAACTGGGTGGAAGAAAGATGGAAGCTGTTTGTGCTCAATTGGTTATTGATCAATTACGAGTTATGCTAGCATTTTGCTTTTATCAGCCAGTGTTTAACAGAGTGCTAGACAACTTGCACTGACCATTACATTTAAATAGTGGGTTCTTCTAAGATCTTTCCTCAAAAAGGGAGATGCGTAATACCCTAAAATGGAAGAAGAGAACTTTTGAGTCAGTTGTCTGGAAAACTTTTGTGGGCATGCTTTTGTGCATATGTGGGCTATGCATTGTGTAAATGTCGGGAAAATCTTCATTTATTGGGGGTGGACTGTCTGTAGTGTAGTGTTTAGTGTGTATATACTGTCAGTTTGTTCAACTTGGAGTGATGAAATAGAGGGCAAAATGCAGCGTCGGGACTGGTTCTCGGATTCCAGGAAGGGCACAAATAGAGAAAGCTCGAATGCCCTTGAAAAATCCACTCTGAGACACAATTAAACAGACTTCCTAACCATAGACAGAAAGCAATGCCCCATAAAAATCCACTCTAATACTTTCTTTATAAATCTCTCATTTATGCCTGCCCATGTCCTCTTATTATGGAATATTAAAAGAAGCCTAATTCTCTAACTATATCTTCAAATTTTGGAATCCATAGCCACCAATTTTCTTACTCCTAACTAGCATATAAAGAACAAAGAGTTGTATTGCAAATTAATAAAGAACACTACAATCAACAAATTGTTTGATTGGGTTTCTATATATATGATATAATGAGATTGGTTTATTTGTTTAGATTTTAAAGGACTCACACCAAATGTGCTTGACTACTTAGGCCCCTTCTCTATTAGCTGGATTTTTGGGTTGTGCTCTGTCTTATGGCGAACCTAGCCATGAAACTCGGCATATCCATTACATTCAAGTGCCGCAGTTTTGTTCATGAGTCTAGGTTGACTCTAAAATTTTAGCATGCTAGAGCACTCCATCTGAAAAAGTCAATAAATTGACAGAGGAAGCTTTGTCTTCTAGCGAGTCTCTCTTTGTCTTTTAGCAAGTCCATGCGGTGACAAAATTAGGAGCAATAAAAATGGTCTCGATTATTTCTTCTTGGATTTGATGATATGGCACAGTGGCCAAACTAAGGGTATGCTATAGTGGGATCCACCCTTAACCCACACAATTATATGGTAAATGATACTCCAAATGTAATTTATTTGGCACACCCATGAGCATGAAAAGTTGGGAGTCCTTTCCATCACCAGTCTATGCTTATTAGCTTCAATACGTGACCATATAGAAATATTTAATAATACTTCTAAGTGCAATTTTGGAACACAAGTTCTGCATTGACAACATGACCGCCTACAGGCTTAACATGTGCTTGAGGATAAAAAAGCATTGGCTGCACAAAGTTCAAGTTAATACTATTTGGCAGCTTGCATATGCTGATTTCATTACCTCAATATTTTCCACACATACAAAACTATAGTCTACGTCTCTCTCCGTCATCAAAAGATTATATCCACAAATGCATAAATGTGTATGCATGGATGGAAACTAAATCTTAAATGGAAGCTTACTGCCAGCCCAAGGCCTCCTAGACCAAACAGTGCAACACTGGACCCTTTCTCAACCTTAGTTGAATATAATACTGCCCCAACCCCTACAGTCAGCCACTTTAAGATCCTTTTGCTATGCAGTATGCTCTAATTGGTATGTAGTTTACCAGTTAAAGAAAATATCTCTTATATACCTTCTAATAATATGCAACAGCTTCTCTTTTATAAGACTTTAGATCTTACCCATTGATTCCGCAGCTGAGCAAACAGATTTTGCACAAATGTGCATCTTTGCTAACTTTTACTACTTGGCCTTGATCCATCACAGTGTATTCACTAAAAGTGGATGTAATTGCGCATGCTTACTGTTCAAACCAACACTTAACTACTCAGTTACATACACAATTCGATCGAGGGGCACTTGTGGATGGGCCTCTAAGAACATCTAGTAGGGATCTACTTTAATTTAAGCATTGAGTCGCCAGATATGGTGGACACTTAGTAGTACAAATTTTGATTCCACACGGTTTGATTTAAGCCATTTACCCACATGAAACTAGAGGGCAACCCTCTGTGCACAACACCTTGTTAGAGTTGCAAAGAACAAGGTTTTAAGAAACCAAATTCTTTCTGTCAAAAGTGATCAAGGTGCCTCTCTTACAGATGTCAAAGAAATAGGTGATTTCTTCTACTCCAAGTACTCGAATATTTTCTCTGACATAGACAATTTCCCCTAGCAGAGTACTCAAGCCAGAGAATTCATTGATCTTCTAAATTCACTGCCTGGCAATAACAATGCTCCAATTTCTGATAATATCTCAGATTTGCCTAATGAAATTGAGATAAAAGCCACTTTTATGAATCTTGCCAAAGGTAAGAGTCTTGGGCCAGATGGTCTTCCCCTAGAGTTTTATCTAAACTTCTGGGATGATGTTAAAAATGATCTTACTAAAATGATTCATGGTTTTTGGATCAATAATCATTTGCATCCTACCATTGCTTCTGGCTTGATTACTTTAGTTTCAAAAGTAGATAACCCAGATGGTTTTACTGATTGGAGGCCTATTTGTCTCACCAATACCTCATATAAGATTTGTGCTAAAATTCTTGCAAACAGAATCAAAGGATTCTTACAGAATAACATTTGCATAAATCAGCCTGCTTTTTTGCCTAATAGATATATTCTAGACAACTATATTGCTGCAATGGAGGGTTTACACTAGGCTAAAATTTCTAATCAAAACTGTATCCTCCTCAAACTTGACTGCTCCAAGGCTTTTGACTCTATAAGATGGGATTTTCTTGAATTGGCCCTTAGGAAAATTGGTTTTCCAGATAAGTTGATTCATTTGATCATTGGTCTCAACTCTCGTGCTCAATCTTCTGTTCTCATAAATGGATCTCCAGGTAAATTCTTTCCTCTCCAAAAGGGGATGAGACAAGGTTGCCCTTTAGCACTCTATCCTTTTATCATTGCTGCTGATCAACTGACTAAAGCTATTATTCACCACCAAAATCTTGGAAATATTAAAGGCTTGTCTATGCCAAAAACTGGGAATCAGTTAACCCTTCTTCAGTATGCTAATGACAACATTCACCTTTTACGAAATGATGTTAAGAATATTGACTTCATCTTAAGGTTATACAAAATTTTAGTCAAGCTTCTGGTATCCATTTAAATTATCAAAAGTCTGTGATCATTGGAGATTCTCGATCACTTTCGATATTTTGGTATCAAATGTGCTGCTGTCAATCAAGTCACAACTCTGCTTGGTATGCCTTTAGGCCTGGATATTAATACTAAAACACTTTGGAGTCCAATTGTTGGCAGGATCAGAAAGAAACTCAATAACTATGGCAGTTGTCTTTCTCTAGCTGGTAGGGCAATCATTGCGTCCTCTGTTTTAGCAAGCTCTCATGTGTACTTCTCTTCAGCTCTCCTTGCTCCATAAGCTGAGAATGCTGCTGGACACATTGCAGTACTCCTGAATGACAACCTCCCTTCTAATTTTACTGGCAGTTCGCCGAGGTCTGGCCTTTCGCTATGCTTTCGTGTGTTTGTTGTTCCGCTTTGTGATTTCTTCGGGCTCTCACAGGTTCAGGCCGGGGCGGGTGCTGGGTTCACTCTTGACCTTGCTCGAATAGGCTCTGCTTTTTGCTGCCACTGCTGCCCAATTAACCTTGAAATTTTCTGGATCCTGCTTGGCCCTCTGGCAGTTGTTGAATGCAAATAAAAAGGAAACCGTCTTCCTTACTTCTCTATTCTTCAACCCTTCTGGGTATATCTTGCTCAACAGTTCAATTATAGCTTCTTCATGCTCTGGCCTTACTTTGTCGATGGATGTCTTGTTGGGAATGACACCATTGGTGTCCCAAACCTCATTATACTCTGCTGCAGATATCACATCCGTTCGAAATTGAGAGGGATGCACATCCTCGTTTGATAGACCCGCATAAGCATGGAAGTCCTTCTCAGTTCGACAATCAGCCAGGTCCGGTTTTAGAGGCACGTTCCTTCTGGGCTGAAAGAAAGCAAGAAAAACAAATTAACAGGGCATCGTAAGCCATCAAAATTGGCAGTGCATTTTGCTTACCCTGCGCATGGCATCCATTGGAATTACTGGCTGAGCCGGCGGATTAACAACCTTCTTCACCATAGTGCGTTTGAGTTTTGGAATACTAGAGTGAATGTGAAAATTCTCGAGCTTCTTCTCCGTGGGCTATTTGGCCGGAGTAGCAAAAGGTGGGGAGCACGGTTGCAAATTACAAATTAAAATTCGCTACCCTTCGGTCACAAATCATTAATTACGGGCATGTAAGTGTGTTATGATTGAAACGGGTACGCCCTATGTGAAGTGACGGGCATAGCATAGGTTACACTTCAATTGGTGAAGGGTGGAAAAAATAGTATGAAGGGTGGGTGCTGGGTGCTGAACCGCGTTTTTTTGCTACCCACCAGCATACTTTCACCCAGAACGCCATTATATGCAGCGTGGAGGACACACAGCAATTGCAGTTCCTTGAGTACGTTCTGAAGTGGACGAACTACGATCCCTCACTGATGATAGCTAGCAAGTTGAACAAGCCGGCTACAGGAAAAAATATTCCTACTAGTGCAAAAGGATATGGCTGGGAGCTGCAGTCCTACGAATCTTTGTCTCTTTCCAGAATAAAAGGAAACAGGGATATACTCTCTGGTTTCTCGACATGCAGGAAAGGTTTGCTATTAGACAAGAAACCACCGAGTATTGCATTGAAAGCTAAACGTGATGAGAAAATGCCGTCGGTCATGGACACAAACTGGTTAAGAGCTCAGGCCAAGAAGAAGAATGTAAGGCCTGCCTCTATAGCAGAGGACTCAAGCTGACAACATCAGATAGTGGAGAGCCTTCGTCATCTCGCATCCCCCCCCCCTTCTGTCACAGGATTATCTTCTTCGAAAAGCTTAGCATGGCAGGTTATATCTGAACTGCCAACTGAGCTTAAATTCAATCCCGGGGAAGAACGTAAGTTGGCTGAGCAAACTGCACAGAAGCTTGAACAGTTTAAACGGTTTTATCCGCTTGGTGTTAACTGGTTTATGAAGGTATCTATTTTTTATTGCGGACCGGGCTCCTGCTAATCTCACCCATCGAATGCGTTCAAACGACCATGTGAAGAGCTTCAAGACGTATCCTACAGAGGTCCTCACACCAGCCGACGTTGTCCCCTTCGACCCAATTACTAGGTGATTGTTATTATCCATCATGTATGTTTTGTGGCTTCTTAACTAATCGGTGTGCATTATTTCAGGAAAAAGACCACCTGGAGCACATAAGCTGATTTGAAGGGCAAAAATTTTTGGATAATTTCTGGTAACCATAGTATATGTGCAGCTCAATTGCTTTGCGGTGGTGTTGGAGAACTGGAACAACGGCTTGAGTTTGCTAAAGCCTACGCCAGGAGAAGGACCAGAGTGCTGAATGGAAATTTGTCAAATACAGAATATATTGAATTGAGCATTCAGTACAATGAAGTCATTGCTAACACCGTATACAGAGAGCCTTTGATAGAGAAGCTGCAACAGCTACGGCATCAACACAAGGCGTATGGATGTCCTCCGCAAAGGCCCATTGAACTGCTACAACATCTGGTATTTTGTTTTCTTAGCTCATCAACATCGCGGCCGCGATTTCCCTGACCATTTATTTTTTAGGACTTCCACGAGATAGCTACTATAACATTGAAAGTGAAGGAGCTAAAAGATGAAAAACAGTTCATTTTTATGGAGGAGCGGGTCTTTAAAAAATTAATGGAAGTGGCCAACAAATGGGTGAGCAGAAAACTCTGTGATGAACACGGGGATTTACCTGATAGGCCAACGAAGGACTTCTTCAACAAAACTTGGCTAAGATACCTTAGAGGCATGTCTAATGCAGAGGTTTCTCAGCTGCTAGATGAGATTTTGGAAGGAAAAACATACCTTAAGGTGCAAGCCGGATAGCACGGCAGGTTTGATTGCAAGCAGCGCGCCATTGACATTAGAAGCTTGACCTTCATGCGCAAAGAGATTGTGTCCTATGCTTCCACATTGCTTCAGAAAGATTACTCTTCCTTCGAAGAATTGTTGTCTGACTTTCCTGCTTTCACAGACAGCGGATTCTTGATATATCTGATTCGGATACAGAATACGTGAAAGCCAATTACAACAAAGATCATGTCGTGGGTAATTTGCCCGCTTTTTAGAATCGATAGATCGATTTTGAAACCTCAAGAGGCTATCAAAATCAAACAAAAGAAAAATGTTGTTCACGCAGTGACAAAGGAAGGGATTCCTACGTCCACTCCAGTATCTGAGAATGCAACTTTGGTGTTCATTGACATTAGGGGATTCTCTACAATATGGACCTGCAAAAAGTACATGGAACTCTTTACAAGAATATCCAGCATGACAACTGCTAATATTTATCACCTGGTTATTCTGATGCGGTCCGTGAACTTGCCGATTGCTTGTATATGCGTAAGGTGATTCAAGGCGGGTCCCACATTTCAGAGGCACATATGACGAAAGGTGGATGGGTGAACAAGAAAAAGGTGAAGGAATATCAAGATTACATCACCCATATGTGCATTAACGTAGTTTACCTGTGGTAACGCCGATATTGCCCGAGCTCGAGCCGTTTGACACCGTGAGCACAAAGACCAAAGAACACCCCTTGCCACCAATGCCTTGTCACGGTAATGAAGAAACCGATGAGAAAATGAGAAACAAATGGCATACTTACTTCACGGGTAAACCCGGATACAAGTTTGTCGAATGGAAGGTGATCACGCGTCGGGTGCCGCTTGAAGACATCATATGCTTACTACATTGTTGACCACCGGTGCCCAAGGATGGTTGTGTCCTTGATTTCTTCTCACCGGTAATCGCGCTTCCCGCGGTCGCTTTAATGCAGGGAAAGAAAAGTATTGCATTCGAAAGCCAAGGTAAAGTATGCCGATTTCTTAGGGCTTTCTTGGATAAGCTTGAAAAATGGTTTGCCACCAAGACCGGGGAGACAGCTTGAAGAGGAGAAAGCAGACACTACAAATGATCCCGACAAGATCAATATAAATATTACCCGAAAAAAACAGATATATCTAAGCTTGATGAAATCTTGGATCAAATGGATGAGAAGAGCTACGAGGAAAGGATGCAGGAGACGAAAAAAGACTTCTAGAGTCTATCGAGAAAGGTATTAATGCGCTTAGAGCCTATGTTTCAAAAAATTGGGGGCTTTAAACAAAAGATTTGATGCCTACATGCCTTTCCCCGACAAAGTGGGTCAAATTTCGAATACATAGGAATGGACGTGGAACCCCGCGATCGAGGGTGAGCCAAGTGGTACACAAGAGCACCAGGTTGTAGCCAAGAAAAAGACACCCAAAATCGACTGTGGTGTCCAAAATGGCGCATCGGTGGAAGACAGCGCAATGGATACTGAGACGGAAGGACCGGATCCACATCTCCAAGTCCTTGCATGTGCCATGTTCCAGAGACATCCCAAATGTAACAGGCTATACGGAGATGGACACATCCGAGGTTATAAGAAGGGGCCAGGATATCTGCTGAGATAGGTGTTGTACTGAACCAAGATCGTAAACCCGTGATGGAGTAAATTTCGCCCCTCCGCAAAGAAATGTACATTGCTATATCTGAGGAATATAATGTATAAGGCTTTGAAGATTTGCACATCTTTGAGTTTTATTATTGTTTGAGTTTTGTTTCTTGTATAAACTTTCGATGACGCGATCTTTGCTAGCACTTTCTTAGGTTGATTACCTTCTGCAGACTTCTTCTAAATTAAGAATTCGAATCATATGGTAGCTAAACAGCTCAAAATGTTCGCCACCGTGATCTTCGCTATCACTTTGTTTTCCTTTCATCCATATGTAGACCTAAACGGACTTGTGATCTTATATCCATGGGCTAGCTAAGCAACTTCAAATCTTCGGCCGCCGCATGATCCCGGCCGAAGTATTTTTACTCTTTCTTGTGGACATCTCTTACTCAAAGGAGCTTGGGATAGCCTTATAAATGTCTAAATCGGATACATCGCTGGTTGTGGTGGGAAATCATCGAAAAACGGCAACTTTTACTTGTTGTAAACCACTTTACTGTGTTTTATAGACAACCAAGAACCTATTTCATGCTAAACGAGAATTCAATTTCTAATTAATTAATTCGTGCTTTTTTTCATATGATGGTGGTGACATCCATATATGCACACAATTCTTGAAAGCACTCTTGAGAGCAAAAAAGTGGCTGCTCTTATTCTCTTATTAATGCCTCTTTGCTCGAATGGCCATGAGTACACAAACATATGACTTTCATAACTATATGACTCTTGCCCAACTATTTTATGATTGGCCGCGGTCGATGGCCATAAGCAACTAAGGGAAAACAGTTCAGAGTCTTTTCACCAAACCGAGGGCTAAATACCAACCTGTGGCAACCAATTAGTCTTGCTTGTGTGACCAACGATCTCAAAATCTTAAAGATGGCTATTTCAATTATGGCCACACTTTTAGAAAATGCATAGATCTCCAATCCTTCTAAACCTTTCAAAAAAGCAAATCCATATCCTACTCTGCCATTGACTTCAAATAAACTCTAGACTCTCTTCTACAATAGGCGGTTATCAGAGGACATGCAAAGTTTCATTGAAATCAGACCGCCTAAATTGCAATATCGAATTCGATGGCTCAAAATTCAAGTTGAGGACATATACACTCAAAATCTCTTTAGTATATCGACGGCCATAATCAACCGAGGGAAAATAGTTCAGAGCTTTTTCACCAAACTGAGGGGTAAATACCAACTATGGCAACAAATTTGTCCGGCTTGTCAGGCCAACAAATCTCAAAATCTAAAAGAGGGGTATTCCGATTATGGCCACGCTTTAAAAATTGCTTAATTCTCCAATCCTTTTCTAAATCTTTCCCCAAAAGCAAATCCATATCCTACTCTGCCCATCATCTTCAAATAAACTATGGACTCTCTCTTCTAAAAGAGGCTCAAAAGCAAATCCATATCCTACTCTGCCCATCATCTTCAAATAAACTATGGACTCTCTCTTCTAAAAGAGGCTGTTTGTCAGAGGACATGCAAAGTTTCATTGAAATCAGATTGCAATATCTCATCCGACGGCTCAAAATTGAAGTTGATGCATACACTCAAAATCCCTTTGATATATCAACGGCCATAAGCAACTGAGGAAAAGCAGTTCAGAGCCTTTTCACCAAACTGAGGACTAAATACCAACTTGTGAGGCCAGCATATCTCAAAATATGAAAGAGGGGTATTTCGATTATGGCCATGCTTTAAAAATGCATAAATCTCCAATCCTTTCTAAATCTTTCCCCCAAAGCAAATCCATATTCTACTCCACCCATCATTTTCAAATAAACTCTAAACTCTCTTCTAAAAAGAGGCAGCTTATCGAGAGGACATGCAAAGTTTCATTGAAATCAAATAAACTCTAAACTCTCTCTTCTAAAAGTTTAAGTTATCGAGGACATGCAAAGTTTCATTGAAATCAGAATGTCTAAATTGCAATATCTAATCTGACGATTGAAGTTGATGATATACAATCAAAATCCCTATGATATGTATAAAGAATAATGATGATGATATTGATATGCAATTTGGTAATTTTCCCATGCAATATTATCTAATTTGTCTTAATATTTACAACAAAAGATACAAGTTTACACATAATTCCTAATGCTTGATCATGCATACATTTTCTAAAGTTTATGTGTTAATGTTTTTTTGTGTCCATTAGATGAAGGTATGATTCCTTGAATATGCCAGATCAACGATGTGAACTTTTACACCTCAGACCCCTGTACATGGCCACGCTCCCCATACGCCTCCCATACGTAGACGAAAGAAAATAAAGAAATAAACAATAAACATTTGCACCAGGAAGAAGACACAAAATTTAATTTCCATATTCACAGAACACAGCAAACGGAAACACAGTTACATCGCTTCCCATCTCCAGGAAGCACACCATCTGCACAAAATCTGCCCCATTCTAAAGCATCTCAACTAATCCAATTGTACAACTCCATTTGGCCTCTACCCTCTAACAACCATGTCTCCATCCAGACGGTAGCGATAGGGAAGAGCAAACAAGACAAAATGTATACTTTCCAAGGAAATCCATGGATGCAACAAGCGAGTGATGCGTCACAACTGTCTCTAGCACAGAGAATACACATTCAGGAAGAAATCTCCTCACAATCAACCAATCGAATAACACAGAGGACGAACCCTCAATCAATCCACAAGCTACGAAAGTCGAATTACCCAAATGCTCTTTCTGGAATACACAGAAGAATCTCTTGACCTCGCAAGCAAGCACCCTGCAAGATTGTGACAGTGGAAGCCCCATCTCAATCCCGACACTTAGTGGCTGCTACTCCCAAAACATCAACAATTACATGTACCCCACAAGAAAACCCTCCTCCAAACAACCTTATAATATCATCTTAAATTATGATACAGCTAAAGCACGACCCTCTTAGCTGCCTTTCTACCAACTTGACCCAAGTTGGACTCCGAATCTTTGGTTCCAGGCTGGACTGGGGCTTTTAACATGCAAATCGCCCCCTTGGGTCTGATTTCCGACACCCTAAGACTAACTTTAAGCAAATTTGGTACATATCGGGCTTGGGCTGATGCAGATCTCCAGCTCTAATTATGCCGGCTATGGCCCCTTCCACATTTGTCTGGCCCTATTTCCTTCAGGTCACCCCTCTTGAACCTATTTCGGCCAGTCCCCGCCCGCCTGATCCTGCCACCTCCATCGACCTGCTCTTAGCAGTCCCCGTGAACAGAAACCTGCTATTTTCGACCATGCAAGCCGCTCATGTCATAACAAAGGGAAAAAAACCCTCCCCCTTTTTCGGCCAACCTTCGCAGAATAATCATAGGAAAGACAAATTTTGGACGTAATTACTTTTTACAAATAATTGTTTCTATGCATTGTAATGTTAATGCATCAAAATCAGCTCCAACTATGCCATCGAATATGACATTACTTACGTGATATTCAAAGATATAGACCCACAACCCTACACATGCATAAGGTTGCCCAACACACATTTCTAATTTCTTTAATTTATCAAGAATAATGGCCCATTACCCTTCTAAATCTTCTAAAGCAATCTAGGCACTCCAACTGCTAGAGCATACGAGTAATGGCAAAGAACTATCAACAAGGATTACACATTTATATTTACTTATATTATTAGTTATCAACGAGGGATAACTTAGATTACACATTTATATTTGCTTATTATGATGCCATACATAGATAATCAAGCTTGAGTGAGGAGCAGAAACATACATAGATTAGATCGAACGATCGATCTAAGTAGATGGATTAGACCGATCGATCTAATAAGAGCAGCTTCCAACGACGGCAATGTTAGTAGTGGCGCTGGCTGAAGCGCTTCCAAACAAATCCAATCCATGGGCACCAAACATATGGGACAGAACCTTACCATCAGAGGTCTTAACCTTGATATCGATGCTCTCAAAGGACCATGACTTAAAGTCAGAATGATGTGTAACTTTAGCAGCACAAATGGATTTCAAGCAAGACTGATTTTTATACACAAAAGTATCGACATGGTTTGCCTCAAAGTCGTCGCCTGGCGTGTCGAGTTCGTCTATGTCGACCACCTCTGAATCCTCAGCATCATAAATCCGAAGAGATACGTCTGAATCGGTACCGATTCGGCCGGTCCTCACCTTGATCTCCAAAGTGCAATCTCCACCATTCTGTCAAAACAAAACATTCATCAATTCTATGCATAATATTGAACAATGCCAAACAAATTCTACTCCACCTGAGCCGTTGGTAGGGCAATATGATCCATAGATGCTTGCCCCCGCGCTGAGACATAGATCAACATTAGGAGCACTAGATTCAGCATTAGCAGACTGCCATACAAGGATGATGCCATTGCAATGGTTGAGTGTAGGCCTATGATGCTTTCCCACGGTCTGGTCTCATATATTATGGCCTAGGTTTTGCATGCCTTACAAATGGCAAAGAGACATCCAGTCATTTCCCTAGGGTTTCTTCTTCCAGATTTCCCTAGGGTTTCTTCTTCCAGTGGTCCCCTCACGGCTTCCATACAGGGATGATGCCATTGCAATGGTTGAGTGTATGTGAAAATGATGGAAATTAAGAATGGACTAGAGGACCATGTACCAGTGGAAGCTAAACAATGGGCTTCAAAACCACTTCCAAGATTGCATAAATGGAAAGAAATCATGAGAAACTTGAACAACTCATATACTTGCATATTGTATTGTGCAGGCTAAATGATATTTTAAACCCGCAATTTGCTAGCAAAGTTTTCATGGTGCCCAATATACAATGGTATAATCTTGTGCAGTTAATTCCTTTGCACCAATCCAGTCTCTTTGAGACGATAGTTACTGTTATGCTTTCTGATCTTTTACTTGACAGATGACGCAAATACACAATCCTAACTAATGCCATAAGAACTGTCGATCTTATAGAAACTTGCATAGGAAGTAGGAAGTGCTGTTGAATGGCAGCTCCTACATCGAAGCTTATTAGTACAATAAATATTCAGTAATGTTCAGATTTATGGCTACAACCATGCAGGCTTGCAGTAAGTTTCATCATTAAATGGCCAACCTCAGATTCGTTTGCGAGAAAGAGAATATTTCATAGCTTCTGATACTAGTAGCAGTGTATGCAATAAATTGCCTCACATTTGATCATTACCAAAATAAGCTCCTCAAAAACAAAGAGAAAATGTGTGGGTGGATTGTCTGATCTTCAAGGTCTTAGTCTTGTTTTGCATTACAGATCAGTAAAATGAGTAGGGACGAACTATTCAGCTATAACATTTCTCACAGGAATATCAAAGCGCTCACTCTTCTTAACTCTGTCTTCTAAAATTTCCTTTGTGGGCTTGATTCACTGCACTTTGCTATATTATGATTCATAGACGAGAACTTCTATGCAGGAATAAGTGTACAACAAACCAAACCCAATGTTGATTGCATCATGAACAGATTAAGAGTATGAGGTTCTTAACAAACTACAGCCATTTAAATACCTACATTTAAGTGCAGCAAACTCGGGTCCACTTGCCCAACATATTTCAATCAAATAACTTAGCCATAGAAGAACAAAGTCAGGAGGACAAAATTGCAACATGAATTGGAGAAAAAATGCACTAACCTCTGCTTAAACGTAACAAGGATTTGCACACATATGCATATCCAGTGCTATGGCTTCCATGTGAATTGAGAACATACGACACACCATTTTCAGGGCTGATCTCAACCAGATGCTGAAAATATCTCTCTTCTGCATCAGCCTCCCCATACGTTCTGCAGGCACTCAGCAAAGCTAACCATATTTTCTACACAAAGAACAGTCTACAGATCTGATCAATTCAATTCCCTTGTACAACTGCGAAAAGATCAATCATACAAGCATAATGATGTATGCTTGGTACAATGCCATATTTCATGCTCATACTCTTGAAGTAGGCATAAGAATAAGAATGTCACAGCATCTGGCACCATGTGCATTTGACGGCCCCTTTCTAGAGCTCCTATGCTGCCACAAGGATTCAAGGTAGCAAGAAATGTAACAGTATTTGGCCATACACCTTCATGTTGTATTTGCCCAAAGCATTCAACTGCTTGCTCTCCAAGTCCATTCTCAGCATACCATACCCGGCAATGAGGGTCTTCCAAGAGACAACGACTATGATTAGGGATGTGTCAAATACTTCTCGAACCTCCTTAATAATTCCTTGATAACCTCCTTAATAATTCCTTGAGAATTACATTCCAAGAGACAATGTCTTTAGTTCTTAATGTAAGCGCTGGTAAGTGAGCCATTCCAGGGCACCTTACCTTAAGGCTTTCAATTTCTCTTAACAAATGCTTGAAAGGAATGTAGTCTCATGCACTATAATTATTTCAGCCTTTGCACGCCAGGGTCTGCTCAATGAAGTCAAGGAACCCTTCAAAGGGATGCCTCAGAAACACATCGTATCCTGGATTGCACTATTTTTGGCCGTGGCAACTTTTTTCATCTCTTTTTTTGGCCTGGATCCACATAATGGATCCACATAATATGACCATCATGGTATGGTCTGCACGAGGCAGCTGAACACATGGTCAAGTTTTTTTGAAGACTGTGTGTGTGAAATGTGCTGTGCATAGAGAGAACTCTGGCTGGAGGCATGTAAACTGTTCACTTTTTTTTTTTTAAATGAAAAACCTATACTATAAAAGGGCCGTTGTTATCCCTCGGCCTCGGCGGCCGAGCCCCATAATCATTGGGCAGCGTATAATTATTGGGTGACCATTATATCGCCCAAAATTAATGGGTGTTCTACTAACGTCAACACTCATTGAAATTGGGGTGGCATGTGAACCATTGAAATTGGGGTGGCCATGGTTAAGGTAGCTAGCCCGAGGGTCTATTCGCACCAATGGTGAAGTTTAGTTAACTTAACTTTTATCGTTAAGTTAAGTTAATACTAACCGGGTGATTGCCTTCGCACCAAAACTAGTTAAAAATTTTAGTTAGGCTAACTTAACGGAAAACCATTTCGCACTCGTTTAGTTAAAAATTTGTTAAAAAAATAACTTAACTAGCTAACTAAATGCTTTCGAACATGTCTAGTTAAGTTAGCCAAAGGCATAAATTATTATAAGCACATTTAATTAAACTTAAAGTGACCTCTATGAGGTCATTTAACTTTAGTGCTAATTTTTAATTTAGTTAACTTCTAGTTAATTTTGCTAACTTAAATCGAATAAGATGCTAAGACAACTTTAGTTAGTGTTTTTGGTTAAAAAGTTAACTAAATTCTTAACTATATCACTATACTAGTAATGGTGCCCAGCGTTGCTGGGCTAACGTTGGGACCTTGTTAACGAACTTACTCGATTCAATCCACATACCCAGCAATTTTCTTAGGGACTACCTCATGTCTGTGTTTTAATAGGTTCATGTTTACCCTGGTCATGTTTGCGTAAGAAAGGAAAAAGACACCGTAGATATGTTTAAATCACTTCCAATTGTTTTAATACATGAAATGTATATGCAACTCAGACAGCCTCTTCATTGAGGATGCATATACAAAACCCAACTCGCACATGGTTATCATTAATATTTAGTGCACCTCCCAATTAAGAACAATTATTCATAGTGTACATATAATATTAGCAATAACTACACGTGGTAGAGTTTAGATCTTATTGGCTTGGTGTATCCATCGAATGTACTTTGTATTCATGTGTCCTCTATAAGTGGATGCTTCAACCATATATGCTTTGCTTCAATTATTACCTATGGCATTATACATTCAGCTTTGTTTTGGTTAACAAACTATTTATGGCCAATTATTTGTTATATCCTTTGGAACTAAGGTTGTTTTGATTAACAAATTATTTACGACCATTGTTCTGAGTTGGTTTATACAGGTTTTGATGTTGTAGAAGTTAGTGTTTGACAATGGAGCAAGTATTTGGAAATGGAACCTTATTTATGGTGTCTCAAGATGGCAAATCCAGAATATCATACAACAATTGCTTGTAATTTAAGGTATGATATTTTTATCAAATAATACCAATATCACATTTACATATATGACCAGCACCACATCCTAAGGATCTAATCATCTGATACATGACAACATCATCATTCTCAAGCGTGACCATAAACAGAACTTGAGAGCATGCTAATTAGCATCATAATTACAAAGTTAGTTTGCATCTTGAGTTAGCTCTACCCAAGAAGCAAGAATGCCGGTGTTTCACAAATAAAACCTATCTAATAATCAAAGGTGGAATTGACTTTTATGCTTGTGAATAAATCGCCATGCATTCATAATTACAATTTTGAAATGAGAACATCCAAAAACACAATATCTTATTGTGGAAATATGCATACTTGTTCTTTCCGTAGAATCTAAAAGATTAATCAAGTCCATTAGCAAGACAGTGAAGCCCTTAGTATCAACAACCCGAAAAGCTTTTGTTTTGCCATATAATTGTATTTATGTTCAGAGATTTGAGAAAATTTGATGAAATTCATGGGAGATTTTTACTTTAAGCTAAATATCATAATATGATTTCGAAAAGATAAAATTCCACTTACCGATAATTGTAATCTCTTTTGCTTCGCCTACTATTGACGGGAAATGATAACATCTTCCAGAAGGTCCTGCTAATTTAACCAAAGGGGCATTATGCCTACAACAATTTGTATAACTTAGCAGAACTATGATGGCAATGCAATGCCCCTGAGAAATTAATGTTGTGCTACATGATGCAGCCACACCTTCAAAGCGAGCGCCATGGCTGAATCTGGTAAGAAGAAATGCCAAAAATCTAGGGCAAATGCAAGCTGCAATCCAAGAACAAAAACCCAGATGGAAGCTCTAGAGGATCGATATCAAGGGCGACAAATGCAACAAACTACCCGGATACGTAAGTCCCGGTATATGTTTTAGGTTCGTTGGTGAAATCCAAGAACAAATGTAGGAGCAAGATGAAGGATCACTCCAGTCCATAAGCATAAGTGTTGTGCAAATCCATAAACTTCACCTTCAATTGGCTTGTGTAATTTGTGAACTGGCATGTGTAAATCCACAACCTTTCACTTCAACCGACTTGTGTAAATCGTGGCATGGCATAACGAGAAGAATCACGAACTGGTCAAAGAAGATCTAGAGGTTTGACAAAAGGCGCAGAAAATGTCTCATGGCGTATTCTTGTGGTGCGCCAGAAAAAACTCGTGGTGTCATTTGGAAGCCGGTGTCTGAGCATTGCCCTTTCCATTCAAGCAGTCTAGGCATAGGCATGCACCAAAATTTCTTGTCCCAAGAAAGTCGATTTGGTCCGGATTCAAGGTTGAGGCTTACGGTAATGTTGTTATTGCCACTTGCCGCCATTACGCCATGTTCTACCATTTGTGAAGCTTCACCACGGCCAAAGAGGAAGCTTCACCAAAGACGCCCCAAGAGGAATGGCCCCAGAATGAAAAAAAAAAAAAGAGCAATCTTAGCAGCCCAAGAGGAGCCTAAGGACATAACACGGTCACAGAGGGCGTCGCCATACCGCACTACCCAAAAGCGGGTTACCAACAACCTAGCCGACCTTTCACAAAAACAAATCCATGGCTTCACCGTTCCTAAGAAGGAAACCGAATTGCTTGTGATTAAAACCAAAACTTGAATATCCTTTTGTGTGCCGTCTTTATAGCTCGCAATTGAAATAGCTTTGTGAAGCTCTATGACCGTGGAGCATCGCCCAGGGAGGAATCGACTGGCCTCTTCCTAAAATCGCTAGAGCCGAGAAAAGGGCGGGAAAAGAAAATCGAGAAAAGGCAGAAGAAAAAACCGTGGGCCTATCCGAACCGGCCCAACTTTTAGGTTAGATCGGCCTTTTTTTTAGTTAAATCAAATCATGGCCGTCGAATTTAAGGCAAATCAAATTCTGGCCGTCGGATTTAGGGCTCGATGCACTACGCACTTACGTCAAAACATTATAATATAAGATGCTAACTTAACTAGTGGTGCGAATGTAAATTTAGTTAAAAACCATATTTTAACTTAACTTAACCGCGGGTGCGAATGTACCCTGATATTGTTATTGAAATTGTTACCACCAAGTGCCTCAGAATGCACATTAGGCCCTGAGTACATATTAGGAGCTCCAAAATCGTTCAAGGGCCTATAATGATTGGTTGCCCCTTAATCATTGGATGACGTATAATTAATTATTGAACCATTATATCATCCTATATGAATGGTTAACTTTTGGATTAACATTCCGTACATATTGAGAAGTCCAAAAGGGGGCCTACAAATATTGGTTGCCCCATAATCACTGGGTGGCCTATAATTATTGGGTGCCTCATGAATATTGCGAGTCCCATACACATTGCGAGGCTAATAAGGTGGAGTTGGCCAACTATTATAGGGCCCAAATTAATGGGTGTTGTACTAACATTAACACTTGATTTAACTTAAACTGTTGAAATTGTGATGGTCATAATTTAAGTGAAATTGGGATGTCAATATAGATAGCCAAAACTATTGAAATAATTAAGTGGATGCCTATTTGACCTGGATGGCTGAGATTATTTCCCCAAACGGGCATGTTTGCTCATGACAGCTAAACACAGGGAAGGAGCCATCGGTTGTGCATCCTTAGGGCGGGTTCACATGCAACAGTGATCGGAGAGGGCCCTGTTATACCCTTTGCAAATTGGTGATGGTTGGCAATGGTGGGTCTAAAAAGACGTGGCATGTGTGTGAAGGCCATGATAGTGCATGCGAATCCAACCTACGATGGCAAGAAATTAAGTTTTTTAGTGTTCCTAATTTCATGGAATGAACATGGCTTCATTGATATTTTATTTTGCAATGGCGCACTTTTCAAATACCAACGGATCTTCATTTGAGTGTTTTGTGTTGTTATAATGGAGTAAGTGTTTTGCATTGTTATAATGGAGTGTTGGACTATTCTTACGCGTTTTGCGTTATTATAATAAAGTGTTGGACTATTCTACAAAATATCGCTGCGTTATTTAACCTTTTCTTTCTCCAAATGTGAATCACACCAATTACAATGAATTGGTGATTGCATATATTTGTAGGGCCTTTGTGGAAAGATTTAAACAACCTTTTCTTCTTCCAAATGTGAATCACATCAATTACACTGAATTAGTGATTGCATATACTTGTAGGGCCTTTGTGGAAAGATTTAAACGCCAGTAGAACTTTCAAGAGATGCAATATGTAGGAGGATTAAATCAAACCGGAATTGGGAATAGCAAATTACCATAGCATAGGTCAGACTGATTTGGAATGTACAGATACCGAATAAAAAATGTTCCCAAGCGAATCAATATCTGAAAACATGGGTTGGGCAGTGGCTTGGCCCCTTCTATTTTTTGCTAGTTGTGCGTGCTCCATTTCAGCATTGCATCCTTACTTTAACTGGTATTTCCAGACCACAGCTTGTGAGGCCACATGGTACAAAAAATGAACCTCAACCCTTCCTTTTAGCTGTCTGAACAGCTGTTGAGGCATTGCTCAGAATCTGAGGCCAAAAGAACAGCATCCGGGCCTGTACATGCCAAGACACTCTATCATAAACTCACAGCACCCGTGCTGAAGCTCCTCTGAATTAGAAGTTTAGGTCTAGGCATGCACTTTGTGTAATTTGGATATGGTGGAAATGTTACCATACAATAACCGTCGCGAATCAGGACCTGGTTGGGGGGGAAGGTTTGTCGCTATATTACATTTATTGTGCATTTGATTGCAGAACTGGGTGGAAGAAAGATGGAAGCTGTTTGTGCTCAATTGGTTATTGATCAATTACGAGTTATGCTAGCATTTTGCTTTTATCAGCCAGTGTTTAACAGAGTGCTAGACAACTTGCACTGACCATTACATTTAAATAGTGGGTTCTTCTAAGATCTTTCCTCAAAAAGGGAGATGCGTAATACCCTAAAATGGAAGAAGAGAACTTTTGAGTCAGTTGTGTGGAAAACTTTTGTGGGCATGCTTTTTTGTGCATATGTGGGCTATGCATTGTGTAAATGTCGGGGAAAATCTTCATTTATTGGGGGTGGACTATGCGTAGTGTAGTGTTTAGTGTGTATATCTTGTCGGTTTGTTCAACTGGAGTGATGAAATAGAGGGCAAAATGCATTTGTCGGGACTGGTTCACCGGTTCGGGAAGGGCACAAATAGAGAAAGCTCGAATGCCCTTGAAAAATCCACTCTGAGACACAATTAAACAGACTTCCTAACCATAGACAGAAAGCAATGCCCCATAAAAATCCACTCTAATACTTTCTTTATAAATCTCTCATTTATGCCTGCCCATGTCCTCTTATTATGGAATATTAAAAGAAGCCTAATTCTCTAACTATATCTTCAAATTTTGGAATCCATAGCCACCAATTTTCTTACTCCTAACTAGCATATAAAGAACAAAGAGTTGTATTGCAAATTAATAAAGAACACTACAATCAACAAATTGTTTGATTGGGTTTCTATATGATATAATGAGATTGGTTTATTTGTTTAGATTTTAAAGGACTCACACCAAATGTGCTTGACTACTTAGGCCCCTTCTCTATTAGCTGGATTTTTGGGTTGTGCTCTGTCTTATGGCGAACCTAGCCATGAAACTTCAAGTGCCGCAGTTTTGTTCACGAGTCTAGGTTGACTCTAAAATTTTAGCATGCTAGAGCACTCCATCTGAAAAAGTCAATAAATTGACAGAGGAAGCTTTGTCTTCTAGCGAGTCTCTCTTTGTCTTTTAGCAAGTCCATGCGGTGACAAAATTAGGAGCAATAAAAATGGTCTCGATTATTTCTTCTTGGATTTGATGATATGGCACAGTGGCCAAACTAAGGGTATGCTATAGTGGGATCCACCCTTAACCCACACAATTATATGGTAAATGATACTCCAAATGTAATTTATTTGGCACACCCATGAGCATGAAAAGTTGGGAGTCCTTTCCATCACCAGTCTATGCTTATTAGCTTCAATACGTGACCATATAGAAATATTTAATAATACTTCTAAGTGCAATTTTGGAACACAAGTTCTGCATTGACAACATGACCGCCTACAGGCTTAACATGTGCTTGAGGATAAAAAAGCATTGGATGCACAAAGTTCAAGTTAATACTATTTGGCAGCTTGCATATGCTGATTTCATTACCTCAATATTTTCCACACATACAAAACTATAGTCTACGTCTCTCTCCGTCATCAAAAGATTATATCCACAAATGCATAAATGTGTATGCATGGATGGAAACTAAATCTTAAATGGAAGCTTACTGCCAGCCCAAGGCCTCCTAGACCAAACAGTGCAACACTGGACCCTTTCTCAACCTTAGTTGAATATAATACTGCCCCAACCCCTACAGTCAGCCACTTTAAGATCCTTTTGCTATGCAGCATGCTCTAATTGGTATGTAGTTTACCAGTTAAAGAAAATATCTCTTATATACCTTCTAATAATATGCAACAACTTCTCTTTTATAAGACTTTAGATCTTACCCATTGATTCCGCAGCTGAGCAAACAGATTTTGCACAAATGTGCATCTTTGCTAACTTTTACTACTTGGCCTTGATCCATCACAGTGTATTCACTAAAAGTGGATGTAATTGCGCATGCTTACTGTTCAAACCAACACTTAACTACTCAGTTACATACACAATTCGATCGAGGGGCACTTGTGGATGGGCCTCTAAGAACATCTATAGTAGGGATCTACTTTAATTTAAGCATTGAGTCGCCAAATATGGTGGACACTTAGTAGTACAAATTTTGATTCCACACGGTTTGATTTAAGCCATTTACCCACATGAAACTAGAGGGCAACCCTCTGTGCACAACACCTTGTTAGAGTTGCAAAGAACAAGGTTTTAAGAAACCAAATTCTTTACGTCAAAAGTGATCAAGGTGCCTCTCTTACAGATGTCAAAGAAATAGGTGATTTCTTCTACTCCAAGTACTCGAATATTTTCTCTGACATAGACAATTTCCCCTAGCAGAGTACTCAAGCCAGAGAATTCATTGATCTTCTAAATTCAGCACCGGCAATAACAATGCTCCAATTTCTGATAATATCTCAGATTTGCCTAATGAAATTGAGATAAAAGCCACTTTTATGAATCTTGCCAAAGGTAAGAGTCTTGGGCCAGATGGTCTTCCCCTAGAGTTTTATCTAAACTTCTGGGATGATGTTAAAAATGATCTTACTAAAATGATTCATGGTTTTTGGATCAATAATCATTTGCATCCTACCATTGCTTCTGGCTTGATTACTTTAGTTTCAAAAGTAGATAACCCAGATGGTTTTACTGATTGGAGGCCTATTTGTCTCACCAATACCTCATATAAGATTTGTGCTAAAATTCTTGCAAACAGAATCAAAGGATTCTTACAGAATAACATTTGCATAAATCAGCCTGCTTTTTTGCCTAATAGATATATTCTAGACAACTATATTGCTGCAATGGAGGGTTTACACTAGGCTAAAATTTCTAATCAAAACTGTATCCTCCTCAAACTTGACTGCTCCAAGGCTTTTGACTCTATAAGATGGGATTTTCTTGAATTGGCCCTTAGGAAAATTGGTTTTCCGGATAAGTTGATTCATTTGATCATTGGTCTCAACTCTCGTGCTCAATCTTACATTCTCATAAATGGATCTCCGGTAAATTCTTTCCTCTCCAAAGGGGATGAGACAAGGTTGCCCTTTAGCACCCTATCCTTTTATCATTCTTTGGCGTCAACCCGACTAAAGCTATTATTCACCACCAAAATCTTGGAAATATTAAAGGCTTGTCTATGCCAAAAGCGGGAATCGAGTTAACCCTTCTTTGATATGCTAATGACACATTCACCTTTTACGAAATGATGTTAAGAATATTGACTTCATCTTAAGGTTATACAAAATTTTAGTCAAGCTTCTGGTATCCATTTAAATTATCAAAAGTCTGTGATCATTGGAGATTCTAATCACTCAGATATTCTTGGTATCAAATGTCTTTGTCCAATCAAGTCACAACTCTGCTTGGTATGCCTTTAGGCACGGATATTAATACTAAAACACTTTGGAGTCCAATTGTTGGCGGGGATCGAGGAAAGAAACTCAATAACTATGGCGGTTGTCTTTCTCTAGGCTGGTAGGGCAATCATTCGTCCTCTGTTTTAGCAAGCTCTCATGTGTACTTCTCTTCAGCTCTCCTTGCTCCATAAGCTGAGAATGCTGCTGGACACATTGCAATACTCCTGAATGACAACCTCCCTTCTAATTTTCTGGCGATTACTTTCTTGAGGTCGGCCTTCGCTATGCTTTCAGTCTTTGTTATGTTCCTTTGTGATTTCTTTGGGCTCTCTTTGTGCTCCACCGGGGGCTGGTCTTTGGGTTCACTCTTGACCTTGCTCGAATAGGCTCGCTTTTCTTTGCCCGCCTTCTTTGCTCAATTAACCTTGAAATTTTCTGGATCCTGCTTGGCCCTCTGGCAGTTGTTGAATGCAAATAAAAAGGAAACCGTCTTCCTTACTTCTCTATTCTTCAACCCTTCTGGGTATATCTTGCTCAACAGTTCAATTATAGCTTCTTCAAGCTCTGGCCTTACTCTGTCGATGGATGTCTTGTTGGGAATGACACCATTGGTGTCCCAAACCTCATTATACTCTGCTGCAGATATCACATCCGTTCGAAATTGAGAGGGATGCACATCCTCGTTTGATAGACCCGCATAAGCATGGAAGTCCTTCTCAGTTCGACAATCAGCCAGGTCCGGTCTTAGAGGCACGTTCCTTCTGGGCTGAAAGAAAGCAAGAAAAACAAATTAACAGGGCATCGTAAGCCATCAAAATTGGCAGTGCATTTTGCTTACCCTGCGCATGGCATCCATTGGAATTACTGGCTGAGCCGGCGGATTAACAACCTTCTTCACCATAGTGCGTTTGAGTTTTGGAATACTAGAGTGAATGTGGAAATTCTCGAGCTTCTTCTCCGTGGGCTATTTGGCCGGAGTAGCAAAAGGTGGGGAGCACGGTTGCAAATTACAAATTCAAAATTCGCTACCCTTCGGGTCACAGTCATTAATTACGGTGGGCGGTAAGCAGGTTATGATTGAAGCAGTGCGCCCTATGTGAAGTGGCGGGCATAGCATAGGTTACACTTCAATTGGTGAAGGGTGGAAAAAATAGTATGAAGGGTGGGTCTTTGGGTCTTTGAACAGTTTTTTTTTGCTACCCACCAAAGCATACTTTCACCGGGGGCGCCATTATATGCGGCGTGGAGGACACCACGGCAATTGCGGTTCCTTGATGCGTTAAGTGGGCGAACTCACGATCCCTCAGCGATGATAGCTAGCAAGTTGAACACGCACGGCCTCTGAGGAAAAATATTCCTACTAGTGCAAAAGGATATGGCTGGGAGCTGCAGTCCTACGAATCTTTGTCTCTTTCCAGAATAAAAGGAAACAGGGATATACTGTCTGGTTTCTCGACATGCAGGAAAGGTTTGCTATTAGACAAGAAACCACCGAGCATTGCATTGAAAGCTAAACGTGATGAGAAAATGCCGTCGGTCATGGACACAAACTGGTTAAGAGCTCAGGCCAAGAAGAAGAATGTAAGGCCTGCCTCTATAGCAGAGGACTCAAGCTGACAACATCAGATAGTGGAGAGCCTTCGTCATCTCGCATCCCCCCCCCCGATCCGCGGGATTATCTTCTTCGAAAAGCTTAGCATGGCAGGTTATATCACGAAGCGCCTAACCGAGCTTAAATTCAATCTCGGGGAAGAAGCGTAAGTTGGTGAGCAAACCGCACGAAGCTTGAAGCGGTTTAAGCGGTTTTATCCGCTTGGTGTTAACTGGTTTATGAAGGTATCTATTTTTTATTGCGGACCGGGCTCCTGCTAATCTCACCCATCGAATGCGTTCAAACGACCATGTGAAGAGCTTCAAGACGTATCCTACAGAGGTCCTCACACCGGCCGACGTTGTCCCCTTCGACCTAATTACTAGGTGATTGTTATTATCCATCATGTATGTTTTGTGGCTTCTTAACTAATCGGTGTGCATTATTTCAGGAAAAAGACCACCTGGAGCACATAAGCTGATTTGAAGGGCAAAAAATTTTGGATAATTTCTGGTAACCATAGTATATGTGCAGCTCAATTGCTTTGCGGTGGTGTTGGAGAACTGGAACAACGGCTTGAGTTTGCTAAAGCCTACGCCAGGAGAAGGACCAGAGTGCTGAAGGACCAGAGTGCTATAGTGGGATCCACCCTTAACCCACACAATTATATGGTAAATGATACTCCAAATGTAATTTATTTGGCACACCCATGAGCATGAAAAGTTGGGAGTCCTTTCCATCACCAGTCTATGCTTATTAGCTTCAATACGTGACCATATAGAAATATTTAATAATACTTCTAAGTGCAATTTTGGAACACAAGTTCTGCATTGACAACATGACCGCCTACAGGCTTAACATGTGCTTGAGGATAAAAAAGCATTGGATGCACAAAGTTCAAGTTAATACTATTTGGCAGCTTGCATATGCTGATTTCATTACCTCAATATTTTCCACACATACAAAACTATAGTCTACGTCTCTCTCCGTCATCAAAAGATTATATCCACAAATGCATAAATGTGTATGCATGGATGGAAACTAAATCTTAAATGGAAGCTTACTGCCAGCCCAAGGCCTCCTAGACCAAAGCGATTGCAACTTGGACCCTTTCTCAACCTTAGTTGAATATAATACTGCCCCAACCCCTACAGTCAGCCACTTTAAGATCCTTTTGCTATGCAGCATGCTCTAATTGGTATGTAGTTTACCAGTTAAAGAAAATATCTCTTATATACCTTCTAATAATATGCAACAACTTCACTTTTATAAGACTTTAGATCTTACCCATTGATTCAAGCGGTGAGCAAGCAGATTTTGCACAAATGTGCATCTTTGCTAACTTTTACTACTTGGCCTTGATCCATCACAGTGTATTCACTAAAAGTGGATGTAATTGCGCATGCTTACTGTTCAAACCAACACTTAACTACTCAGTTACATACACAATTCGATCGAGGGGCACTTGTGGATGGGCCTCTAAGAACATCTATAGTAGGGATCTACTTTAATTTAAGCATTGAGTCGCCAAATATGGTGGACACTTAGTAGTACAAATTTTGATTCCACACGGTTTGATTTAAGCCATTTACCCACATGAAACTAGAGGGCAACCCTCTGTGCACAACACCTTGTTAGAGTTGCAAAGAACAAGGTTTTAAGAAACCAAATTCTTTCTGTCAAAAGTGATCAAGGTGCCTCTCTTACAGATGTCAAAGAAATAGGTGATTTCTTCTACTCCAAGTACTCGAATATTTTCTCTGACATAGACAATTTCCCCTAGCAGAGTACTCAAGCCAGAGAATTCATTGATCTTCTAAATTCACTGCCTGGCAATAACAATGCTCCAATTTCTGATAATATCTCAGATTTGCCTAATGAAATTGAGATAAAAGCCACTTTTATGAATCTTGCCAAAGGTAAGAGTCTTGGGCGATGGTCTTCCCCTAGAGTTTTATCTAAACTTCTGGGATGATGTTAAAAATGATCTTACTAAAATGATTCATGGTTTTTGGATCAATAATCATTTGCATCCTACCATTGCTTCTGGCTTGATTACTTTAGTTTCAAAAGTAGATAACCCGGATGGTTTTTCTTGATTGGAGGCCTATTTGTCTCACCAATACCTCATATAAGATTTGTGCTAAAATTCTTGCAAAGCAGAATCAAAGGATTCTTCTGAGAATAACATTTGCATAAATCAGCACGCTTTTTGCCTAATAGATATATTCTAGACAACTATATTGCTGCAATGGAGGGTTTACACTAGGCTAAAATTTCTAATCAAAGCTGTATCCTCCTCAAACTTGATTTGCTCCAAGGCTTTTGACTCTATAAGATGGGATTTTCTTGAATTGGCCCTTAGGAAAATTGGTTTTCCGGATAAGTTGATTCATTTGATCATTGGTCTCAACTCTCGTGCTCAATCTTACGTTCTCATAAATGGATCTCCAGGTAAATTCTTTCCTCTCCAAAGGGGATGAGACAAGGTTGCCCTTTAGCACCCTATCCTTTTATCATTCTTTGCTGATCAACCTGACTAAAGCTATTATTCACCACCAAAATCTTGGAAATATTAAAGGCTTGTCTATGCCAAAAGCGGGAATCGGTTAACCCTTCTTCAGTATGCTAATGACACATTCACCTTTTACGAAATGATGTTAAGAATATTGACTTCATCTTAAGGTTATACAAAATTTTAGTCAAGCTTCTGGTATCCATTTAAATTATCAAAAGTCTGTGATCATTGGAGATTCTAATCACTTTCGGATATTCTTGGTATCAAATGTCTTCTTGTCAATCAAGTCACAACTCGCTTGGTATGCCTTTAGGCACGGATATTAATACTAAAACACTTTGGAGTCCAATTGTTGGCGGGATCGAGAAAAGAAACTCAATAACTATGGCGGTTGTCTTTCTCTAGCTGGTAGGGCAATCATTAGATCCTCTGTTTTAGCAAGCTCTCATGTGTACTTCTCTTGACTCTCCTTGCTCCATAAAATTTGAGAATCTTTCTTTGGACACATTGCAATACTCTGAATGACAACCTCCTTCTAATTTCTGGGCGATTACTGTGAAATTTGGCCTTTACGCTATGCTTTTCAGTCTTTGTTGTCTTTGTGATTTCTTTGGGCTCTCTTTGTGCTCCGCGAGGGGCGGGTGTCTTTGGGTTCACTCTTGACCTTGCTTTCGAATAGGCTCTGCTTTTCTTTGCCACTCTTTGCTCAATTAACCTTGAAATTTTCGGATCTGCTGGCCCTCTCGGCAGTTGTTGAATGCAAATAAAAGGAAACCGTCTTCCTTACTTCTCTATTCTTCAACCCTTCTGGGTATATCTTGCTCAACAGTTCAATTATAGCTTCTTCAAGCTCTGGCCTTACTCTGTCGATGGATGTCTTGTTGGGAATGACACCATTGGTGTCCCAAACCTCATTATACTCTGCTGCAGATATCACATCCGTTCGAAATTGAGAGGGATGCACATCCTCGTTTGATAGACCCGCATAAGCATGGAAGTCCTTCTCAGTTCGACAATCAGCCAGGTCCGGTCTTAGAGGCACGTTCCTTCTGGGCTGAAAGAAAGCAAGAAAAACAAATTAACAGGGCATCGTAAGCCATCAAAATTGGCAGTGCATTTTGCTTACCCTGCGCATGGCATCCATTGGAATTACTGGCTGAGCCGGCGGATTAACAACCTTCTTCACCATAGTGCGTTTGAGTTTTGGAATACTAGAGTGAATGTGGAAATTCTCGAGCTTCTTCTCCGTGGGCTATTTGGCCGGAGTAGCAAAAGGTGGGGAGCACGGTTGCAAATTACAAATTCAAAATTAAGCTACCCTTGGTCCACGGTCATTAATTACGGTGGCGATGGCGAGGTTATGATTGAAAGTGCGCCCTATGTGAAGTGGCGGGCATAGCATAGGTTACACTTCAATTGGTGAAGGGTGGAAAAATAGTATGAAGGGTGGGTCTTTGGGTCTTTGAACAGCGTTTTTGCTACCCACCCGGCATACTTTCACCCAGGGGGCGCCATTATATGCGGCGTGGAGGACACCGCGGCAATTGCGGTTCCTTGATGCGTTACGAAGTGGGCGAACTACGATCCCTCGCGATGATAGCTAGCAAGTTGAACCGCCGGGCTACTGAGGAAAAAATATTCCTACTAGTGCAAAGGATATGGTTGGGGCTGCACTCCTACGAATCTTTGTCTCTTTCGAATAAAAGGAAGCGAGGGATATCTTTATGCGGTTTTCGACATGCGAGGAAAGGTTTGCTATTAGACAAGAAACCACCTTAGAGCATTGCATTGAAAGCTAAGCGTGATGAGAAAATGCCGTCGGTCATGGACACAAAGCGGTTAAGAGCTCGGGCCAAGAAGAAGAATGTAAGGGCTGCCTCTATAGCGAGAGGACTCAAGGCGACAACATCGGATAGTGGAGAGCCGCCGTCATCTCGCATCCCCGATCCACGGGGATTATCTTCTTCGAAAAGCTTAGCATGGCAGGTTATATCTGAACTGCCAACTGAGCTTAAATTCAATCTCGGGGAAGAACGTAAGTTGGCTGAGCAAACTGCACAGAAGCTTGAACAGTTTAAACGGTTTTATCCGCTTGGTGTTAACTGGTTTATGAAGGTATCTATTTTTTATTGCGGACCGGGCTCCTGCTAATCTCACCCATCGAATGCGTTCAAACGACCATGTGAAGAGCTTCAAGACGTATCCTACAGAGGTCCTCACACCGGCCGACGTTGTCCCCTTCGACCTAATTACTAGGTGATTGTTATTATCCATCATGTATGTTTTGTGGCTTCTTAACTAATCGGTGTGCATTATTTCAGGAAAAAGACCACCTGGAGCACATAAGCTGATTTGAAGGGCAAAAAATTTTGGATAATTTCTGGTAACCATAGTATATGTGCAGCTCAATTGCTTTGCGGTGGTGTTGGAGAACTGGAACAACGGCTTGAGTTTGCTAAAGCCTACGCCAGGAGAAGGACCAGAGTGCTGAATGGAAATTTGTCAAATACAGAATATATTGAATTGAGCATTCAGTACAATGAAGTCATTGCTAACACCGTATACAGAGAGCCTTTGATAGAGAAGCTGCAACAGCTACGGCATCAACACAAGGCGTATGGATGTCCTCATAAAGGCCATTGAATGCTTTGCTACAACATCTGGTATTTTGTTTTCTTAGCTCATCAACATCGCGGCCGCGATTTCCCTGACCATTTATTTTTTAGGACTTCCACGAGATAGCTACTATAACATTGAAGGTGAAGGAGCTAAAAGATGAAAAACAGTTCATTTTTATGGAGGAGCGGGTCTTTAAAAAATTAATGGAAGTGGCCAACAAATGGGTGAGCAGAAAACTCTGTGATGAACACGGGGATTTACCTGATAGGCCAACGAAGGACTTCTTCAACAAAACTTGACTAAGATACCTTAGAGGCATGTCTAATGCAGAGGTTTCTCAGCTGCTAGATGAGATTTTGGAAGGAAAAACATACCTTAAGGTGCAAGCCGGATAGCACGGCAGGTTTGATTGCAAGCAGCGCGCCATTGACATTAGAAGCTTGACCTTCATGCGCAAAGAGATTGTGTCCTATGCTTCCACATTGCTTCAGAAAGATTACTCTTCCTTCGAAGAATTGTTGTCTGACTTTCCTGCTTTCACAGACAGCGGATTCTTGATATATCTGATTCGGATACAGAATACGTGAAAGCCAATTACAACAAAGATCATGTCGTGGGTAATTTGCCCGTGCTTTTTTAGAATCGATTAGATCAATTTTGAAACCTGAAGAGGCTATCAAAATCAAACAAAAGAAAAATGTTGTTCACGCAGTGACAAAGGAAGGGATTCCTACGTCCACTCCAGTATCTGAGAATGCAACTTTGGTGTTCATTGACATTAGGGGATTCTCTACAATATGGACCTGCAAAAAGTACATGGAACTCTTTACAAGAATATCCAGCATGACAACTGCTAATATTTATCACCTGGTTATTCTGATGCGGTCTGTGAACTTGCCAGATTGCTTGTATAGCGTGAACCAGATTCAAAGGCGGGTCCACATTTACGTAGGCACATATGACGAGCAGGGATGGGTGAACAAGAAAAAGGTGAAGGAATATCAGTATTACATCACCCATATGTGCATTAACAAAAGCGACTCCAGGGTAACGTCGATATTGCCTGAGCTCGAGCTTCGTTTGACACCGGTGAGCACAGCACCAAAGAACACCCCCTTGCCACCAATGCCTTGTCGCGGTAATGAAAAACCGATGAGAAAATGAGAAACAAATGGCATACTTACTTCACGGGTAAACCCAGATACAAGTTTGTCAGAATTGAAGGTGATCACGTGCTGAAGTGCCAGTTGAAGACATCATATGCTTACTACATTGTTGACCAGCTGGTGCCAAGGATGGTTGTGTCCTTGATTTCTTCTCGGTAATGCTTGCTTCGTGTCGCCTTAATGCGGGAAAGAAAAGTATTGCATTCGAAAGCCAAGGTAAAGTATGCCGATTTCTTAGGGCTTTCTTGGATAAGCTTGAAAAAATGGTTTGCCACGGCACTGAGGAGACAGTTGAAGAGGAGAAAGCAGACACTACAAATGATCCCGACAAGATCAATATAAATATTACCCAGAAAACAGATATATCTAAGCTTGATGAAATCTTGGATCAAATGGATGAGAAGAGCTACGAGGAAAGGATGCGAGGAGGCGAAAAAGACTTCTAGAGTCCATTGAGAAAGGTATTAATGCGCTAGAGCCTATGTTTCAAAAATTGGGGGCTTTAAACAAAAGATTTGATGCCTACATGCCTTTCCGTGACAAAGGGTCAAATTTGAATACATAGGAATGGGCGATGGAACTGCGCATCATGAGGGTGAGCCAAGTGGTACACAAGAGCAGGGTTGTAGCTTAGAAAAAGACACCCAAAATCATTTGTGGTGTCCAAAATGGCGCATCGGTGGAAGGCGGCGCAATGGATCTTGAGGCGGAAGGACGGATCCACATCTCCAAGTCCTTACACGAGGCCATATGCGTAGACATCCCAAATGTAACAGGGCTATCTGGAGATGGACACATCAGGGTTATAAGAAGGGGGCGGGATATCTCTTTGAGATAGGTGTTGTACACGAATCGATGATCGAGAAACCCGGATGGAGTAAATTCGCCCCTCGGCAAAGAAATGTACATTGCTATATCGAGGAATATAATGTATAAGGCTTTGAAGATTTGCACATCTTTGAGTTTTATTATTGTTTGAGTTTTGTTTCTTGTATAAACTTTTGGTGGCGATCTTTGCTAGCACTTTCTTAGGTTGATTGCCTTACTTGAGACTTCTTCTAAATTAAAATTGAATCATATGGTAGCTAAACAGCTCAAAATGTTCGCCACCAAGTGATCTTCGCTATCACTTTGTTTTCCTTTCATCCATATGTAGACCTAAACGGACTTGTGATCTTATATCCATGGGCTAGCTAAGCAGCTTCAAATCTTTGCCGTCGCGATCCTGCTGAGTATTTTTACTCTTTCTTGTGGACATCTCTTACTCTGAAAGGAGCTTGGGATAGCCTTATAAATGTCGAAATCGGATACATCGCTGGTTGTGGTGGGAAATCATCGAAAAAAACGGCAACTTTTACTCTGTTGCAACCACTTACGGTGTTTTATAGACAACCAAGAACCTATTTCATGCTAAACGAGAATTCTGAATTCTCTAATTAATTAATTCGTGCTTTCATATGATGGTGGTGACATCCATATATGCACACAATTCTTGAAAGCACTCCTGAGAGCAAAAAAGTGGCTGCTCTTATTCTCTTATTAATGCCTCTTTGCTTCGAATGGCCATGAGTACACAAACATATGACTTTCATAACTATATGACTCTTGCCCAACTATTTTATGATTGGCCGTGTCGATGGCCATAAGCAACTAAGGGAAAACAGTTCAGAGTCTTTTCACCAAACTGAGGGCTAAATACCAACTGTGGCAACCAATTAGTCTTGCTTGTGTGACCAACGTATCTCAAAATCTTAAAGATGGCTATTTCAATTATGGCCACACTTTAGAAAATGCATAGATCTCCAATCCTTCAAATAAACTCTAGACTCTCTTCTACAATAGGCGGTTATCAGAGGACATGCAAAGTTTCATTGAAATCAGACCGCCTAAATTGCAATATCGAATTCGATGGCTCAAAATTCAAGTTGAGGACATATACACTCAAAATCTCTTTAGTATATACGGCCATAATCAACCGAGGGAAAATAGTTGAGCTTTTTTCACCAAAGCGAGGGGTAAATACCAACTATGGCAACAAATTTGTCCTGCTTGTCGGGGCCAACAAATCTCAAAATCTAAAGAGGGGTATTAGATTATGGCCACGCTTTAAAATTGCTTAATTCTCCAATCCTTTTCTAAATCTTTCCCCAAAAGCAAATCCATATCCTACTCGCCCATCATCTTCAAATAAACTATGGACTCTCTCTTCTAAAAAAGGCTCAAAAGCAAATCCATATCCTACTCGCCCATCATCTTCAAATAAACTATGGACTCTCTCTTCTAAAAGATTTTGTTTGTCGAGGAGGACATGCAAAGTTTCATTGAAATCAGATTGCAATATCTCATCAAACGGCTCAAAATTGAAGTTGATGCATACACTCAAAATCCCTTTGATATATCAACGGCCATAAGCAACTGAGGAAAAGCAGTTCAGAGCCTTTTCACCAAACTGAGGACTAAATACCAACTTGTGAGGCCAGCATATCTCAAAATATGAAAGAGGGGTCTTTCGATTATGGCCATGCTTTAAAAATGCATAAATCTCCAATCCTTTCTAAATCTTTCCCCCAAAGCAAATCCATATTCTACTCCACCCATCATTTTCAAATAAACTCTAAACTCTCTCTTCTAAAAGAGGCAGTTATCAGAGGACATGCAAAGTTTCATTGAAATCAAATAAACTCTAAACTCTCTCTTCTAAAAGCGGAAGTTATCAGAGGACATGCAAAGTTTCATTGAAATCAGAATGTCTAAATTGCAATATCTAATCTGACGATTGAAGTTGATGATATACAATCAAAATCCCTATGATATGTATAAAGAATAAAGATGATGATATTGATATGCAATTTGGTAATTTTCCCATGCAATATTATCTAATTTGTCTTAATATTTACAACAAAGATACAAGTTTACACATAATTCCTAATGCTTGATCATGCATACATTTTCTAAAGTTTATGTGTTAATGTTTTTTTGTGTCCATTAGATGAAGGTATGATTCCTTGAATATGCGGATCAACGATGTGAACTTTTACACCTCGGACCCACAGACATGGCCACGCTCCCCATCGCCTCCCATCGTGAGCGAAGAAAATAAAGAAATAAACAATAAACATTTGCACCGGAAGAAGACACAAAATTTAATTTCCATATTCACGAGAAACACGACAAGCGGAAACACGGTTACATCGCTTCCCATCTCGGGAAGCACACCATCTGCACAAAATCGCCCCATTCTAAAGCATCTCAACTAATCCAATTGTACAACTCCATTTGGCCTCTACCCTCTAACAACCATGTCTCCATCCGGGCGGTAGCGATAGGAAGAAGCGGTACGGCCCGGTATACTTTCCAAGGAAATCCATGGATGCAACAAGCGGTGATCGTCTGGCTGTCTCTAGCAGAGAATACACATTCGGGAAGAAATCTCCTCACAATCAACCAATCGAATAACACAGGAGGACGAACCCTCAATCAATCCACAAGCTACTTAAAGTCGAATTACCCAAATGCTCTTTCTGGAATACACTGAAGAATCTCTTGACCTGCACAAGCAAGCACCACGCAAGATTGTGACAGTGGAAGCCCCATCTCAATCCAGACACTTAGTGGCTGCTACTCCCAAAACATCAACAATTTACGACCCACAAGAAAACCCTCCTCCAAACAACCTTATAATATCATCTTAAATTATGATCTGACTAAAAAGCCACGACCCTCTTAAGCGTGCACTTTCCCAACTTGACCCAAGTTGGACTCGAATCTTTGGTTCCATTTGGACTGGGGCTTTTAACATGCAAATCGCCCCCTTGGGTCTGATTTAGACACCCTAAGACTAACTTTAAGCAAATTTGGTACATATCGGGCTTGGCGATGCGGATCTCGGCTCTAATTATAGGCTATGGCCCCTTCCACATTTGTCTGGCCCTATTTCCTTCAGGTCACCCCTCTTGAACCTATTTCGGCCCGGTCCCGCTTGCTTTGATCCACGCCACCTCCATCGACACGCTCTTAGCGGTCCCGTGAAACGTAAAACACGCTATTTTCGACCATGCAAGCCGCTCATGTCATAACAAAGGAAAAAAAACCCTCCCCTTTTTGGCCAACCTTCGCAATAATCATAGGAAAGACAAATTTTGGCGACGTAATTACTTTACAAATAATTGTTTCTATGCATTGTAATGTTAATGCATCAAAATCAGCTCCAACTATGCCATCGAATATGACATTACTTACGTGATATTCAAAGATATAGACCCACAACCCTACACATGCATAAGGTTGCCCAACACACATTTCTAATTTCTTTAATTTATCAAGAATAATGGCCCATTACCCTTCTAAATCTTCTAAAGCAATCTAGGCACTCCAAGCTGCTAGAGCATACAGTAATGGCAAAGAACTATCAACAAGGATTACACATTTATATTTACTTATATTATTAGTTATCAACGAGGGATAACTTAGATTACACATTTATATTTGCTTATTATGATGCCATACATAGATAATCAAGCTTGAGTGAGGAGCGAGAAACATACATAGATTAGATCGAACGATCGATCTAAGTAGATGGATTAGACCGTCGATCTAATAAGAGCAGCTTCCAACGACGGCAATGTTAGTAGTGGCGCTGGCTGAAGCGCTTCAAACAAATCAATCCATGGGCACCAAACATATGGGACAGAACCTTACCATCAGAGGTCTTAACCTTGATATCGATGCTCTCAAAGGACCATGACTTAAAGTCAGAATGATGTGTAACTTTAGCAGCACAAATGGATTTCAAGCAAGACTGATTTTTATACACAAAAGTATCGACATGGTTTTGCCTCAAAGTCGTCGCCTGGCGTGTCGAGTTCGTCTATGTCGACCACCTCTGAATCCTCAGCATCATAAATCCGAAGAGATACGTCTGAATCGGTACCGATTCGGCCGGTCCTCACCTTGATCTCCAAAGTGCAATCTCCACCATTCTGTCAAAACAAAACATTCATCAATTCTATGCATAATATTGAACAATGCCAAACAAATTCTACTCCACCTGAGCCGTTGGTAGGGCAATATGATCCATAGATGCTTGCCCCCCGCTTTGAGACATAGATCAACATTAGGAGCACTAGATTCAGCATTAGCAGACTGCCATACAAGGATGATGCCATTGCAATGGTTGAGTGTAGGCCTATGATGCTTTCCCACGGTCTGGTCTCATATATTATGGGCTAGGTTTTGCATGCCTTACAAATGGCAAAGAGACATCCAGTCATTTCCCTAGGGTTTCTTCTTCCAGATTTCCCTAGGGTTTCTTCTTCCAGTGGTCCCCTCTCACGGCTTCCATACAGGGATGATGCCATTGCAATGGTTGAGTGCATGTGAAAATGATGGAAATTAAGAATGGACTAGAGGACCATGTACCAGTGGAAGCTAAACAATGGGCTTCAAAACCACTTCCAAGATTGCATAAATGGAAAGAAATCATGAGAAACTTGAACAACTCATATACTTGCATATTGTATTGTGCAGGCTAAATGATATTTTAAACCCGCAATTTGCTAGCAAAGTTTTCATGGTGCCCAATATACAATGGTATAATCTTGTGCAGTTAATTCCTTTGCACCAATCCAGTCTCTTTGAGACGATAGATACTGTTATGCTTTCTGATCTTTTACATGACAGATGATGCAAATACACAATCCTAACTAATGCCATAAGAACTCTTGATCTTATAGAAACTTGCATAGGAAGTAGGAAGTGATGTTGAATGGCAGCTCCTACATCGAAGCTTATTAGTACAATAAATATTCAGTAATGTTCAGATTTAAGGCTACAACCATGCAGGCTTGCAGTAAGTTTCATCATAAAATGGCCAACCTCAGATTCGTTTGGGAGAATGAGAATATTTCATATCTTCTGATACTAGTACCAGTGTATGCAATAAATTGCCTCACATTTGATCATTACTAAAATAAGCTCCTCGAAAACACAGAGAAAATGTGTGGGTGGATTGTGTGATCTTCAAGGTCTTAGTCTTCTTTCGCATGACAAGATCGGTAAAATGAGTAGGGACGAGCTATTCAGCTATAAGATTTCTCACAGGAATATCAAAGCTATATTATGATTCATAGACGAGAACTTCTATACAGAATGAGTGTACAACAAACCAAACCCAATGTTGATTGCATCATGAACAGATTAAGAGTACGAAGCTCTTAACAAACTACAGCCATTTAACTACCTACATTTAAGTGCAGCAAACTCGGGTCCACTTGCCCAACATATTTCAATCAAATAGACATAGAAGAACAAAGTCAGGAGGACAAAATTGCAGCATGAATTGGAGAAAAAATGCACTAACCTCTGCTTAAATGTAAAAAGGATTTGTACACATATGCATATCCAGTGCTATGGCTTCCATGTGAATTGAGAACATACGACACACCATTTTCAGGGCTGATTTCAACCAGATGCTGAAAATATCTCTCTTCTGCATCAGCCTCCCCATACGTTCTGCAGGCACTCAGCAAAGCTAACCATATTTCTCTACACAAAGAACAGTCTACAGATCTGATCAATTCAATTCCCTTGTACAACTGCGAAAATATCAATCATACAAGCATATATGCTTGGTACAATGCCATATTTCATTCTCATAATCTTGAAGTAGGCATAAGAATAAGAATGTCACAGCATCTGGCACCATGTGCATTTGACGGCCCCTTTCTAGAGCTCCTATGCTGCCACAAGGATTCAAGGTAGCAAGAAATGTAACAGTATTTGGCCATACACCTTCATGTTGTATTTGCCCAAAGCATTCAACTGCTTGCTCTCCAAGTCCATTCTCAGCATACCATACCCGGCAATGAGGGTCTTCCAAGAGACAACGACTATGATTAGGGATGTGTCAAATACTTCTCGAACCTCCTTAATAATTCCTTGATAACCTCCTTAATAATTCCTTGAGAATTACATTCCAAGAGACAATGTCTTTAGTTCTTAATGTAAGCGCTGGTAAGTGAGCCATTCCAGGGCACCTTACCTTAAGGCTTTCAATTTCTCTTAACAAATGCTTGAAAGGAATGTAGTCTCATGCACTATAATTATTTCAGCCTTTGCACGCCAGGGTCTGCTCAATGAAGTCAAGGAACCCTTCAAAGGGATGCCTCAGAAACACATCGTATCCTGGATTGCACTATTTTTTGGCCGTGGCAACTTTTTCATCTCTTTTCTTGGCCTGGATCCACATAATGGATCCACATAATATGACCATCATGGTATGGTCTGCACGAGGCAGCTGAACACATGGTCAAGTTTTTTTGAAGACTGTGTGTGTGAAATGTGCTGTGCATAGAGAGAACTCTGGAGGCATGTAAACTGTTCACTTTTTTTTTTAAATGAAAAACCTATACTATAAAAGGGCCGCCGTTATCCCTCGGCCTCGGCGGCCGAGCCCCATAATCATTGGGCAGCGTATAATTATTGGGTGACCATTATATCGCCCAAAATTAATGGGTGTTCTACTAACGTCAACACTCATTGAAATTGGGGTGGCATGTGAACCATTGAAATTGGGGTGGCCATGGTTAAGGTAGCTAGCCTGAGGGTCTATTCGCACCAATGGTGAAGTTTAGTTAACTTAACTTTTATCGTTAAGTTAAGTTAATACTAACCGGGTGATTGCCTTCGCACCAAAACTAGTTAAAAATTTTAGTTAGGCTAACTTAACGGAAAACCATTTCGCACTCGTTTAGTTAAAAAATTTGGTTAAAAAATAACTTAACTAGCTAACTAAATGCTTTCGAACATGTCTAGTTAAGTTAGCCAAAGGCATAAATTATTATAAGCACATTTAATTAAACTTAAAGTGACCTCTATGAGGTCATTTAACTTTTAGTGCTAATTTTTAATTTAGTTAACTTCTAGTTAATTTTGCTAACTTAACTGAATAAGATGCGAAGACAACTTTAGTTAGTGTTTTTGGTTAAAAAAGTTAACTAAATTCTTAACTATATCACTATACTAGTAATAGTGCCCAGCGTTGCTGGGCTAATGTTGGGACCTTGTTAACGAATTTACTCGATTCAATCCACAGACCTTGCAATTTTCGTAGGGACTTGTCTATGTTTTAATAGGTTCATGTTTACCCTGCAAGTTTTATAGGAACTTCATGTTTGCGTAAGAAAGGAAAAAGACATTGTAGAAAGGTTTAAATCACTTCCAATTGTTTAATACATGAAATGTATATGCAGCAGTAATTCAGACAGCCTCTTCATTGAGGATGCATATACAAAACCCAACTCGCACATGGTTATCATTAATATTTAGTGCACCTCCCAATTAAGAACAATTATTCATAGTGTACATATAATATTAGCAATAACTACACGTGGTAGAGTTTAGATCTTATTGGCTTGGTGTATCCATCGAATGTACTTTGTATTCATGTGTCCTCTATAAGTGGATGCTTCAACCATATATGCTTTGCTTCAATTATTACCTATGGCATTATACATTCAGCTTTGTTTTGGTTAACAAACTATTTATGGCCAATTATTTGTTATATCCTTTGGAACTAAGGTTGTTTTGATTAACAAATTATTTACGACCATTGTTCTTGTTCTGAGTTGGAGGTTTTGATGTTGTAGAAGTTAGTGTTTGACAATGGAGCAAGTATTTGGAAATGGAACCTTATTTATGGTGTCTCAAGATGGCAAATCCAGAATATCATACAACAATTGCTTGTAATTTAAGGTATGATATTTTTATCAAATAATACCAATATCACATTTACATATATGACCAGCACCACATCCTAAGGATCTAATCATCTGATACATGACAACATCATCATTCTCAAGCGTGACCATAAACAGAACTTGAGAGCATGCTAATTAGCATCATAATTACAAAGTTAGCTACATCTTCAGAGTTAGCTCTACCCGGTAAGCAAGAATTTGGTGTTTCACAAATAAAACCTATCTAATAATCAAAGGTGGAATTGACTTTTATGCTTGTGAATAAATCGCCATGCATTCATAATTACAATTTTGAATAATGAGAACATCCGGAAAACACAATATCTTATTGTGGAAATATGCATACTTGTTCTTTCAGTAGAATCTAAAAGATTAATCAAGTCCATTAGCAAGGCGGTGAAGCCCTTAGTATCAACAACACGGAAAAGCTTTTGTTTTGCCATATAATTGTATTTATGTTCGGAGATTTGAGAAAATTTGATGAAATTCATGGGAGATTTTTACTTTAAGCTAAATATCATAATATGATTTCGAAAAGATAAAATTCCACTACCGATAATTGTAATCTCTTTTGCTTAGCCTACTATTGTGGGGAAATGATAACATCTTCGAGGAAGGTCCCGCTAATTTAACCAAAGTGGCATTATGCCTACAACAATTTGTATAACTTAGCGGGAACTATGATGGCAATGCAATGCCCCCGAGAAATTAATGTTGTGCTACATGATGCAGCCACACCTTCAAAGCGGCGCCATGGTGAATCACGGTAAGAAGAAGAAATGCCAAAAATCTAGGGCAAATGCAAGCCGCAATCCAAGAACAAAAACCCGGATGGAAGCTCTAGAGGATCGATATCAAAGGCGACAAATGCAACAAACTACACGGATCTGAAGTCACGGTATATGTTTTAGGTTCGTTGGTGAAATCCAAGAACAAATGTAGGAGCAAGATGAAGGATCACTCCGGTCCATAAGCATAAGTCTTGTGCAAATCCATAAACTTCACCTTCAATTGGCTTGTGTAATTTGTGAACCGGCATGTGTAAATCCACAACCTTTCACTTCAAACCGACTGTGTAAATCGTGGCATGGCATAACGGAAGAATCTGAAGCTGGTCAAAGAAGATCTAGAGGTTTGACAAAGGCGTGAGAAAATGTCTCATGGCGTATTCTTGTGGTGCGAGAAAAAAACTTCGGGGGTGTCATTTGGAAGGCGGGTGTGAACATTGCCCTTTCCATTCAAGCGGTCTAGGCATAGGCATGCACCAAAAATTTCTTTCCCAAAGAAAGTCGATTTGGTGCGGATTCAAGGTTGAGGCTTACCGAATGTTGTTATTGCCACTTGCAGCCATACGCCATGTTCTACCATTTGTGAAGCTTCACCGCGGCCAAAGAGGAAGCTTCACAAAGCCCTGACCAAGAGGAATGGCCTGTAATGAAAAAAAAAAAAAGAGCAATCTTAGCAGCCCAAGAGGAGCCTAAGGACATAACACGGTCACCAGCCAGAGGGCGTCGCCATACCGCACTACCCAAAAGCGGGTTACCAACAACCTAGCCGACCTTTCACAAAAACAAATCCATGGCTTCACTTGGTTCCTAAGAAGAAATCCGAATTGCTTGTGATTAAAACCAAAACTTGAATATCCTTTTGTGTGCCGGTCTTTATAGCTCTGCAATTGAAATAGCTTTGTGAAGCTCTATGGCCGTGGAGCATCATACAGGGGGAATCAAGCTGGCCTCTTCCTAAATCGCTAGAGCCGAAAGAGGCGGGAAAAAAAAATCGAGAAAAGGAAAAAAAAAACCGTGGCCTATCCGAACCGTCCAACTTTTAGGTTAGATCTGGCCTTTTTTTTAGTTAAATCAAATCATGGCCGTCGAATTTAAGGCAAATCAAATTCTGGCCGTCGGATTTAGGGCTCGATGCACTACGCACTTACGTCAAAACATTATAATATAAGATGCTAACTTAACTAGTGGTGCGAATGTAAATTTAGTTAAAAACCATATTTTAACTTAACCGCGGGTGCGAATGTACCCTGATATTGTTATTGAAATTGTTACCACCAAGTGCCTCAGAATGCACATTAGGCCCTGAGTACATATTAGGAGCTCCAAAATCGTTCAAGGGCCTATAATGATTGGTTGCCCCTTAATCATTGGATGACGTATAATTAATTATTGAACCATTATATCATCCTATATGAATGGTTAACTTTTGGATTAACATAACTTGAATCATTAAAATTGGGATTGCATTAGATCCTCCGTACATATTGAGAAGTCCAAAAGGGGGCCTACAAATATTGGTTGCCCCATAATCACTGGGTGGCCTATAATTATTGGGTGCCTCATGAATATTGCGAGTCCCATACACATTGCGAGGCTAATAAGGTGGAGTTGGCCAACTATTATAGGGCCCAAATTAATGGGTGTTGTACTAACATTAACACTTGATTTAACTTAAACTGTTGAAATTGTGATGGTCATAATTTAAGTGAAATTGGGATGTCAATATAGATAGCCAAAACTATTGAAATAATTAAGTGGATGCCTATTTGACCTGGATGGCTGAGATTATTTCCCCAAACGGGCATGTTTGCTCATGACAGCTAAACACAGGGAAGGAGCCATCGGTTGTGCATCCTTAGGGCGGGTTCACATGCAACAGTGATCGGAGAGGGCCCTGTTATACCCTTTGCAAATTGGTGATGGTTGGCAATGGTGGGTCTAAAAAGACGTGGCATGTGTGTGAAGGCCATGATAGTGCATGCGAATCCAACCTACGATGGCAAGAAATTAAGTTTTTTAGTGTTCCTAATTTCATGGAATGAACATGGCTTCATTGATATTTTATTTTGCAATGGCGCACTTTTCAAATACCAACGGATCTTCATTTGAGTGTTTTGTGTTGTTATAATGGAGTAAGTGTTTTGCATTGTTATAATGGAGTGTTGGACTATTCTTACGTTGGCGTTTTGCGTTATTATAATAAAGTGTTGGACTATTCTACAAAAATCATTTGCGTTATTTAACCTTTTCTTTCTCCAAATGTGAATCACACCAATTACAATGAATTGGTGATTGCATATATTTGTAGGGCCTTTGTGGAAAGATTTAAACAACCTTTTCTTCTTCCAAATGTGAATCACATCAATTACACTGAATTAGTGATTGCATATACTTGTAGGGCCTTTGTGGAAAGATTTAAACGCCAGTAGAACTTTCAAGAGATGCAATATGTAGGAGGATTAAATCAAACCGGAATTGGGAATAGCAAATTACCATAGTATAGGTCGGTGATTTGGAATGTCTGAGATACCGAATAAAAAATGTTCCCAAGCGAATCAATATCTGAAAACATGGGTTGGGCGGTGGCTTGGCCCCTTCTATTTTTTGCTAGTTGTGCGTGCTCCATTTCAGCATTGCATCCTTACTTTAACTGGTATTTCCAGACCACGACTTGTGAGGCCACATGGTACAAAAAAATGAACCTCAACCCTTCCTTTTTAGTCATGCGAGCATTTGTTGAGGCATTACTTTCGAGAATCTGAGGCCAAAAGAACAGCATCCGGGCCTGTACATGCCAAGACACTCTATCATAAACTCACAAGCACCCGTGCTGAAGCTCCTCTGAATTAGAAGTTTAGGTCTAGGCATGCACTTTGTGTAATTTGGATATGGTGGAAATGTTACCATACAATAACCGTCGCGAATCAGGACCTGGTTGGGGGGGAAGGTTTGTCGCTATATTACATTTATTGTGCATTTGATTGCGAACTGGGTGGAAGAAAGATGGAAGGCTGTTTGTGCTCAATTGGTTATTGATCAATTTACGAGTTATGCTAGCATTTTGCTTTTATCGGCCGGTGTTTAAGAGTGCTAGACAACTTGCAGCGACCATTACATTTAAATAGTGGGTTCTTCTAAGATCTTTCCTCAAAAAGGGAGATCGTAATACCCTAAAATGGAAGAAGAGAACTTTTGAGTCGGTTATGCGGAAAACTTTTGTGGGCATGCTTTTGTGCATATGTGGGCTATGCATTGTGTAAATGTCGGGGAAAATCTTCATTTATTGGGGGTGGGTATGCGTAGTGTAGTGTTTAGTGTGTATATCTTGTCGGTTTGTTCAACACGGAGTGATGAAATAGAGGGCAAAATGCGTGTCGGACTGGTTCTCGGATTCGGGAAGGGCACAAATAGAGAAAGCTCGAATGCCCTTGAAAAATCCACTCGAGACACAATTAAACAGGACTTCCTAACCATAGGCGAAAGCAATGCCCCATAAAAATCCACTCTAATACTTTCTTTATAAATCTCTCATTTATGCCCCGCCCATGTCCTCTTATTATGGAATATTAAAAGAAGCCTAATTCTCTAACTATATCTTCAAATTTTGGAATCCATAGCCACCAATTTTTCTTACTCCTAACTAGCATATAAAGAACAAAGAGTTGTATTGCAAATTAATAAAGAACACTACAATCAACAAATTGTTTGATTGGGTTTCTATATGATATAATGAGATTGGTTTATTTGTTTAGATTTTAAAGGACTCACACCAAACTGTGCTTGACTACTTAGGCCCCTTCTCTATTAGCTGGATTTTTGGGTTGTGCTCGTCTTATGGCGAACCAAGCCATGAAACTTCGGCATATCCATTACATTCAAGTCTTGCTTGATTTTGTTCACGAGTCTAGGTTGACTCTAAAATTTTAGCATGCTAGAGCACTCCATCTGAAAAAGTCAATAAATTGTGAGAGGAAGCTTTGTCTTCTAGCGAGTCTCTCTCTTTGTCTTTTAGCAAGTCCATGCGGTGACAAAATTAGGAGCAATAAAAATGGTCTCGATTATTTCTTCTTGGATTTGATGATATGGCGCGGTGGCCAAACTAAGGGTATGCTATAGTGGGATCCACCCTTAACCCACACAATTATATGGTAAATGATACTCCAAATGTAATTTATTTGGCACACCCATGAGCATGAAAAGTTGGGAGTCCTTTCCATCACCAGTCTATGCTTATTAGCTTCAATACGTGACCATATAGAAATATTTAATAATACTTCTAAGTGCAATTTTGGAACACAAGTTTTGCATTGACAACATGACCGCCCACAGGGCTTAACATGTGCTTGAGGATAAAAAGCATTGGCTGCACAAAGTTCAAGTTAATACTATTTGGCGACTTGCATATCTTTGATTTCATTACCTCAATATTTTCCACACATACAAAACTATAGTCTACGTCTCTCTCGAGTCATCAAAAGATTATATCCACAAATGCATAAATGTGTATGCATGGATGGAAACTAAATCTTAAATGGAAGCTTACTGCCAGCCCAAGGCCTCCTAGACCAAACAGTGCAACACTGGACCCTTTCTCAACCTTAGTTGAATATAATACTGCCCCAACCCCTACAGTCAGCCACTTTAAGATCCTTTTGCTATGCAGTATGCTCTAATTGGTATGTAGTTTACCAGTTAAAGAAAATATCTCTTATATACCTTCTAATAATATGCAACAACTTCTCTTTTATAAGACTTTAGATCTTACCCATTGATTCCGCAGCAGCTGAGCAAACAGATTTTGCACAAATGTGCATCTTTGCTAACTTTTACTACTTGGCCTTGATCCATCACAGTGTATTCACTAAAAGTGGATGTAATTGCGCATGCTTACTGTTCAAACCAACACTTAACTACTCAGTTACATACACAATTCGATCGAGGGGCACTTGTGGATGGGCCTCTAAGAACATCTAGTAGGGATCTACTTTAATTTAAGCATTGAGTCGCCAGATATGGTGGACACTTAGTAGTACAAATTTTGATTCCACACACGGTTTGATTTAAGTCATTTACCCACATGAAACTAGAGGGCAACCCTCTGTGCACAACACCTTGTTAGAGTTGCAAAGAACAAGGTTTTAAGAAACCAAATTCTTTCTGTCAAAAGTGATCAAGGTGCCTCTCTTACAGATGTCAAAGAAATAGGTGATTTCTTCTACTCCAAGTACTCGAATATTTTCTCTGACATAGACAATTTCCCCTAGCAGAGTACTCAAGCCAGAGAATTCATTGATCTTCTAAATTCACTGCCTGGCAATAACAATGCTCCAATTTCTGATAATATCTCAGATTTGCCTAATGAAATTGAGATAAAAGCCACTTTATGAATCTTGCCAAAGGTAAGAGTCTTGGGCGGATGGTCTTCCCTAGAGTTTTATCTAAACTTCTGGGATGATGTTAAAAATGATCTTACTAAAATGATTCATGGTTTTTGGATCAATAATCATTTGCATCCTACCATTGCTTCTGGCTTGATTACTTTAGTTTCAAAAGTAGATAACCCAGATGGTTTTACTGATTGGAGGCCTATTTGTCTCACCAATACCTCATATAAGATTTGTGCTAAAATTCTTGCAAACAGAATCAAAGGATTCTTCTGAATAACATTTGCATAAATCAGCCGCTTTTTTGCCTAATAGATATATTCTAGACAACTATATTCTTTGCAATGGAGGGTTTACACTAGGCTAAAATTTCTAATCAAAGCAGTATCCTCCTCAAACTTGATTTGCTCCAAGGCTTTTGACTCTATAAGATGGGATTTTCTTGAATTGGCCCTTAGGAAAATTGGTTTTCGGATAAGTTGATTCATTTGATCATTGGTCTCAACTCTCGTGCTCAATCTTACGTTCTCATAAATGGATCTCCAGGTAAATTCTTTCCTCTCCAAAAGGGGATGAGACAAGATTGCCCTTTAGCACCCTATCCTTTTATCATTGCTGCTGATCAACTGACTAAAGCTATTATTCACCACCAAAATCTTGGAAATATTAAAGGCTTGTCTATGCCAAAACCGGGAATCAGTTAACCCTTCTTCAGTATGCTAATGACACATTCACCTTTTACGAAATGATGTTAAGAATATTGACTTCATCTTAAGGTTATACAAAATTTTAGTCAAGCTTCTGGTATCCATTTAAATTATCAAAAGTCTGTGATCATTGGAGATTCTAATCACTCGGATATTTTTGGTATCAAAATGTCTTTAACGTCCAATCAAGTCACAACTCTGCTTGGTATGCCTTTAGGCCTGGATATTAATACTAAAACACTTTGGAGTCCAATTGTTGGCAGGATCAGAAAGAAACTCAATAACTATGGCAGTTGTCTTTCTCTAGCTGGTAGGGCAATCATTGCGTCCTCTGTTTTAGCAAGCTCTCATGTGTACTTCTCTTCAGCTCTCCTTGCTCCATAAGCTGAGAATGCTGCTGGACACATTGCAGTACTCCTGAATGACAACCTCCCTTCTAATTTTACAGCAGTGCCTGCTGAGGCTGGCCTTTCTGCTATGCTTTCAGGTGCTGTTGTCTGCTGTGATTTGCTGGGCTCTGCTGTGCTCACAGGGCCGCTGGTGCTGGGTTCACTCTTGACCTTGCTCGAATAGGCTCTGCTTTTTGCTGCCACTGCTGCCCAATTAACCTTGAAATTTTCTGGATCCTGCTTGGCCCTCTGGCAGTTGTTGAATGCAAATAAAAAGGAAACCGTCTTCCTTACTTCTCTATTCTTCAACCCTTCTGGGTATATCTTGCTCAACAGTTCAATTATAGCTTCTTCATGCTCTGGCCTTACTTTGTCGATGGATGTCTTGGATAAGCTTGAAAAAATGGTTTGCCACGGCACTGGGGAGACAGTTGAAGAGGAGAAAGCAGACACTACAAATGATCCCGACAAGATCAATATAAATATTACCCAGAAAACAGATATATCTAAGCTTGATGAAATCTTGGATCAAATGGATGAGAAGAGCTACGAGGAAAGGATGCAGGAGACGAAAAGACTTCTAGAGTCTACTGAGAAAGGTATTAATGCGCTAGAGCCTATGTTTCAAAAATTGGGGGCTTTAAACAAAAGATTTGATGCCTACATGCCTTTCCTGACAGGCGGGTCAAATTTCGAATACATAGGAATGGACGTGGAACCTGCGCATCAGGAGGGTGAGCCAAGTGGTACACAAGAGCACCGAGGTTGTAGCCAAGAAAAAGACACCCAAAATCATTTGTGGTGTCCAAAATGGCGATCGGTGGAAAGGCAAGAATGGATACTTGAGGCGGAAGGACGGATCCACATCTCCAAGTCCTTGCACAGGCCATGTCTGTAGACATCCCAAATGTAACAGGCTATATGGAGATGGACACATCCGAGGTTATAAGAAGGGGCCAGGATATCTGCTGAGATAGGTGTTGTACACGAATCGATGATCGTAAACCCGGATGGAGTAAATTCGCCCCTCGGCAAAGAAATGTACATTGTTATATCGAGGAATATAATGTATAAGGCTTTGAAGATTTGCACATCTTTGAGTTTTATTATTGTTTGAGTTTTGTTTCTTGTATAAACTTTCGGTGACGCGATCTTTGCTAGCACTTTCTTAGGTTGATTGCCTTCTGCGGACTTCTTCTAAATTAAAATTCGAATCATATGGTAGCTAAATGACTCAAAATGTTCGCCCATCGTGATCTTCGCTATCACTTTGTTTTCCTTTCATCCATATGTAGACCTAAAGCGGACTTGTGATCTTATATCCATGGGCTAGCTAAGCGACTTCAAATCTTCGGCCGTCGCGATCTGGTGAAAGTATTTTTACTCTTTCTTGTGGACATCTCTTACTACGAAAGGAGCTTGGGATAGCCTTATAAATGTCGAAATCGGATACATCGGCTGGTTGTGGTGGGAAATCATCGAAAAAAAAGCGGCAACTTTTACTCATTTGGCAACCACTTACGGTGTTTTATAGACAACCAAGAACCTATTTCATGCTAAACGAGAATTCGAATTCTCTAATTAATTTATTCGTGCTTTCATATGATGGTGGTGACATCCATATATGCACACAATTCTTGAAAGCACTCTTGAGAGCAAAAAAGTGGCTGCTCTTATTCTCTTATTAATGCCTCTTTGCTTCGAATGGCCATGAGTACACAAACATATGACTTTCATAACTATATGACTCTTGCCCAACTATTTTATGATTGGCCGTGTCGATGGCCATAAGCAACTAAGGGAAAACAGTTCAGAGTCTTTTCACCAAACTGAGGGGCTAAATACCAAGCTGTGGCAACCAATTAGTCTTGCTTGTGTGACCAACGTATCTCAAAATCTTAAAGATGGCTATTTCAATTATGGCCACACTTTAGAAAATGCATAGATCTCCAATCCTTCTAAACCTTTCTCAAAAAGCAAATCCATATCCTACTCTGCCCATTGACTTCAAATAAACTCTAGACTCTCTTCTACAATAGGCGGTTATCAGAGGACATGCAAAGTTTCATTGAAATCAGGCCGCCCTAAATTGCAATATCGAATTGATGGCTCAAAATTCAAGTTGAGGACATATACACTCAAAATCTCTTTAGTATATCGACGGCCATAATCAACCGAGGGAAAATAGTTCAGAGCTTTTTCACCAAACTGAGGGGTAAATACCAACTATGGCAACAAATTTGTCCTGCTTGTCAGGCCAACAAATCTCAAAATCTAAAAGAGGGGTATTCCGATTATGGCCACGCTTTAAAAATTGCTTAATTCTCCAATCCTTTTCTAAATCTTTCCCCAAAAGCAAATCCATATCCTACTCTGCCCATCATCTTCAAATAAACTATGGACTCTCTCTTCTAAAAGAGGCTCAAAAGCAAATCCATATCCTACTCTGCCCATCATCTTCAAATAAACTATGGACTCTCTCTTCTAAAAGAGGCTGTTTGTCAGAGGACATGCAAAGTTTCATTGAAATCAGATTGCAATATCTCATCCGACGGCTCAAAATTGAAGTTGATGCATACACTCAAAATCCCTTTGATATATCAACGGCCATAAGCAACTGAGGAAAAGCAGTTCAGAGCCTTTTCACCAAACTGAGGACTAAATACCAACTTGTGAGGCCAGCATATCTCAAAATATGAAAGAGGGGTCTTTCGATTATGGCCATGCTTTAAAAATGCATAAATCTCCAATCCTTTCTAAATCTTTCCCCCAAAGCAAATCCATATTCTACTCCACCCATCATTTTCAAATAAACTCTAAACTCTCTCTTCTAAAAGAGGCAGTTATCAGAGGACATGCAAAGTTTCATTGAAATCAAATAAACTCTAAACTCTCTCTTCTAAAAGCGGAAGTTATCAGAGGACATGCAAAGTTTCATTGAAATCAGAATGTCTAAATTGCAATATCTAATCTGACGATTGAAGTTGATGATATACAATCAAAATCCCTATGATATGTATAAAGAATAAAGATGATGATATTGATATGCAATTTGGTAATTTTCCCATGCAATATTATCTAATTTGTCTTAATATTTACAACAAAAGATACAAGTTTACACATAATTCCTAATGCTTGATCATGCATACATTTTCTAAAGTTTATGTGTTAATGTTTTTTTGTGTCCATTAGATGAAGGTATGATTCCTTGAATATGCCAGATCAACGATGTGAACTTTTACACCTCAGACCCCTGTACATGGCCACGCTCCCCATACGCCTCCCATACGTAGACGAAAGAAAATAAAGAAATAAACAATAAACATTTGCACCAGGAAGAAGACACAAAATTTAATTTCCATATTCACAGAACACAGCAAACGGAAACACAGTTACATCGCTTCCCATCTCCAGGAAGCACACCATCTGCACAAAATCTGCCCCATTCTAAAGCATCTCAACTAATCCAATTGTACAACTCCATTTGGCCTCTACCCTCTAACAACCATGTCTCCATCCAGACGGTAGCGATAGGAAGAGCAAGCGGTAATGTATGGTATACTTTCCAAGGAAATCCATGGATGCAACAAGCGAGTGATGCGTCACAACTGTCTCTAGCACAGAGAATACACATTCAGGAAGAAATCTCCTCACAATCAACCAATCGAATAACACAGAGGACGAACCCTCAATCAATCCACAAGCTACGAAAGTCGAATTACCCAAATGCTCTTTCTGGAATACACAGAAGAATCTCTTGACCTGCAAGCAAGCACCACCGCAAGATTGTGACATTGGAAGCCCATCTCAATCCCGGCACTTAGTGGTCGCTACTCCCAAAACATCAACAATTACCACGACCCACAAGAAAACCCTCCTCCAAACAACCTTATAATATCATCTTAAATTATGATACTGGCTAAAGCCACGACCCTCTTAGCGTGCGCTTTTCAGCCTTGACCCAAGTTGGACTCGAATCTTTGGTTCCAGGCTGGATTTGGGGCTTTTAACATGCAAATCGCCCCTTGGGTCTGCGATTTCGACACCCTAAGACTAACTTTAAGCAAATTTGGTACATATCGGGCTTGGGCTGATGCGGATCTCGGCTCTAATTATGCGGCTATGGCCCCTTCCACATTTAATGCGGCCCTATTTCCTTCGGTCACCCCTCTTGAACCTATTTCGGCCCCGGTCCCGCCCTTTGATCCGCCACCTCCATCGACACGCTCTTAGCAGTCCCCGCGGAACGTAAAACCGCTATTTTCGACCATGCAAGCGCTCATGTCATAACAAAGGGAAAAAACCCTCCCCTTTTTTCGCCAACCTTACGAATAATCATAGGAAAGACAAATTTTGGCGACGTAATTACTTTACAAATAATTGTTTCTATGCATTGTAATGTTAATGCATCAAAATCAGCTCCAACTATGCCATCGAATATGACATTACTTACGTGATATTCAAAGATATAGACCCACAACCCTACACATGCATAAGGTTGCCCAACACACATTTCTAATTTCTTTAATTTATCAAGAATAATGGCCCATTACCCTTCTAAATCTTCTAAAGCAATCTAGGCACTCCAACTGCTAGAGCATACGAGTAATGGCAAAGAACTATCAACAAGGATTACACATTTATATTTACTTATATTATTAGTTATCAACGAGGGATAACTTAGATTACACATTTATATTTGCTTATTATGATGCCATACATAGATAATCAAGCTTGAGTGAGGAGCAGAAACATACATAGATTAGATCGAACGATCGATCTAAGTAGATGGATTAGACCGATCGATCTAATAAGAGCAGACTTCCAACGGCGGCAATGTTAGTAGTGGCGCTGGCTGAAGCGCTTCCAAACAAATCAATCCATGGGCACCAAACATATGGGACAGAACCTTACCATCAGAGGTCTTAACCTTGATATCGATGCTCTCAAAGGACCATGACTTAAAGTCAGAATGATGTGTAACTTTAGCAGCACAAATGGATTTCAAGCAAGACTGATTTTTATACACAAAAGTATCGACATGGTTTGCCTCAAAGTCGTCGCCTGGCGTGTCGAGTTCGTCTATGTCGACCACCTCTGAATCCTCAGCATCATAAATCCGAAGAGATACGTCTGAATCGGTACCGATTCGGCCGGTCCTCACCTTGATCTCCAAAGTGCAATCTCCACCATTCTGTCAAAACAAAACATTCATCAATTCTATGCATAATATTGAACAATGCCAAACAAATTCTACTCCACCTGAGCCGTTGGTAGGGCAATATGATCCATAGATGCTTGCCCCGCGCTGAGACATAGATCAACATTAGGAGCACTAGATTCAGCATTAGCAGACTGCCATACAAGGATGATGCCATTGCAATGGTTGAGTGTAGGCCTATGATGCTTTCCCCACGGTCTGGTCTCATATATTATGGGCTAGGTTTTGCATGCCTTACAAATGGCAAAGAGACATCCAGTCATTTCCCTAGGGTTTCTTCTTCCAGATTTCCCTAGGGTTTCTTCTTCCAGTGGTCCCCTCTCACGGCTTCCATACAGGGATGATGCCATTGCAATGGTTGAGTGCATGTGAAAATGATGGAAATTAAGAATGGACTAGAGGACCATGTACCAGTGGAAGCTAAACAATGGGCTTCAAAACCACTTCCAAGATTGCATAAATGGAAAGAAATCATGAGAAACTTGAACAACTCATATACTTGCATATTGTATTGTGCAGGCTAAATGATATTTTAAACCCGCAATTTGCTAGCAAAGTTTTCATGGTGCCCAATATACAATGGTATAATCTTGTGCAGTTAATTCCTTTGCACCAATCCAGTCTCTTTGAGACGATAGATACTGTTATGCTTTTCTGATATTTTACATGACAGATGATGCAAATACACAATCCTAACTAATGCCATAAGAACTCTTGGATCTTATAGAAACTTGCATAGGAAGTAGGAAGTGCTGTTGAATGGCAGCTCCTACATCGAAGCTTATTAGTACAATAAATATTCAGTAATGTTCAGATTTAAGGCTACAACCATGCAGGCTTGCAGTAAGTTTCATCATAAAATGGCCAACCTCAGATTCGTTTGGGAGAATCAGAATATTTCATATCTTCTGATACTAGTACCAGTGTATGCAATAAATTGCCTCACATTTGATCATTACTAAAATAAGCTCCTCAAAAACACAGAGAAAATGTGTGGGTGGATTGTCTGATCTTCAAGGTCTTAGTCTTCTTTAAGCATGACAAGATCGGTAAAATGAGTAGGGGACGAACTATTCAGCTATAAGATTTCTCACAGGAATATCAAAGCTATATTATGATTCATAGACGAGAACTTCTATACAGAATGAGTGTACAACAAACCAAACCCAATGTTGATTGCATCATGAACAGATTAAGAGTACGAAGCTCTTAACAAACTACAGCCATTTAAATACCTACATTTAAGTGCAGCAAACTCGGGTCCACTTGCCCAACATATTTCAATCAAATAGACATAGAAGAACAAAGTCAGGAGGACAAAATTGCAGCATGAATTGGAGAAAAAATGCACTAACCTCTGCTTAAATGTAAAAAGGATTTGTACACATATGCATATCCAGTGCTATGGCTTCCATGTGAATTGAGAACATACGACACACCATTTTTCAGGGCTGATCTCAACCAGATGCTGAAAATATCTCTCTTCTGCATCAGCCTCCCCATACGTTCTGCAGGCACTCAGCAAAGCTAACCATATTTCTCTACACAAAGAACAGTCTACAGATCTGATCGATTCAATTCCCTTGTACAACTGCGAAAAGATCAATCATACAAGCATAATGATGTATGCTTGGTACAATGCCATATTTCATGCTCATACTCTTGAAGTAAGTTAGGCATAAGAATAAGAATGTCACAGCATCTGGCACCATGTGCATTTGACGGCCCCTTTCTAGAGCTCCTATGCTGCCACAAGGATTCAAGGTAGCAAGAAATGTAACAGTATTTGGCCATACACCTTCATGTTGTATTTGCCCAAAGCATTCAACTGCTTGCTCTCCAAGTCCATTCTCAGCATACCATACCCGGCAATGAGGGTCTTCCAAGAGACAACGACTATGATTAGGGATGTGTCAAATACTTCTCGAACCTCCTTAATAATTCCTTGATAACCTCCTTAATAATTCCTTGAGAATTACATTCCAAGAGACAATGTCTTTAGTTCTTAATGTAAGCGCTGGTAAGTGAGCCATTCAGGGCACCTTACCTTAAGGCTTTCAATTTCTCTTAACAAATGCTTGAAAGGAATGTAGTCTCATGCACTATAATTATTTCAGCCTTTGCACGCCAGGGTCTGCTCAATGAAGTCAAGGAACCCTTCAAAGGGATGCCTCAGAAACACATCGTATCCTGGATTGCACTATTTTTGGCCGTGGCAACTTTTTCATCTCTTTTTCTTGGCCTGGATCCACATAATGGATCCACATAATATGACCATCATGGTATGGTCTGCAACGAGGCAGCTGAACACATGGTCAAGTTTTTTTGAAGACTGTGTGTGTGAAATGTGCTGTGCATAGAGAACTCTGGAGGCATGTAAACTGTTCACTTTTTTTTTTTAAATGAAAAACCTATACTATAAAAGGGCCGCCGTTATCCCTCGGCCTCGGCGGCCGAGCCCCCATAATCATTGGGCAGCGTATAATTATTGGGTGACCATTATATCGCCCAAAATTAATGGGTGTTCTACTAACGTCAACACTCATTGAAATTGGGGTGGCATGTGAACCATTGAAATTGGGGTGGCCATGGTTAAGGTAGCTAGCCTGAGGGTCTATTCGCACCAATGGTGAAGTTTAGTTAACTTAACTTTTTATCGTTAAGTTAAGTTAATACTAACAGGGTGATTGCCTTCGCACCAAAACTAGTTAAAAATTTTAGTTAGGCTAACTTAAGGAAAACCATTTAGCACTCGTTTAGTTAAAAATTTGGTTAAAAAATAACTTAACTAGCTAACTAAATGCTTTGAACATGTCTAGTTAAGTTAGCCAAAGGCATAAATTATTATAAGCACATTTAATTAAACTTAAAGTGACCTCTATGAGGTCATTTAACTTTAGTGCTAATTTTTAATTTAGTTAACTTCTAGTTAATTTTGCTAACTTAGCTGAATAAGATGCGAAGACAACTTTAGTTAGTGTTTTTGGTTAAAAAGTTAACTAAATTCTTAACTATATCACTATACTAGTAATAGTGCCGCCGTTCTTTGGGCTAATGTTGGGACCTTGTTAACTAATTTACTCGATTCAATCCACAGACCTTGCAATTTTCGTAGGGACTTGTCTATGTTTTAATAGGTTCATGTTTACCCCGCAAAGTTTTATAGGAACTTCATGTTTTGCGTAAGAAAGGAAAAAAGACATTGTAGAAAGGTTTAAATCACTTCCAATTGTTTAATACATGAAATGTATATGCAGTGATAATTCAGACAACCTCTTCATTGAGGATGCATATACAAAACCCAACTCGCACATGGTTATCATTAATACCTAGTGCACCTCCCAATGAAGAACAATTATTCATAGTGTACATATAATATTAGCAATAACCACACGTGGTAGAGTTTAGATCTTATTGGCTTGGTGTATCCATCGAATGTCCTTTGTATTCATGTGTACTCTATAAGTAGATGCTTCAACCATATATGCTTTGCTTCGATTATTACTTATGGCATTATACATATAGTTTTGTTTTGGTTAACAAACTATTTATGGCCAATTATTTGTTATATCCTTTGGAACTAAGGTTGTTTTGATTAACAAATTATTTACGACCATTGTTCTGAGTTGGCTTATACAGGTTTTGATGTTGTAGAAGTTGGTGTTTGACAATGGAGCAAGTATTTGGAAATGGAACCTTATTTATGGTGTCTCAAGATGGCAAATCCAGAATATCATACAGCTGCTTGTAATTTAAGGTATGATATTGTTATCGAATAATACCAATATCACATTTACATATATGACCAGCACCACATCCTAAGGATCTACTCATCTGATACATGACAACATCATCATTCTCAAGCGTGACCATAAACAGAACTTGAGAGCATGCTAATTAGCATCATAATTACAAAGTTAGCTGCATCTTCAGAGTTAGCTCTACCCAGTAAGCAAGAATGCTGGTGTTTCACAAATAAAACCTATCTAATAATCAAAGGTGGAATTGACTTTTATGCTTGTGAATAAATCTGCCATGCATTCATAATTACAATTTTGAATGACAGAACATCTGAAACACAATATCTTATTGTGGAAATATGCATACTTGTTCTTTCCGTAGAATCTAAAAGATTAATCAAGTCCATTAGCAAGACAGGTGAAGCCCTTAGTATCAACAACCTGGAAAAGCGCTTTTGTTTTGCCATATAATTGTATTTATGTTCAGAGATTTGAGAAAATTTGATGAAATTCATGGGAGATTTTTACTTTAAGCTAAATATCATAATATGATTTCGAAAAGATAAAATTCCACTTACCGATAATTGTAATCTCTTTTGCTTCGCCTACTATTGACGGGAAATGATAACATCTTCCAGAAGGTCCTGCTAATTTAACCAAAGGGGCATTATGCCTACAACAGCTGTATAACTTAGCAGGAACTATGATGGCAATGCAATGCCCCTGAGAAATTAATGTTGTGCTACATGATGCAGCCACACCTTCAAAGCGAGCGCCATGGCTGAATCTGGTAAGAAGAAATGCCAAAAATCTAGGGCAAATGCAAGCTGCAATCCAAGAACAAAAACCCAGATGGAAGCTCTAGAGGATCGATATCAAGGGCGACAAATGCAACAAACTACCTGGATACAGAAGTCCTGGTATATGTTTTAGGTTCGTTGGTGAAATCCAAGAACAAATGTAGGAGCAAGATGAAGGATCACTCCAGTCCATAAGCATAAGTGTTGTGCAAATCCATAAACTTCACCTTCAATTGGCTTGTGTAATTTGTGAACTGGCATGTGTAAATCCACAACCTTTCACTTCAACTGACCTGTGTAAATCGTGGCATGGCATAACAGAAGAATCACAGAACTGGTCAAAGAAGATCTAGAGGTTTGACAAAAGGGGCAGCAGAAAATGTCTCATGGCGTATTCTTGTGGTGCAGCAGAAAAAAACTCAGGGTGTCGCTGGAAGCTGGTGTCGGAGCATTGCCCTTTCCATTCAAGCAGTCTAGGCATAGGCATGCACCAAAATTTACTGTCCCAAGAAAGTCGATTTGGTCTGGATTCAAGGTTGAGGCTTACCAGAATGTTGTTATTGCCACTTGCCGCCATTCTGCCATGTTCTACCATTTGTGAAGCTTCACCACGGCCAAAGAGGAAGCTTCACCAGCACAGCCCAAGAGGAATGGCCCTGTAATGAAAAAAAAAAGAGCAATCTTAGCAGCCCAAGAGGAGCCTAAGGACATAACACGGTCACCAGCAGAGGGCGTCGCCATACCTGCACTACCCAAAAGCGGGTTACCAACAACCTAGCCGACCTTTCACAAAAACAAATCCATGGCTTCACCGTTCCTAAGAAGGAAATCCGAATTGCTTGTGATTAAAACCAAAACTTGAATATCCTTTTGTGTGCCAGTCTTTATAGCTCTGCAATTGAAATAGCTTTGTGAAGCTCTATGACCGTGGAGCATCTGCCCTGGGGAGGAATCCGACGGCCTCTTCCTAAATCGCTAGAGCCAGAAAGGGCAGGAAAAGAAAATCGAGAAAAGGCAGAAAAAAAACCGTGGCCTATCCGAACCGTCCAACTTTTAGGTTAGATCTGGCCTTTTTTTTAGTTAAATCAAATCATGGCCGTCGAATTTAAGGCAAATCAAATTCTGGCCGTCGGATTTAGGGCTCGATGCACTACGCACTTACGTCAAAACATTATAATATAAGATGCTAACTTAACTAGTGGTGCGAATGTAAATTTAGTTAAAAACCATATTTTAACTTAACTTAACCGCGGGTGCGAATGTACCCTGATATTGTTATTGAAATTGTTACCACCAAGTGCCTCAGAATGCACATTAGGCCCTGAGTACATATTAGGAGCTCCAAAATCGTTCAAGGGCCTATAATGATTGGTTGCCCCTTAATCATTGGATGACGTATAATTAATTATTGAACCATTATATCATCCTATATGAATGGTTAACTTTTGGATTAACATTCCGTACATATTGAGAAGTCAAGGGGGGCCTACAAATATTGGTTGCCCCATAATCACCTGGGTGGCCTATAATTATTGGGTGCCTCATGAATATTGCGAGTCCCATACACATCATGAGGCTAATAAGGTGGAGTTGGCCAACTATTATAGGGCCCAAATTAATGGGTGTTGTACTAACATTAACACTTGATTTAACTTAAATTTGTTGAAATTGTGATGGTCATAATTTAAGTGAAATTGGGATGTCAATATAGATAGCCAAAACTATTGAAATAATTAAGTGGATGCCTATTTGACCGGATGGTGAGATTATTTCCCCAAGCGGGCATGTTTGCTCATGGTGACTAAACATGGGGAAGGAGCCATCGGTTGTGCATCCTTAGGGGTGGGTTCACATGCAACAGTGATCGGAGAGGGCCCTGTTATACCCTTTGCAAATTGGTGATGGTTGGCAATGGTGGGTCTAAAAAGACGTGGCATGTGTGTGAAGGCCATGATAGTGCATGCGAATCCAACCTACGATGGCAAGAAATTAAGTTTTTTAGTGTTCCTAATTTCATGGAATGAACATGGCTTCATTGATATTTTATTTTGCAATGGCGCACTTTTCAAATACCAACGGATCTTCATTTGAGTGTTTTGTGTTGTTATAATGGAGTAAGTGTTTTGCATTGTTATAATGGAGTGTTGGACTATTCTTCGCGTTTTTATGTTATTATAATAAAGTGTTGGACTATTCTACAAAATATCGCGTTATTTAACCTTTTCTTTCTCCAAATGTGAATCACACCAATTACAATGAATTGGTGATTGCATATATTTGTAGGGCCTTTGTGGAAAGATTTAAACAACCTTTTCTTCTTCCAAATGTGAATCACATCAATTACATCAATTAGTGATTGCATATACTTGTAGGGCCTTTGTGGAAAGATTTAAACGCCAAGAGAACTTTCAAGAGATGCAATATGTAGGAGGATTAAATCAAACCGAATTGGGAATAGCAAATTACCATAGCATAGGTCGACCGATTTGGAATGTCTGTGATACCGAATAAAAAATGTTCCCAAGCGAATCAATATCCAAAACATGGGTTGGGGTGGGGCGTTGGCTTGGCCCCTTCTATTTTTGCTAGTTGTGCGTGCTCCATTTCAAAGATTGCATCCTTACTTTAACCGGTATTTCCGGCACTACGACTTTGTGAGGCCACATGGTACAAAAAATGAACCTCAACCCTTCCTTTTAGTATGCAGGCAATTTGTTGAGGCATTGCTTTAATCCGAGGCCAAAAGAACAAAGATCAGGGCCTGTACATGCCAAGACACTCTATCATAAACTCACAGCACCCGTGCTGAAGCTCCTCTGAATTAGAAGTTTAGGTCTAGGCATGCACTTTGTGTAATTTGGATATGGTGGAAATGTTACCATACAATAACCGCGCCCGAATCGGGACCTGGTTGGGGGGGAAGGTTTGTCGCTATATTACATTTATTGTGCATTTGATTGCAGAACTGGGTGGAAGAAAGATGGAAGCTGTTTGTGCTCAATTGGTTATTGATCAATTACGAGTTATGCTAGCATTTTGCTTTTATCAGCCAGTGTTTAACAGAGTGCTAGACAACTTGCACTGACCATTACATTTAAATAGTGGGTTCTTCTAAGATCTTTCCTCAAAAAGGAGATCGTAATACCCTAAAATGGAAGAAGAGAACTTTTGAGTCGGGCTTGTCCGAAAAACTTTTGTGGGCATGCTTTTGTGCATATGTGGGCTATGCATTGTGTAAATGTCGGGAAAATCTTCATTTATTGGGGTGGACTGCGTCGTGGTGTAGTGTTTAGTGTGTATATATTGTCGGTTTGTTCAACTTGGAGTGATGAAATAGAGGGCAAAATGCAATGGCGTCGGATCTGGTTCTGGATTCCGTGAAGGGGCACAAATAGAGAAAGCTCGAATGCCCTTGAAAAATCCACTCGAGACACAATTAAACGGACTTCCTAACCATAGACGTAAAGCAATGCCCCATAAAAATCCACTCTAATACTTTCTTTATAAATCTCTCATTTATGCCTGCCCATGTCCTCTTATTATGGAATATTAAAAGAAGCCTAATTCTCTAACTATATCTTCAAATTTTGGAATCCATAGCCACCAATTTTCTTACTCCTAACTAGCATATAAAGAACAAAGAGTTGTATTGCAAATTAATAAAGAACACTACAATCAACAAATTGTTTGATTGGGTTTCTATATGATATAATGAGATTGGTTTATTTGTTTAGATTTTAAAGGACTCACACCAAATGTGCTTGACTACTTAGGCCCCTTCTCTATTAGCTGGATTTTTTGGGTTGTGCTCTGTCTTATGGCGAACCTAGCCATGAAACTTCAAGTGCCGCAGTTTTGTTCACGAGTCTAGGTTGACTCTAAAATTTTAGCATGCTAGAGCACTCCATCTGAAAAAGTCAATAAATTGACAGAGGAAGCTTTGTCTTCTAGCGAGTCTCTCTTTGTCTTTTAGCAAGTCCATGCGGTGACAAAATTAGGAGCAATAAAAATGGTCTCGATTATTTCTTCTTGGATTTGATGATATGGCACAGTGGCCAAACTAAGGGTATGCTATAGTGGGATCCACCCTTAACCCACACAATTATATGGTAAATGATACTCCAAATGTAATTTATTTGGCACACCCATGAGCATGAAAAGTTGGGAGTCCTTTCCATCACCAGTCTATGCTTATTAGCTTCAATACGTGACCATATAGAAATATTTAATAATACTTCTAAGTGCAATTTTGGAACACAAGTTCTGCATTGACAACATGACCGCCCACAAGCTTAACATGTGCTTGAGGATAAAAAGCATTGGATGCACAAAGTTCAAGTTAATACTATTTAAGTACTTGCATATGTCGATTTCATTACCTCAATATTTTCCACACATACAAAACTATAGTCTACGCCTCTCCTCTCCGGTCATCAAAAGATTATATCCACAAATGCATAAATGTGTATGCATGGATGGAAACTAAATCTTAAATGGAAGCTTATCACAAAAGCCCAAGGCCTCCTAGACCAAACAAAGGCAACATGGACCCTTTCTCAACCTTAGTTGAATATAATACACGCCCCAACCCCTACACCGACCACTTTAAGATCCTTTTGCTATGCAAAGATGCTCTAATTGGTATGTAGTTTACGGTTAAAGAAAATATCTCTTATATACCTTCTAATAATATGCAACAACTTCTCTTTTATAAGACTTTAGATCTTACCCATTGATTCAAGCGGTGAAAAAATGATTTTGCACAAATGTGCATCTTTGCTAACTTTTACTACTTGGCCTTGATCCATCACGGTGTATTCGTGGATGTAATTGCGCATGCTTCTTTGTTCAAACCAACACTTAACTACTCGCCATTACATACACAATTCGATCGAGGGGCACTTGTGGATGGGCCTCTAAGAAGGGATCTACTTTAATTTAAGCATTGAGTCGCCAGATATGGTGGACACTTAGTAGTACAAATTTTGATTCCACACGGTTTGATTTAAGTCATTTACCCACATGAAACTAGAGGGCAACCCTCTGTGCACAACACCTTGTTAGAGTTGCAAAGAACAAGGTTTTAAGAAACCAAATTCTTTCTGTCAAAAGTGATCAAGGTGCCTCTCTTACAGATGTCAAAGAAATAGGTGATTTCTTCTACTCCAAGTACTCGAATATTTTCTCTGACATAGACAATTTCCCCTAGCCGAGTACTCAAGCCAGAGAATTCATTGATCTTCTAAATTCACTGCCTGGCAATAACAATGCTCCAATTTCTGATAATATCTCAGATTTGCCTAATGAAATTGAGATAAAAGCCACTTTTATGAATCTTGCCAAAGGTAAGAGTCTTGGGCCAGATGGTCTTCCCCTAGAGTTTTATCTAAACTTCTGGGATGATGTTAAAAATGATCTTACTAAAATGATTCATGGTTTTTGGATCAATAATCATTTGCATCCTACCATTGCTTCTGGCTTGATTACTTTAGTTTCAAAAGTAGATAACCCAGATGGTTTTACTGATTGGAGGCCTATTTGTCTCACCAATACCTCATATAAGATTTGTGCTAAAATTCTTGCAAACAGAATCAAAGGATTCTTACAGAATAACATTTGCATAAATCAGCCTGCTTTTTTGCCTAATAGATATATTCTAGACAACTATATTGCTGCAATGGAGGGTTTACACTAGGCTAAAATTTCTAATCAAAACTGTATCCTCCTCAAACTTGACTGCTCCAAGGCTTTTGACTCTATAAGATGGGATTTTCTTGAATTGGCCCTTAGGAAAATTGGTTTTCCAGATAAGTTGATTCATTTGATCATTGGTCTCAACTCTCGTGCTCAATCTTCTGTTCTCATAAATGGATCTCCAGGTAAATTCTTTCCTCTCCAAAAGGGGATGAGACAAGGTTGCCCTTTAGCACCCTATCCTTTTATCATTGCTGCTGATCAACTGACTAAAGCTATTATTCACCACCAAAATCTTGGAAATATTAAAGGCTTGTCTATGCCAAAAACGGGAATCGCTTAACCCTTCTTCAAAGATGCTAATGACACATTCACCTTTTACTTAAATGATGTTAAGAATATTGACTTCATCTTAAGGTTATACAAAATTTTAGTCAAGCCTCGTATCCATTTAAATTATCAAAAGTCTGCGGATCATTGGAGATTCTAATCACTTTCGGATATTCTTGGTATCAAATGTGTCTTTGTCAATCAAGTCACAACTCGCTTGGTATGCCTTTAGGCCTGGATATTAATACTAAAACACTTTGGAGTCCAATTGTTGGCAGGATCAGAAAGAAACTCAATAACTATGGCAGTTGTCTTTCTCTAGCTGGTAGGGCAATCATTGCGTCCTCTGTTTTAGCAAGCTCTCATGTGTACTTCTCTTGACTCTCCTTGCTCCATAAGTCGAGAATGTCAGCTTTGACACATTGCAATACTCTGAATGACAACCTCCCTTCTAATTTTGGCCAAAGAGTTGTCACGAGGTCGGGCCTTTTCGCTATGCTTTCAGTGCTGTTGTTCGCCGTGATTTGTTGGGCTCTGGTGCTCATTGTACGGGTGGTCCGGGTTCACTCTTGACCTTGCTCGAATAGGCTCTGCTTTTTGCTGCCACTGCTGCCCAATTAACCTTGAAATTTTCTGGATCCTGCTTGGCCCTCTGGCAGTTGTTGAATGCAAATAAAAAGGAAACCGTCTTCCTTACTTCTCTATTCTTCAATCCTTCTGGGTATATCTTGTTCAACAGTTCAATTATAGCTTCTTCATGCTCTGGCCTTACTTTGTCGATGGATGTCTTGTTGGGAATGACACCATTGGTGTCCCAAACCTCATTATACTCTGCTGCAGATATCACATCCGTTCGAAATTGAGAGGGATGGACATCCTCGTTTGATAGACCCGCATAAGCATGGAAGTCCTTCTCAGTTCGACAATCAGCCAGGTCCGGTCTTAGAGGCACGTTCCTTCTGGGCTGAAAGAAAGCAAGAAAAACAAATTAACAGGGCATCGTAAGCCATCAAAATTGGCAGTGCATTTTGCTTTACCCCCGCGCATGGCATCCATTGGAATTACTGGCTGAGCCGGCGGATTAACAACCTTCTTCACCATAGTGCGTTTGAGTTTTGGAATACTAGAGTGAATGTGAAAATTCTCGAGCTTCTTCTCCGTGGGCTATTTGGCCGGAGTAGCAAAAGGTGGGGAGCACGGTTGCAAATTACAAATTCAAAATTCGCTACCCTTCGGGTCACAGTCATTAATTACTTGCATGTGAAGGTGTTATGATTGAAACAGTGCGCCCTATGTGAAGTAACGGGCATAGCATAGGTTACACTTCAATTGGTGAAGGGTGGAAAAAATAGTATGAAGGGTGGGTGCTGGGTGCTGAACCGCGTTTTTTTGCTACCCACCAGCATACTTTCACCCAGGACGCCATTATATGCAGCGTGGAGGACACACAGCAATTGCAGTTCCTTGAGTACGTTCTGAAGTGGACTAACCACGATCCCTCACCGATGATAGCTAGCAAGTTGAATGTTTCACAGGAAAAAATATTCCTACTAGTGCAAAAGGATATGGCTCGGAGCTGCAGTCCTACGAATCTTTGTCTCTTTCCAGAATAAAAGGAAACAGGGATATACTGTCTGGTTTCTCGACATGCAGGAAAGGTTTGCTATTAGACAAGAAACCACCGAGCATTGCATTGAAAGCTAAACGTGATGAGAAAATGCCGTCGGTCATGGACACAAACTCGTTAAGAGCTCAGGCCAAGAAGAAGAATGTAAGGCCTGCCTCTATAGCAGAGGACTCAAGCTGACAACATCAGATAGTGGAGAGCCTTCGTCATCTCGCATCCCCCCCCCCTTCTCGGCCACGTGATTATCTTCTTCGAAAAAGCTTAGCATGGCAAGGTTATATCCGAATCGCCAACCGAGCTTAAATTCAATCCCGGAAGAACGTAAGTTGGCCGAAAGCAAACCGCATTTAAGCTTGAACAGCTTTAAACGGTTTTATCCGCTTTGGTGTTAACGGGTTTATGAAGGTATCTATTTTTATTGCGGACAGGGCTCCCGCTAATCTCACCCATCGAACGCGCTCAAAACGACCATGTGAAGAGCTTCAAGACGTATCCTGGCTGAGAGGTCCTCACACCGCCGACGTTGTCCCCTTCGACCCAATTACTAGGTGATTGTTATTATCCATCATGTATGTTTTGTGGCTTCTTAACTAATCGGTGTGCATTATTTCAGGAAAAGGACCACCTGGAGCACATAAGCTGATTTGAAGGGCAAAAAATTTTGGATAATTTCTGGTAACCATAGTATATGTGCAGCTCAATTGCTTTGCGGTGGTGTTGGAGAACTGGAACAACGGCTTGAGTTTGCTAAAGCCTACGCCAGGAGAAGGACCAGAGTGCTGAATGGAAATTTGTCAAATACAGAATATATTGAATTGAGCATTCAGTACAATGAAGTCATTGCTAACACCGTATACAGAGAGCCTTTGATAGAGAAGCTGCAACAGCTACGGCATCAACACAAGGCGTATGGATGTCCTCCGCAAAGGCCCATTGGTACTGCTACAACATCTGGTATTTTGTTTTCTTAGCTCATCAACATCGCGGCCGCGATTTCCCTGACCATTTATTTTTTAGGACTTCCACGAGATAGCTACTATAACATTGAAGGTGAAGGAGCTAAAAGATGAAAAACAGTTCATTTTTATGGAGGAGCGGGTCTTTAAAAAATTAATGGAAGTGGCCAACAAATGGGTGAGCAGAAAACTCTGTGATGAACACGGGGATTTACCTGATAGGCCAACGAAGGACTTCTTCAACAAAACTTGGCTAAGATACCTTAGTGGCATGTCTAATGCAGAGGTTTCTCAGGTGCTAGATGAGATTTTGGAAGGAAAAACGTACCTTAAGGTGCAAGCCGGATAGCACGGCAGGTTTGATTGCAAGCAGCGCGCCATTGACATTAGAAGCTTGACCTTCATGCGCAAAGAGATTGTGTCCTATGCTTCCACATTGCTTCAGAAAGATTACTCTTCCTTCGAAGAATTGTTGTATGACTTTCCCCGCCACGCATACGGATTCTTGATATATCCGATTCGGACTGACACGCGGAAAGCCAATTACAACAAAGATCATGTCGTGGGTAATTTGCCCGTGCTTTTTTAGAATCGATTAGATCGATTTTGAAACCTGAAGAGGCTATCAAAATCAAACAAAAGAAAAATGTTGTTCACGCAGTGACAAAGGAAGGGATTCCTACGTCCACTCCAGTATCTGAGAATGCAACTTTGGTGTTCATTGACATTAGGGGATTCTCTACAATATGGACCTGCAAAAAGTACATGGAACTCTTTACAAGAATATCCAGCATGACAACTGCTAATATTTATCACCTGGTTATTCTGATGCGGTCTGTGAACTTGCCAGATTGCTTGTATAGCCAGAAGCAGATTCAAGGCGGGTCCCACATTTCTGTAGGCACATATGACGAGCAGGGATGGGTGAACAAGAAAAAGGTGAAGGAATATCAGTATTACATCACCCATATGTGCATTAACGTTTACCTGTGGTAACGTCGATATTGCCTGAGCTCGAGCTTCGTTTGACACCGGTGAGCACAGCACCAAAGAACACCCCCTTGCCACCAATGCCTTGTCACTGGTAATGAAGAAACTGATGAGAAAATGAGAAACAAATGGCATACTTACTTCACGGGTAAACCCAGATACAAGTTTGTCAGAATTGAAGGTGATCACGTGCTGAAGTGCCAGTTGAAGACATCATATGCTTACTACATTGTTGACCAGCTGGTGCCAAGGATGGTTGTGTCCTTGATTTCTTCTCAGCTGGTACTGCTTCCCGTGTCGCCTTAATGCAGGGAAAGAAAAGTATTGCATTCGAAAGCCAAGGTAAAGTATGCCGATTTCTTAGGGCTTTCTTGGATAAGCTTGAAAAAATGGTTTGCCACCAAGACCGAGGAGACAATTGAAGAGGAGAAAGCAGACACTACAAATGATCCCGACAAGATCAATATAAATATTACCCGAAAAAATGATATATCTAAGCTTGATGAAATCTTGGATCAAATGGATGAGAAGAGCTACGAGGAAAGGATGCAGGAGACTAAAAAGACTTCTAGAGTTCATCGAGAAAGGTATTAATGCGCTAGAGCCTATGTTTCAAAAATTGGGGGCTTTAAACAAAAGATTTGATGCCTACATGCCTTTCCCCGACAAAGCGGGTCAAATTTGAATACATAGGAATGGACGTGGAACCTGCAAGATCGGGAGGGTGAGCCAAGTGGTACACAAGAGCACCGGGTTGTAGCCAAGAAAAAGACACCCAAAATCGATTTGTGGTGTCCAAAATGGCGATCGGTGGAAGACAAACAAGAATGGATCCGAGAGGCGGAAGGACCGGATCCACATCTCCAAGTCCTTGCACAGGCCATGTCTGTAGACATCCCAAATGTAACAGGCTATACGGAGATGGACACATCCGAGGTTATAAGAAGGGGCCAGGATATCTGCTGAGATAGGTGTTGTACCTGAATCAGTATCAGAAACCCAGATGGAGTAAATTCTGCCCCTCTGGCAAAGAAATGTACATTGCTATATCTGAGGAATATAATGTATAAGGCTTTGAAGATTTGCACATCTTTGAGTTTTATTATTGTTTGAGTTTTGTTTCTTGTATAAACTTTCGGTGAGGCGATCTTTGCTAGCACTTTCTTAGGTTGATTGCCTTCTGCAGACTTCTTCTAAATTAAGAATTCGAATCATATGGTAGCTAAACAGCTCAAAATGTTCGCCACCGTGATCTTCGCTATCACTTTGTTTTCCTTTCATCCATATGTAGACCTAAACAGACTTGTGATCTTATATCCATGGGCTAGCTAAGCAGCTTCAAATCTTTGCCGTCGCGATCCTGCTGAGTATTTTTACTCTTTCTTGTGGACATCTCTTACTCTGAAAGGAGCTTGGGATAGCCTTATAAATGTCGAAATCGGATACATCGCTGGTTGTGGTGGGAAATCATCGAAAAAAACGGCAACTTTTACTCTGTTGCAACCACTTACGGTGTTTTATAGACAACCAAGAACCTATTTCATGCTAAACGAGAATTCTGAATTCTCTAATTAATTAATTCGTGCTTTCATATGATGGTGGTGACATCCATATATGCACACAATTCTTGAAAGCACTCCTTGAGAGCAAAAAGTGGTGGCTTCTTATTCTCTTATTAATGCCTCTTTGCTTCGAATGGCCATGAGTACACAAACATATGACTTTCATAACTATATGACTTTGCCCAACTATTTTATGATTGGCCGCGGTCGATGGCCATAAGCAACTAAGGGAAAACAGTTCAGAGTCTTTTCACCAAACTGAGGGCTAAATACCAACTGTGGCAACCAATTAGTCTTGCTTGTGTGACCAACGTATCTCAAAATCTTAAAGATGGCTATTTCAATTATGGCCACACTTTAGAAAATGCATAGATCTCCAATCCTTCAAATAAACTCTAGACTCTCTTCTACAATAGGCGGTTATCAGAGGACATGCAAAGTTTCATTGAAATCAGACCGCCTAAATTGCAATATCGAATTCGATGGCTCAAAATTCAAGTTGAGGACATATACACTCAAAATCTCTTTAGTATATCGACAGCCATAATCAACCGAGGGAAAATAGTTCAGAGCTTTTTCACCAAACTGAGGGGTAAATACCAACTATGGCAACAAATTTGTCCTGCTTGTCAGGCCAACAAATCTCAAAATCTAAAAGAGGGGTATTCCGATTATGGCCACGCTTTAAAAATTGCTTAATTCTCCAATCCTTTTCTAAATCTTTCCCCAAAAGCAAATCCATATCCTACTCTGCCCATCATCTTCAAATAAACTATGGACTCTCTCTTCTAAAAGAGGCTCAAAAGCAAATCCATATCCTACTCTGCCCATCATCTTCAAATAAACTATGGACTCTCTCTTCTAAAAGAGGCTGTTTGTCAGAGGACATGCAAAGTTTCATTGAAATCGATTGCAATATCTCATCCGACGGCTCAAAATTGAAGTTGATGCATACACTCAAAATCCCTTTGATATATCAACGGCCATAAGCAACTGAGGAAAAGCAGTTCAGAGCCTTTTCACCAAACTGAGGACTAAATACCAACTTGTGAGGCCAAAGATATATCTCAAAATATGAAAGAGGGTCTTTCGATTATGGCCATGCTTTAAAAAATGCATAAATCTCCAATCCTTTCTAAATCTTTCCCCAAAGCAAATCCATATTCTACTCCACCCATCATTTTCAAATAAACTCTAAACTCTCTCTTCTAAAAGAGGCAGTTATCAGAGGACATGCAAAGTTTCATTGAAATCAAATAAACTCTAAACTCTCTCTTCTAAAAGCGGAAGTTATCAGAGGACATGCAAAGTTTCATTGAAATCAGAATGTCTAAATTGCAATATCTAATCTGACGATTGAAGTTGATGATATACAATCAAAATCCCTATGATATGTATAAAGAATAAAGATGATGATATTGATATGCAATTTGGTAATTTTCCCATGCAATATTATCTAATTTGTCTTAATATTTACAACAAAAGATACAAGTTTACACATAATTCCTAATGCTTGATCATGCATACATTTTCTAAAGTTTATATGTTAATGTTTTTTTGTGTCCATTAGATGAAGGTATGATTCCTTGAATATGCCAGATCAACGATGTGAACTTTTACACCTCAGACCCCTGTACATGGCCACGCTCCCCATACGCCTCCCATACGTAGACGAAAGAAAATAAAGAAATAAACAATAAACATTTGCACCAGGAAGAAGACACAAAATTTAATTTCCATATTCACAGAACACAGCAAACGGAAACACAGTTACATCGCTTCCCATCTCCAGGAAGCACACCATCTGCACAAAATCTGCCCCATTCTAAAGCATCTCAACTAATCCAATTGTACAACTCCATTTGGCCTCTACCCTCTAACAACCATGTCTCCATCCAGACGGTAGCGATAGGAAGAGCAGCTGCACAGCCGGTATACTTTCCAAGGAAATCCATGGATGCAACAAGCGAGTGATGCGTCACAACTGTCTCTAGCACAGAGAATACACATTCAGGAAGAAATCTCCTCACAATCAACCAATCGAATAACACAGAGGACGAACCCTCAATCAATCCACAAGCTACGAAAGTCGAATTACCCAAATGCTCTTTCTGGAATACACAGAAGAATCTCTTGACCTCGCAAGCAAGCACCCTGCAAGATTGTGACAGTGGAAGCCCCATCTCAATCCCGACACTTAGTGGCTGCTACTCCCAAAACATCAACAATTACACAGCCCACAAGAAAACCCTCCTCCAAACAACCTTATAATATCATCTTAAATTATGATACAGCTAAAGCACGACCCTCTTAGCGTCTGCACTCAGCCAACAGCCCAAGTTGGACTCCGAATCTTTGGTTCCAGGCTGGACTGGGGCTTTTAACATGCAAATCGCCCCCTTGGGTCTGATTTCCGACACCCTAAGACTAACTTTAAGCAAATTTGGTACATATCGGGCTTGGGCTGATGCAGATCTCCAGCTCTAATTATGCCGGCTATGGCCCCTTCCACATTTGTCTGGCCCTATTTCCTTCAGGTCACCCCTCTTGAACCTATTTCGCCAGTCCCCGCCCGCCTGATCCTGCCACCTCCATCGACCTGCTCTTAGCAGTCCCCGTGAACAGAAACCTGCTATTTTCGACCATGCAAGCCGCTCATGTCATAACAAAGGGAAAAAAACCCTCCCCCTTTTTCGGCCAACCTTCGCAATAATCATAGGAAAGACAAATTTTGGCGACGTAATTACTTTACAAATAATTGTTTCTATGCATTGTAATGTTAATGCATCAAAATCAGCTCCAACTATGCCATCGAATATGACATTACTTACGTGATATTCAAAGATATAGACCCACAACCCTACACATGCATAAGGTTGCCCAACACACATTTCTAATTTCTTTAATTTATCAAGAATAATGGCCCATTACCCTTCTAAATCTTCTAAAGCAATCTAGGCACTCCAACTGCTAGAGCATACGAGTAATGGCAAAGAACTATCAACAAGGATTACACATTTATATTTACTTATATTATTAGTTATCAACGAGGGATAACTTAGATTACACATTTATATTTGCTTATTATGATGCCATACATAGATAATCAAGCTTGAGTGAGGAGCAGAAACATACATAGATTAGATCGAACGATCGATCTAAGTAGATGGATTAGACCGATCGATCTAATAAGAGCAGCTTCCAACGACGGCAATGTTAGTAGTGGCGCTGGCTGAAGCGCTTCCAAACAAATCCAATCCATGGGCACCAAACATATGGGACAGAACCTTACCATCAGAGGTCTTAACCTTGATATCGATGCTCTCAAAGGACCATGACTTAAAGTCAGAATGATGTGTAACTTTAGCAGCACAAATGGATTTCAAGCAAGACTGATTTTTATACACAAAAGTATCGACATGGTTTGCCTCAAAGTCGTCGCCTGGCGTGTCGAGTTCGTCTATGTCGACCACCTCTGAATCCTCAGCATCATAAATCCGAAGAGATACGTCTGAATCGGTACCGATTCGGCCGGTCCTCACCTTTGATCTCCAAAGTGCAATCTCCACCATTCTGTCAAAACAAAACATTCATCAATTCTATGCATAATATTGAACAATGCCAAACAAATTCTACTCCACCTGAGCCGTTGGTAGGGCAATATGATCCATAGATGCTTGCCCCCGCGCTGAGACATAGATCAACATTAGGAGCACTAGATTCAGCATTAGCAGACTGCCATACAAGGATGATGCCATTGCAATGGTTGAGTGTAGGCCTATGATGCTTCCCACGGTCTGGTCTCATATATTATGGGCTAGGTTTTGCATGCCTTACAAATGGCAAAGAGACATCCAGTCATTTCCCTAGGGTTTCTTCTTCCAGATTTCCCTAGGGTTTCTTCTTCCAGTGGTCCCCCTCACGGCTTCCATACAGGGATGATGCCATTGCAATGGTTGAGTGCATGTGAAAATGATGGAAATTAAGAATGGACTAGAGGACCATGTACCAGTGGAAGCTAAACAATGGGCTTCAAAACCACTTCCAAGATTGCATAAATGGAAAGAAATCATGAGAAACTTGAACAACTCATATACTTGCATATTGTATTGTGCAGGCTAAATGATATTTTAAACCCCAAGAATTTGCTAGCAAAGTTTTCATGGTGCCCAATATACAATGGTATAATCTTGTGCAGTTAATTCCTTTGCACCAATCCAGTCTCTTTGAGACGATAGATACTGTTATGCTTTCTGATATTTTACATGACAGATGATGCAAATACACAATCCTAACTAATGCCATAAGAACTCTTGGATCTTATAGAAACTTGCATAGGAAGTAGGAAGTGCTGTTGAATGGCAGCTCCTACATCGAAGCTTATTAGTACAATAAATATTCAGTAATGTTCAGATTTAAGGCTACAACCATGCAGGCTTGCAGTAAGTTTCATCATAAAATGGCCAACCTCAGATTCGTTTGGGAGAATCAGAATATTTCATATCTTCTGATACTAGTACCAGTGTATGCAATAAATTGCCTCACATTTGATCATTACTAAAATAAGCTCCTCAAAAACACAGAGAAAATGTGTGGGTGGATTGTCTGATCTTCAAGGTCTTAGTCTTCTTCGCATGACAAGATCGGTAAAATGAGTAGGGACGAACTATTCAGCTATAAGATTTCTCACAGGAATATCAAAGCTATATTATGATTCATAGACGAGAACTTCTATACAGAATGAGTGTACAACAAACCAAACCCAATGTTGATTGCATCATGAACAGATTAAGAGTACGAAGCTCTTAACAAACTACAGCCATTTAAATACCTACATTTAAGTGCAGCAAACTCGGGTCCACTTGCCCAACATATTTCAATCAAATAGACATAGAAGAACAAAGTCAGGAGGACAAAATTGCAGCATGAATTGGAGAAAAAATGCACTAACCTCTGCTTAAATGTAAAAAGGATTTGTACACATATGCATATCCAGTGCTATGGCTTCCATGTGAATTGAGAACATACGACACACCATTTTCAGGGCTGATCTCAACCAGATGCTGAAAATATCTCTCTTCTGCATCAGCCTCCCCATACGTTCTGCAGGCACTCAGCAAAGCTAACCATATTTCTCTACACAAAGAACAGTCTACAGATCTGATCGATTCAATTCCCTTGTACAACTGCGAAAAGATCAATCATACAAGCATAATGATGTATGCTTGGTACAATGCCATATTTCATGCTCATACTCTTGAAGTAAGTTAGGCATAAGAATAAGAATGTCACAGCATCTGGCACCATGTGCATTTGACGGCCCCTTTCTAGAGCTCCTATGCTGCCACAAGGATTCAAGGTAGCAAGAAATGTAACAGTATTTGGCCATACACCTTCATGTTGTATTTGCCCAAAGCATTCAACTGCTTGCTCTCCAAGTCCATTCTCAGCATACCATACCCGGCAATGAGGGTCTTCCAAGAGACAACGACTATGATTAGGGATGTGTCAAATACTTCTCGAACCTCCTTAATAATTCCTTGATAACCTCCTTAATAATTCCTTGAGAATTACATTCCAAGAGACAATGTCTTTAGTTCTTAATGTAAGCGCTGGTAAGTGAGCCATTCCAGGGCACCTTACCTTAAGGCTTTCAATTTCTCTTAACAAATGCTTGAAAGGAATGTAGTCTCATGCACTATAATTATTTCAGCCTTTGCACGCCAGGGTCTGCTCAATGAAGTCAAGGAACCCTTCAAAGGGATGCCTCAGAAACACATCGTATCCTGGATTGCACTATTTTTTGGCCGTGGCAACTTTTTCATCTCTTTTCTTGGCCTGGATCCACATAATGGATCCACATAATATGACCATCATGGTATGGTCTGCACGAGGCAGCTGAACACATGGTCAAGTTTTTTTGAAGACTGTGTGTGTGAAATGTGCTGTGCATAGAGAGAACTCTGGAGGCATGTAAACTGTTCACTTTTTTTTTTTTTAAATGAAAAACCTATACTATAAAAGGGCCGCCGTTATCCCTCGGCCTCGGCGGCCGAGCCCCATAATCATTGGGCAGCGTATAATTATTGGGTGACCATTATATCGCCCAAAATTAATGGGTGTTCTACTAACGTCAACACTCATTGAAATTGGGGTGGCATGTGAACCATTGAAATTGGGGTGGCCATGGTTAAGGTAGCTAGCCTGAGGGTCTATTCGCACCAATGGTGAAGTTTAGTTAACTTAACTTTTATCGTTAAGTTAAGTTAATACTAACCGGGTGATTGCCTTCGCACCAAAACTAGTTAAAAATTTTAGTTAGGCTAACTTAACGGAAAACCATTTCGCACTCGTTTAGTTAAAAAATTTGGTTAAAAAATAACTTAACTAGCTAACTAAATGCTTTCGAACATGTCTAGTTAAGTTAGCCAAAGGCATAAATTATTATAAGCACATTTAATTAAACTTAAAGTGACCTCTATGAGGTCATTTAACTTTTAGTGCTAATTTTTAATTTAGTTAACTTCTAGTTAATTTTGCTAACTTAACTGAATAAGATGCGAAGACAACTTTAGTTAGTGTTTTTGGTTAAAAAAGTTAACTAAATTCTTAACTATATCACTATACTAGTAATAGTGCCCAGCGTTGCTGGGCTAATGTTGGGACCTTGTTAACGAATTTACTCGATTCAATCCACAGACCTTGCAATTTTCGTAGGGACTTGTCTATGTTTTAATAGGTTCATGTTTACCCTGCAAGTTTTATAGGAACTTCATGTTTGCGTAAGAAAGGAAAAAGACATTGTAGAAAGGTTTAAATCACTTCCAATTGTTTAATACATGAAATGTATATGCAGCAGTAATTCAGACAGCCTCTTCATTGAGGATGCATATACAAAACCCAACTCGCACATGGTTATCATTAATACCTAGTGCACCTCCCAATGAAGAACAATTATTCATAGTGTACATATAATATTAGCAATAACCACACGTGGTAGAGTTTAGATCTTATTGGCTTGGTGTATCCATCGAATGTCCTTTGTATTCATGTGTACTCTATAAGTAGATGCTTCAACCATATATGCTTTGCTTCGATTATTACTTATGGCATTATACATATAGTTTTGTTTTGGTTAACAAACTATTTATGGCCAATTATTTGTTATATCCTTTGGAACTAAGGTTGTTTTGATTAACAAATTATTTACGACCATTGTTCCGAAAGTTGGCTTATACAGGTTTTGATGTTGTAGAAGTTGGTGTTTGACAATGGAGCAAGTATTTGGAAATGGAACCTTATTTATGGTGTCTCAAGATGGCAAATCGAATATCATTTGCTTGTAATTTAAGGTATGATATTGTTATCGAATAATAGCAATATCACATTTACATATATGACCAGCACCACATCCTAAGGATCTACTCATCTGATACATGACAACATCATCATTCTCAAGCGTGACCATAAACAGAACTTGAGAGCATGCTAATTAGCATCATAATTACAAAGTTATTTGCATCTTCGAGTTAGCTCTACCCCAATAAGCAAGAATTGGTGTTTCACAAATAAAACCTATCTAATAATCAAAGGTGGAATTGACTTTTATGCTTGTGAATAAATCGCCATGCATTCATAATTACAATTTTGAATGAGAACATCCAAAACACAATATCTTATTGTGGAAATATGCATACTTGTTCTTTCCGTAGAATCTAAAAAGATTAATCAAGTCCATTAGCAAGACAAGGTGAAGCCCTTAGTATCAACAACCGAAAAGCGCTTTTGTTTTGCCATATAATTGTATTTATGTTCGGAGATTTGAGAAAATTTGATGAAATTCATGGGAGATTTTTACTTTAAGCTAAATATCATAATATGATTTGAAAAAGATAAAATTCCACTTACCGATAATTGTAATCTCTTTTGCTTAGCCTACTATTGCGGAAATGATAACATCTTCCGAAGGTCCCGCTAATTTAACCAAAGGGGCATTATGCCTACAAATTTGTATAACTTAGCAGGGAACTATGATGGCAATGCAATTCCCCCGAGAAATTAATGTTGTGCTACATGATGCAGCCACACCTTCAAAGCGAGCCATGGTGAATCCGGTAAGAAGAAATGCCAAAAATCTAGGGCAAATGCAAGCTGCAATCCAAGAACAAAACCCGGATGGAAGCTCTAGAGGATCGATATCAAGGGCGACAAATGCAACAAACTACCCGGATACTGAAGTCCCGGTATATGTTTTAGGTTCGTTGGTGAAATCCAAGAACAAATGTAGGAGCAAGATGAAGGATCACTCCAGTCCATAAGCATAAGTCTTGTGCAAATCCATAAACTTCACCTTCAATTGGCTTGTGTAATTTGTGAACCGGCATGTGTAAATCCACAACCTTTCACTTCAACCGACCTGTGTAAATCGTGGCATGGCATAACGTAAGAATCACAAACTGGTCAAAGAAGATCTAGAGGTTTGACAAAAGGGGCGTGAGAAAATGTCTCATGGCGTATTCTTGTGGTGCAGAAAAAAAAACTCGTGGTGTCATTGGAAGTCGGGTGCCGAACATTGCCCTTTCCATTCAAGCGTCTAGGCATAGGCATGCACCAAAATTTCTTGTCCCAAGAAAGTCGATTTGGTGCGGATTCAAGGTTGAGGCTTACCGGAATGTTGTTATTGCCACTTGCCGCCATACGCCATGTTCTACCATTTGTGAAGCTTCACCACGGCCAAAGAGGAAGCTTCACCAAAGCCACCAAGAGGAATGGCCCCTGTAATGAAAAAAAAAAAAAGAGCAATCTTAGCAGCCCAAGAGGAGCCTAAGGACATAACACGGTCACCAACAGAGGGCGCCGCCATCATGCACTACCCAAAAGCGGGTTACCAACAACCTAGCCGACCTTTCACAAAAACAAATCCATGGCTTTCACCGTTCCTAAGAAGGAAATCCGAATTGCTTGTGATTAAAACCAAAACTTGAATATCCTTTTGTGTGCCAGTCTTTATAGCTCTGCGCAATTGAAATAGCTTTGTGAAGCTCTATGACCGTGGAGCATCCGCCTAAATCGCTAGAGCCGAAAGGGCGGGAAAAAAGAAAATCGAGAAAAGGCGAAAAAAAACCGTGGCCTATCCGAACCGCCCAACTTTTAGGTTAGATCGGCCTTTTTTAGTTAAATCAAATCATGGCCGTCGAATTTAAGGCAAATCAAATTACGGCCAGTTGATTTAGGGCTCGATGCACTACGACTTACGTCAAAACATTATAATATAAGATGCTAACTTAACTAGTGGTGCGAATGTAAATTTAGTTAAAACCATATTTTAACTTAACTTAACTTGGTGCTTGAATGTACCCGATATTGTTATTGAAATTGTTACCACCAAGTGCCTCAGAATGCACATTAGGCCCTGAGTACATATTAGGAGCTCCAAAATCGTTCAAGGGCCTATAATGATTGGTTGCCCCTTAATCATTGGATGACGTATAATTAATTATTGAACCATTATATCATCCTATATGAATGGTTAACTTTTGGATTAACATAACTTGAATCATTAAAATTGGGATTGCATTAGATCCTCCGTACATATTGAGAAGTCCAAAAGGGGGCCTACAAATATTGGTTGCCCCATAATCACTGGGTGGCCTATAATTATTGGGTGCCTCATGAATATTGCGAGTCCCATACACATTGCGAGGCTAATAAGGTGGAGTTGGCCAACTATTATAGGGCCCAAATTAATGGGTGTTGTACTAACATTAACACTTGATTTAACTTAAACTGTTGAAATTGTGATGGTCATAATTTAAGTGAAATTGGGATGTCAATATAGATAGCCAAAACTATTGAAATAATTAAGTGGATGCCTATTTGACCTGGATGGCTGAGATTATTTCCCCAAACGGGCATGTTTGCTCATGACAGCTAAACACAGGGAAGGAGCCATCGGTTGTGCATCCTTAGGGCGGGTTCACATGCAACAGTGATCGGAGAGGGCCCTGTTATACCCTTTGCAAATTGGTGATGGTTGGCAATGGTGGGTCTAAAAAGACGTGGCATGTGTGTGAAGGCCACGATAGTGCATGCGAATCCAACCTACGATGGCAAGAAATTAAGTTTTTTAGTGTTCCTAATTTCATGGAATGAACATGGCTTCATTGATATTTTATTTTGCAATGGCGCACTTTTCAAATACCAACGGATCTTCATTTGAGTGTTTTGTGTTGTTATAATGGAGTAAGTGTTTTGCATTGTTATAATGGAGTGTTGGACTATTCTTACGCGTTTTGCGTTATTATAATAAAGTGTTGGACTATTCTACAAAATATCGCTGCGTTATTTAACCTTTTCTTTCTCCAAATGTGAATCACACCAATTACAATGAATTGGTGATTGCATATATTTGTAGGGCCTTTGTGGAAAGATTTAAACAACCTTTTCTTCTTCCAAATGTGAATCACATCAATTACACTGAATTAGTGATTGCATATACTTGTAGGGCCTTTGTGGAAAGATTTAAACGCCAGTAGAACTTTCAAGAGATGCAATATGTAGGAGGATTAAATCAAACCGGAATTGGGAATAGCAAATTACCATAGCATAGGTCAGACTGATTTGGAATGTACAGATACCGAATAAAAAATGTTCCCAAGCGAATCAATATCTGAAAACATGGGTTGGGCAGTGGCTTGGCCCCTTCTATTTTTTGCTGGTTGTGCGTGCTCCATTTCAGCATTGCATCCTTACTTTAACTGGTATTTCCAGACCACAGCTTGTGAGGCCACATGGTACAAAAAATGAACCTCAACCCTTCCTTTTAGCTGTCTGAACAGCTGTTGAGGCATTGCTCAGAATCTGAGGCCAAAAGAACAGCATCCGGGCCTGTACATGCCAAGACACTCTATCATAAACTCACAGCCCCGTGCTGAAGCTCCTCTGAATTAGAAGTTTAGGTCTAGGCATGCACTTTGTGTAATTTGGATATGGTGGAAATGTTACCATACAATAACCGTCGCGAATCAGGACCTGGTTGGGGGGGAAGATTTGTCGCTATATTACATTTATTGTGCATTTGATTGCAGAACTGGGTGGAAGAAAGATGGAAGCTGTTTGTGCTCAATTGGTTGAAAAGTTGGGAGTCCTTTCCATCACCAGTCTATGCTTATTAGCTTCAATACGTGACCATATAGAAATATTTAATAATACTTCTAAGTGCAATTCTGGAACACAAGTTCTGCATTGACAACATGACCGCCTACAGGCTTAACATGTGCTTGAGGATAAAAAAGCATTGGCTGCACAAAGTTCAAGTTAATACTATTTGGCAGCTTGCATATGCTGATTTCATTACCTCAATATTTTCCACACATACAAAACTATAGTCTACGTCTCTCTCCATCATCAAAAGATTATATCCACAAATGCATAAATGTGTATGCATGGATGGAAACTAAATCTTAAATGGAAGCTTACTGCCAGCCCAAGGCCTCCTAGACCAAACAGTGCAACACTGGACCCTTTCTCAACCTTAGTTGAATATAATACTGCCCCAACCCCTACAGTCAGCCACTTTAAGATCCTTTTGCTATGCAGTATGCTCTAATTGGTATGTAGTTTACCAGTTAAAGAAAATATCTCTTATATACCTTCTAATAATATGCAAGCGACTTCTCTTTTATAAGACTTTAGATCTTACCCATTGATTCATGGTGAGCAAATGATTTTGCACAAATGTGCATCTTTGCTAACTTTTACTACTTGGCCTTGATCCATCACGATTGTATTCACTAAAAGTGGATGTAATTGCGCATGCTTCATGTTCAAACCAACACTTAACTACTCGGTTACATACACAATTCGGATCGAGGGGCACTTGTGGATGGGCCTCTAAGAACATAGTAGGGATCTACTTTAATTTAAGCATTGAGTCGCCGGATATGGTGGACACTTAGTAGTACAAATTTTGATTCCCACGGTTTGATTTAAGCGATTTACCCACATGAAACTAGAGGGCAACCCTCTGTGCACAACACCTTGTTAGAGTTGCAAAGAACAAGGTTTTAAGAAACCAAATTCTTTTCGTCAAAAGTGATCAAGGTGCCTCTCTTACGGATGTCAAAGAAATAGGTGATTTCTTCTACTCCAAGTACTTTAATATTTTCTCCGACATAGACAATTTCCCCTAGCAGAGTACTCAAGCCGAGGAGAATTCATTGATCTTCTAAATTCTTTGCTGGCAATAACAATGCTCAATTTCGATAATATCTCAGATTTGCCTAATGAAATTGAGATAAAAGCCACTTTTATGAATCTTGCCAAAGGTAAGAGTCTTGGGCCAGATGGTCTTCCCCTAGAGTTTTATCTAAACTTCTGGGATGATGTTAAAAATGATCTTACTAAAATGATTCATGGTTTTGGATCAATAATCATTTGCATCCTACCATTGCTTACGGCTTGATTACTTTAGTTTCAAAAGTAGATAACCCGGATGGTTTTTCTTGATTGGAGGCCTATTTGTCTCACCAATACCTCATATAAGATTTGTGCTAAAATTCTTGCAAAACGAGAATCAAAGGATTCTTACGAGAATAACATTTGCATAAATCAGCCCGCTTTTTGCCTAATAGATATATTCTAGACAACTATATTGTTTGCAATGGAGGGTTTACACTAGGCTAAAATTTCTAATCAAAATGTATCCTCCTCAAACTTGTTTGCTCCAAGGCTTTTGACTCTATAAGATGGGATTTTCTTGAATTGGCCCTTAGGAAAATTGGTTTTTCGGATAAGTTGATTCATTTGATCATTGGTCTCAACTCTCGTGCTCAATCTTCTGTTCTCATAAATGGATCTCCAGGTAAATTCTTTCCTCTCCAAAAGGGGATGAGACAAGGTTGCCCTTTAGCACCCTATCCTTTTATCATTGCTGCTGATCAACTGACTAAAGCTATTATTCACCACCAAAATCTTGGAAATATTAAAGGCTTGTCTATGCCAAAAACTGGGAATCAGTTAACCCTTCTTCAGTATGCTAATGACACATTCACCTTTTACGAAATGATGTTAAGAATATTGACTTCATCTTAAGGTTATACAAAATTTTAGTCAAGCTTCTGGTATCCATTTAAATTATCAAAAGTCTGTGATCATTGGAGATTCTAATCACTCAGATATTCTTGGTATCAAATGTGCTGCTGTCAATCAAGTCACAACTCTGCTTGGTATGCCTTTAGGCCTGGATATTAATACTAAAACACTTTGGAGTCCAATTGTTGGCAGGATCAGAAAGAAACTCAATAACTATGGCAGTTGTCTTTCTCTAGCTGGTAGGGCAATCATTGCGTCCTCTGTTTTAGCAAGCTCTCATGTGTACTTCTCTTCAGCTCTCCTTGCTCCATAAGCTGAGAATGCTGCTGGACACATTGCAGTACTCCTGAATGACAACCTCCCTTCTAATTTTACAGCAGTGCCTGCTGAGGCTGGCCTTTCTGCTATGCTTTCAGGTGCTGTTGTCTGCTGTGATTTGCTGGGCTCTGCTGTGCTCACAGGGCCGCTGGTGCTGGGTTCACTCTTGACCTTGCTCGAATAGGCTCTGCTTTTTGCTGCCACTGCTGCCCAATTAACCTTGAAATTTTCTGGATCCTGCTTGGCCCTCTGGCAGTTGTTGAATGCAAATAAAAAGGAAACCGTCTTCCTTACTTCTCTATTCTTCAACCCTTCTGGGTATATCTTGCTCAACAGTTCAATTATAGCTTCTTCATGCTCGGGCCTTACTTTGTCGATGGATGTCTTGTTGGGAATGACACCATTGGTGTCCCAAACCTCATTATACTCTGCTGCAGATATCACATCCGTTCGAAATTGAGAGGGATGCACATCCTCGTTTGATAGACCCGCATAAGCATGGAAGTCCTTCTCAGTTCGACAATCAGCCAGGTCCGGTCTTAGAGGCACGTTCCTTCTGGGCTGAAAGAAAGCAAGAAAAACAAATTAACAGGGCATCGTAAGCCATCAAAATTGGCAGTGCATTTTGCTTACCCTGCGCATGGCATCCATTGGAATTACTGGCTGAGCCGGCGGATTAACAACCTTCTTCACCATAGTGCGTTTGAGTTTTGGAATACTAGAGTGAATGTGAAAATTCTCGAGCTTCTTCTCCGTGGGCTATTTGGCCGGAGTAGCAAAAGGTGGGGAGCACGGTTGCAAATTACAAATTCAAAATTCGCTACCCTTCGGGTCACAGTCATTAATTACGGTGGGCGGTAAGCAGGTTATGATTGAAACGGGTACGCCCTATGTGAAGTGACGGGCATAGCATAGGTTACACTTCAATTGGTGAAGGGTGGAAAAAATAGTATGAAGGGTGGGTGCTGGGTGCTGAACCGCGTTTTTTTGCTACCCACCAGCATACTTTCACCCAGGACGCCATTATATGCAGCGTGGAGGACACACAGCAATTGCAGTTCCTTGAGTACGTTCTGAAGTGGACGAACTACGATCCCTCACTGATGATAGCTAGCAAGTTGAACACGCCGGCTACAGGAAAAAATATTCCTACTAGTGCAAAAGGATATGGCTGGGAGCTGCACTCCTACGAATCTTTGTCTCTTTCCAGAATAAAAGGAAACAGGGATATACTGTCTGGTTTCTCGACATGCAGGAAAGGTTTGCTATTAGACAAGAAACCACCGAGCATTGCATTGAAAGCTAAACGTGATGAGAAAATGCCGTCGGTCATGGACACAAACTGGTTAAGAGCTCAGGCCAAGAAGAAGAATGTAAGGCCTGCCTCTATAGCAGAGGACTCAAGCTGACAACATCAAATAGTGGAGAGCCTTCGTCATCTCGCATCCCCTACGTCCGCGGGATTATCTTCTTGAAAAGCTTAGCATGGCGGGTTATATCCGAGCGCCAACCCGAGCTTAAATTCAATCCCGGGGAAGAACGTAAGTTGGCTGAGCAAACTGCACAGAAGCTTGAACAGTTTAAACGGTTTTATCCGCTTGGTGTTAACTGGTTTATGAAGGTATCTATTTTTTATTGCGGACCGGGCTCCTGCTAATCTCACCCATCGAATGCGTTCAAACGACCATGTGAAGAGCTTCAAGACGTATCCTACAGAGGTCCTCACACCGGCCGACGTTGTCCCCTTCGACCCAATTACTAGGTGATTGTTATTATCCATCATGTATGTTTTGTGGCTTCTTAACTAATCGGTGTGCATTATTTCGGGGAAAAAGACCACCGGAGCACATAAGCTGATTTGAAGGGCAAAAATTTTGGATAATTTCGGTAACCATAGTATATGTGCAGCTCAATTGTTTTGCGGTGGTGTTGGAGAACTGGAACAACGGCTTGAGTTTGCTAAAGCCTACGCCAGGAGAAGGACCAGAGTGCTGAATGGAAATTTGTCAAATACAGAATATATTGAATTGAGCATTCAGTACAATGAAGTCATTGCTAACACCGTATCTGAGAGAGCCTTTGATAGAGAAGCCGCTTGCAGCCCTACGGCATCAACACAAGGCGTATGGATGTCCTCCGCAAAGGCCCATTGGTACTGCTACAACATCTGGTATTTTGTTTTCTTAGCTCATCAATATCGCGGCCGCGATTTCCCTGACCATTTATTTTTTAGGACTTCCACGAGATAGCTACTATAACATTGAAGGTGAAGGAGCTAAAAGATGAAAAACAGTTCATTTTTATGGAGGAGCGGGTCTTTAAAAAATTAATGGAAGTGGCCAACAAATGGGTGAGCAGAAAACTCTGTGATGAACACGGGGATTTACCTGATAGGCCAACGAAGGACTTCTTCAACAAAACTTGGCTAAGATACCTTAGAGGCATGTCTAATGCAGAGGTTTCTCAGCTGCTAGATGAGATTTTGGAAGGAAAAACATACCTTAAGGTGCAAGCCGGATAGCACGACAGGTTTGATTGCAAGCAGCGCGCCATTGATATTAGAAGCTTGACCTTCATGCGCAAAGAGATTGTGTCCTATGCTTCCACATTGCTTCAGAAAGATTACTCTTCCTTCGAAGAATTGTTGTCTGACTTTCCTGCTTTCACAGACAGCGGATTCTTGATATATCTGATTCGGATACAGAATACGTGAAAGCCAATTACAACAAAGATCATGTCGTGGGTAATTTGCCCGTGCTTTTTTAGAATCGATTAGATCGATTTTGAAACCTGAAGAGGCTATCAAAATCAAACAAAAGAAAAATGTTGTTCACGCAGTGACAAAGGAAGGGATTCCTACGTCCACTCCAGTATCTGAGAATGCAACTTTGGTGTTCATTGACATTAGGGGATTCTCTACAATATGGACCTGCAAAAAGTACATGGAACTCTTTACAAGAATATCGGCATGACAATCGCTAATATTTATCACTGGTTATTACGATGCGGTACGTGAACTTGCGGATTGCTTGTATAGCCGAAGCGAGATTCAAAGGCGGGTCCCACATTTACGTAGGCACATATGACGGCGGGGATGGGTGAACAAGAAAAAGGTGAAGGAATATCGATGATTACATCACCCATATGTGCATTAATGAAACCGAGGGGTAACGTCGATATTGCACGAGCTCGAAGCCGTTTGACACGGTGAGCACAACACCAAAGAACACCCCTTGCCACCAATGCCCATCGCGGTAATGAAGAAACTGATGAGAAAATGAGAAACAAATGGCATACTTACTTCACGGGTAAACCCAGATACAAGTTTGTCAGAATGGAAGGTGATCACGTGCTGAAGTGCCAGTTGAAGACATCATATGCTTACTACATTGTTGACCAGCTGGTGCCCAAGGATGGTTGTGTCCTTGATTTCTTCTCAGCTGGTACTGCTTCCCGTGTCGCCTTAATGCAGGGAAAGAAAAGTATTGCATTCGAAAGCCAAGGTAAAGTATGCCGATTTCTTAGGAAGGAAGGAAGGAAGGAAGGTACTTTTATCGTCCACGGAGACCAATCGGTCTATGGGACCCAATACAAAAAACAGCGACAAGCGGATTCTTGCCCGGATTAAAAACCCCCGCCCGAAGGGTTTTCGAGGAAAAACCGTGGCAGCAATCAACTGTGACAAAGCGTGCTAATCATATAAAATGCGAAACATCCCAATATATCTGATCATGCACCACCCGTGTAGTGCCTAGTCGTGGATGACCCAGCGGGGCAAATGTGACCTCCGCAGTCCGGTACCTCTGGATGTATGACCCCGGGCCCGCGTCTTGACGGTGTGTTCATCGGCAAATGCAAGGGAACACGTCCGGCCGTACTAAGGGAGCGATCGCCCGGATCGGTGAACACCGGGCAACTCGGAAAGTGTGAGACTCATCCTCAATGGCACCCGTTTGACAAAGGCCCGCGACAGAGCACATCTGGCGGGGCTCCCCAATCCACCGCCCGCCTCGGCGCGAAGATGGTGGGCACCTGTGAATAGAGGCAATGAGTCTGCGCTTTTTGAGGGCATTAGGAACGCGGTAGATTTCAGTGGGCCCGGGCTAACAGGGGTTGATGTGCTCCTTGTAATGGGCCATTTTGACCTGCTCTAGAGCAATGGGGTCGAGCTTGCCAAGGAAACAAGCATCTAGGTACTCCCGCAGGTCATCCACGATCGGCCACATTGCGCCCATTTATGCGCATCACATTCTCGTGACGTTCCATCTGGCAAACCACCGATCTCTCTTACCCCTCCAATAGGCCCTAAGCGCTGCGGACTCATGGCCCACGGTGTAAGCCAAAAGGGAGCCGAGCATCACCCATAGTAACCACTTTCGAAAATAGGCGATGTGTCTATCAAGGGCTGCCCGTGGGCGGCAAGAATCGATTTCTGCGGCGAGAATCGATATGGGGGGTGAAGGTTTCACCCCAAGTGCGTGTGCGAAATGCCTTACGCACCTGCTCCAAGTCATTCGGTCGCCAAAGAGGCAATAGGGCCCCAAACTCGACCCCGTCTGGAAGGGCGGGCTCGACCGGTGCGAACAGATGTGACCGATGGCCCCAATCATATAGCTAGCACGGGTACGGTTGTTGATGCATGGCATAAAAGCGCTTTCCGGCCTTGTCACCATAGCGGATAGGCGCCTCCGCCCAGGCGAGGAGGGGAACTCCACCCCCTAGGTACTTGTAGGTGGGCGTGGCGTCCACAGTCATCCCCGATATGTGAGTGCGGGGAGGCATGGGGTGGCGTGAAGAGGATATGAGAACCACCACGGTCTTGGCGGATTGACGCGCGCATGTCGTAGCGACAAAATGTGTCTAGGGCATCGGGTGAGTACGCAGATAGCTTCGGGGTGTGGGCGGCCAGGCCAACATCGTCCATAGATAGATGGTGGCGGATGACACAGTGCAAAAGTCGTATGCCATCCCCCATGCTCGATGAAGCCGGGGCTCTAAGCCCGATCAATGTAGAGGCCAAAAGTGTTGGCGAGAGGGGCAACCTGCGGGACGATACTCTTGGTGAATGCTTGGCTGGCGTCGCCGCATCCCCGCCAAAACAACTCTCATACAACCTGTATATGGCATTGCCGCGGGCGGCGGGAGCCCCGGTTGACCTATGATCTAGCCTACGACTTTTCAGGGGGACCGTATCAAAAGCCTTTGCGAAGTCCACAAAGCAAGCAATACAAGTCCGGTAGATGATTCCGGCTGTCTTCAATCGATGCCCGCAGCAGTAAAGATATGGTCAATCGTTGAGTGGCGGGTCGGCTTCGCTGTGTGAGGGGCTCGCGACATCCGTACCTCCGCCCACGGGTCAACTGCTTTCGAGAATGCCGATAACGGTTTGGCAAATCTTGGCCCGACCATGATCGTCGGTAATTGGTGGAGGACGGTGGGTCGCCCGCCTTTGTGAATGGGAACAACCACGCTTGTGGTCCATTGTCGGGGAAACCCTCCCGCAATGCTGTTGAACGGGGTAGTGAGGACCCGGCACAAGCGGCTGCCACGCCCACTTGAGTAACTTCGGCACGCATACCATCGAGGTCACCTGCCTTCCCATTAGCTAGCCGTTCGCTGGCCCTCCTCAACATCCTCGTCCACGAGAACCAATGGGGGCCATCCTGGGGGTATGGGCGTCACGCGTCCCCGGGCGGGTCATAGAGTCTGCTTGCAAGTACTGTTCCCCCTTGCCCGGGTGTGATGTCCCTGTAAGAGGTCGGGCTGGCCTTGAAGCACTCTGCGCCAAAAGGTTCGAGGATGAGTGTCCAACAGGCCGAACATCTCCCCACGATGCTTGGCAAGGCACCGCCTTTGTGTCCTTCCGGATGGCGCAGATGCGTGTCGTGGTGGCCTGCAAGCGGGTACACGGATCCGAATGTTGGAGCTGCCGCTTGCGTTCTTTACGATCGCATCAAACCATCGGTTCTGCGGGAATGTTGCTGACCACTCGGCGGCGACGCGTGCCAAAGCACTCCGTCCGTGCATCCGTAATAGCGAAGTCGCTGGTCACGTCCGCTGCTCTAGTGTGGAGGTCTGCGAAATTACCGGGAGGGCGTCCATGAGCATCTCGGCGTAGTCCCTCTGCCTGCTCATAATCGAAGTCTCAACCGAGGGACGGCGAGGGCGGCTGGCATAGTGGGGGTTCCCGGCGGCTCGCCAAACCCAGTCCAAATAAAGTGGGAGGTGATCTCGAGTCGACCTCCTCATCCCGTATGCTCGTGCCCACCGGGAAACGGCCCGATGAGATGCATATCTTGGCGCAACTACAAGCACATAGTCCACCACACTAGACCCTCCCCCGATTGTCACATGCGCATGTGCACTTGCAGAATCGGGCCACCGTGAAAGGCCATTGCAAATTATCAAGTCAAAATGCCACATAGCGTGAGCAACCGTCGCAAAGCGAAAGTGACTGGCGTCATCCGACCAGCGTGGCGGGCTATAGGGCGTAGGCTGCAGGACATCGTCGGCCGAGGGGTCAAGTCGCATGGGCTGCTCTACTCCTGTCCGTGCATTGAAATCTCCAAGAAGGACGACCCTACCCAAGCTGGATGTCTTTGTATGTCATCATATAGATCGACATACGGGTCCATCCTATCCGCGACGGGGTGGCTGCGATAGAAGGTGCCGCTCTGCGTGAGGGAAATAACAGCGCCGAAAAAGAGGGTTGCCACCGGTATTATGCACACGAACCCGGAAGGCACCAGGTTGTGTCCGTCCTGCCTCTTCTCGGAGGGTAACCGAATGTGCCAAGGTTGTCCGGTAGTAGCAAGCCACTCCCCATGACCCCGGCCTGTCTGCGGTGTATTGAAGACCGAGAAATGTTGGTAACCGGCAAATCGTAGCTTCGCGGCCCAAAGATGCTCCCATGTCTCCATGAGGAAGATGAGATCCATACCGGCCGCCGCGGAGTTCGACCGCCCCCCCTACGCCAAGGGAAGCCTCGACAATTCCATGAGACCACCCGGAGGCACAATTCCTATTTGTCAAATAGGGATGGTATCTTGCGACTGAGTCATGGGGGGAGGGCGAAGCGAGGTCGAAAGTGAGAAGTAGATGGAGCGGAGGCGGCATGTGGTCGGAGAGGGCGTGGGCCGCGAGGGAGCGAGGAGTAGGAGCGAGGAGAAGGGGGCCGTGGTAGTAGAAGGGAAGGGGGGCAGCGTGCGGTGTGGTTGGGGTTGCGGGTGCGCAGCGAGTGCTTGGTGGCAGTCGGAAAATGTGCATCCGCCGCCGAACCAATCTGCGGCACCCCCGTTGGCGAATGCCTCGACCCCGACAAGCTCCCCTGTCTGCGTGCCTCCCCGCTGCACGGTGTGAGGTCTCGGTCCACGCATGGGGATGTCCCCTTCAACATCGGCCCCGGGCGCAATATGGCATCACGCACCTGTGCATCCGCAACCCGTGAATATGACAATGCGGTCCGCGGCGGCGCCGAAAGCCCCATGCCGGCCGCTTTCGAGAAATGTGAATCGCCCCCGGGAATGTCATCGTCGAGAATGCGCTTGGATGTGGTGGGCGAGACTCTCCCCTGCTGTTACCGCATGCCTCGAACTACGGGTGTGGCCTCTCCGCTGGGCCTCGAGTTCTCCGCGGCTCAAGGGTCCAAGGTGGGCAAGGCCATCTTCCCGGGGCCGGGGGTGGTGGTGGTGGGGATGGCGTGGAGTGACGGAGTGTGGCCGGGATGGCATGGAGTGGTTGGAGAGCGGGCAAAGAAGTCAAGGGGGCGTGGGCTGCCCGGTGTGGAGGCCGTGGCGGGATAGCTGGCCTCGAGCCGCGTTCGCCCCGCGGAAGTCGGGAGGACAGCTCTTGCAGAGCCTCGGCCGGCTGGGCTATCTCCATCTCCTGCACTGCCGCAGCGGTGACTATGAACCCGGTAGGGAGACCCCGCTCGGCCTCGGGTGGGACGGTTGCCCGCAACCCCCGGAGCTCCGTGCTCGAGTAGCGAGAGCGTGCTCGAGCCCCAAAGACACGGCGCCGAGGGGCGGGCTTGCCGTTCGATCTTACTCAAGATCCCACGCCGCGGTGCGCTGAAGAGCAAAGAGCCTGTGCTCCCCGTGCCATGGTGGTGGCTGCCTCTAAGGCCATCTTCCACATCACGTCGGGTCTCAAACTTTGGATCCGGTTCTTCTCGACCCGATTTGCCTTTTGAGCACATGGGATGCCGAGGGGACTCCATCTCCACCGCCATGCCAGCCCGGTGAGCCTTTGTTAGCCTCAATACGAGCACCTGTTAGCCTCCATTCCCGCTTTGGCGTGGCTCCAATTCTGCCGGAGGCGAGGAGTTCCTATGTGGTGCGAAAGCAATTAATCCCTTCGGCCGGGCTGGCATGTCGGGGGCCTTAGCCTTAGCCGAGCCTCCTTCTTCATGGAGGATGACTCTCCCCCGTCCATGATGGCTGATCGGGACCCGTTTGTGCGGCGGGCCCTCGCCTTGGGTTTCCCGGTAGGCCCATCTTCTCGTGGCCATGACTCCCAAAGTTTGAGGGGTCTCGGTGCGGAAAGGGTGCTTAGAATTGAATTTGGGGACTCAAGAACGCAGGCAGAGCACCTTTTGGGTTAGTCAACGGAAACCCTAAGTGGTGGGCGGGGGGTGTCGGGGTGTGTTTCTAGCGAGCCCAAAGAACACCAGGGTAGGGGTGCCCACCACCTTTGACTTTGACTTTGACCCTCGCCTTTGCTTCTCATAGGTCTTTCCAAAGCTTTGTATAACACGACACCATTTAACATGCCCTTTGCTCTAATCTCTCGCCCTTCGCTTCTCATAGATTAGAATAGAACTTCACTCACAATTATTGCAGGCCAACTACAGCAGGTGTGGGGGTTTTGAGGGCTCCAAAGTCTGAGGGGTCTCTGGCTGCCTCAAGGGTGCTTAGAATCCAGTTTGGGGGCTCCGAAAGGCGGGTGGAGCGCCTTTTGGGGGTTTGGGGGTTTTGGGTCTAGAGAGAGATTGTAAACCCTAGAGAGAGAAAGCCAGAAAGGGGCAAATCAAGGGGGTCTATGCAAGGGGAGTGAGGGCGCTAGAGAGAGGGAGCTGGGCGCTGTGGGGGCGCTAGAGAGAGGGAAGGCAATCTAGTTGATGACATGAGGCCACCATATTCTAACAATGGAAACAAACACGTACCATTGTTTGTATTGTCTACAAACAGGGCTTTCTTGGATAAGCTTGAAAAAATGGTTTGCCACGGCACTGGGGAGACAGTTGAAGAGGAGAAAGCAGACACTACAAATGATCCCGACAAGATCAATATAAATATTACCCAGAAAACAGATATATCTAAGCTTGATGAAATCTTGGATCAAATGGATGAGAAGAGCTACGAGGAAAGGATGCAGGAGACGAAAAGACTTCTAGAGTCTACTGAGAAAGGTATTAATGCGCTAGAGCCTATGTTTCAAAAATTGGGGGCTTTAAACAAAAGATTTGATGCCTACATGCCTTTCCTGACAGGCGGGTCAAATTTCGAATACATAGGAATGGACGTGGAACCTGCGCATCAGGAGGGTGAGCCAAGTGGTACACAAGAGCACCAGGTTGTAGCCAAGAAAAAGACACCCAAAATCGACTGTGGTGTCCAAAATGGCGCATCGGTGGAAGACAGCGCAATGAATGGATCTTGAGAGAAGAAGGACGGATCCACATCTCCAAGTCCTTACCTGAGGCCATGTCATCAGACATCCCAAATGTAATAAAGCTATCCGGGAGATGGACACATCCGAGGTTATAAGAAGGGGCGGGATATCTGCCGAGATAGGTGTTGTACACGAATCGATGATCTCGAAACCCAGATGGAGTAAATTCTGCCCCTCTGGCAAAGAAATGTACATTGCTATATCTGAGGAATATAATGTATAAGGCTTTGAAGATTTGCACATCTTTGAGTTTTATTATTGTTTGAGTTTTGTTTCTTGTATAAACTTTCGGTGACGCGATCTTTGCTAGCACTTTCTTAGGTTGATTGCCTTCTGCAGACTTCTTCTAAATTAAGAATTCGAATCATATGGTAGCTAAACAGCTCAAAATGTTCGCCACCGTGATCTTCGCTATCACTTTGTTTTCCTTTCATCCATATGTAGACCTAAACGGACTTGTGATCTTATATCCATGGGCTAGCTAAGCAGCTTCAAATCTTCGCCGTCGCGATCCTGCTGAGTATTTTTACTCTTTCTTGTGGACATCTCTTACTCTGAAAGGAGCTTGGGATAGCCTTATAAATGTCGAAATCGGATACATCGCTGGTTGTGGTGGGAAATCATCGAAAAAAACGGCAACTTTTACTCTGTTGCAACCACTTACGGTGTTTTATAGACAACCAAGAACCTATTTCATGCTAAACGAGAATTCCGAATTCTCTAATTAATTAATTCGTGCTTTCATATGATGGTGGTGACATCCATATATGCACACAATTCTTGAAAGCACTCTTGAGAGCAAAAAAGTGGCTGCTCTTATTCTCTTATTAATGCCTCTTTGCTTCGAATGGCCATGAGTACACAAACATATGACTTTCATAACTATATGACTCTTGCCCAACTATTTTATGATTGGCCGTGTCGATGGCCATAAGCAACTAAGGGAAAACAGTTCAGAGTCTTTTCACCAAACTGAGGGCTAAATACCAACTGTGGCAACCAATTAGTCTTGCTTGTGTGACCAACGTATCTCAAAATCTTAAAGATGGCTATTTCAATTATGGCCACACTTTAGAAAATGCATAGATCTCCAATCCTTCTAAACCTTTCTCAAAAAGCAAATCCATATCCTACTCCGCCCATTGACTTCAAATAAACTCTAGACTCTCTTCTACAATAGGCGGTTATCAGAGGACATGCAAAGTTTCATTGAAATCAGACCGCCTAAATTGCAATATCGAATTCGATGGCTCAAAATTCAAGTTGAGGACATATACACTCAAAATCTCTTTAGTATATCGACGGCCATAATCAACCGAGGGAAAATAGTTCAGAGCTTTTTCACCAAACTGAGGGGTAAATACCAACTATGGCAACAAATTTGTCCTGCTTGTCAGGCCAACAAATCTCAAAATCTAAAAGAGGGGTATTCCGATTATGGCCACGCTTTAAAAATTGCTTAATTCTCCAATCCTTTTCTAAATCTTTCCCCAAAAGCAAATCCATATCCTACTCTGCCCATCATCTTCAAATAAACTATGGACTCTCTCTTCTAAAAGAGGCTCAAAAGCAAATCCATATCCTACTCTGCCCATCATCTTCAAATAAACTATGGACTCTCTCTTCTAAAAGAGGTGTTTTGTCGAGGACATGCAAAGTTTCATTGAAATCAGATTGCAATATCTCATTCGACGGCTCAAAATTGAAGTTGATGCATACACTCAAAATCCCTTTGATATATCAACGCCATAAGCAATCGAGGAAAAGCGCTTTGAGCCTTTTCACCAAAGCGAGGACTAAATACCAACTTGTGAGGCCAAAGATATCTCAAAATATGAAAGAGGGGTCTTTTCGATTATGGCCATGCTTTAAAAATGCATAAATCTCCAATCCTTTCTAAATCTTTCCCCCAAAGCAAATCCATATTCTACTCCACCCATCATTTTCAAATAAACTCTAAACTCTCTCTTCTAAAAGAGGCAGTTATCAGAGGACATGCAAAGTTTCATTGAAATCAAATAAACTCTAAACTCTCTCTTCTAAAAGCGGAAGTTATCAGAGGACATGCAAAGTTTCATTGAAATCAGAATGTCTAAATTGCAATATCTAATCTGACGATTGAAGTTGATGATATACAATCAAAATCCCTATGATATGTATAAAGAATAATGATGATGATATTGATATGCAATTTGGTAATTTTCCCATGCAATATTATCTAATTTGTCTTAATATTTACAACAAAAGATACAAGTTTACACATAATTCCTAATGCTTGATCATGCATACATTTTCTAAAGTTTATGTGTTAATGTTTTTTTGTGTCCATTAGATGAAGGTATGATTCCTTGAATATGCCAGATCAACGATGTGAACTTTTACACCTCAGACCCCTGTACATGGCCACGCTCCCCATACGCCTCCCATACGTAGACGAAAGAAAATAAAGAAATAAACAATAAACATTTGCACCAGGAAGAAGACACAAAATTTAATTTCCATATTCACAGAACACAGCAAACGGAAACACAGTTACATCGCTTCCCATCTCCAGGAAGCACACCATCTGCACAAAATCTGCCCCATTCTAAAGCATCTCAACTTGGGCTTTGTGCTCAAAATACAACACATAATGGGTTTATCTTTTATAAAAGCCCAACATATGCAAAATAACCACATACAAATAGACACTACTTAATCTGATTTGGATCACATTAACACCATTAAATTAATACAGACAAAACTCTTATACCATCAATCACGCATCTCCTCACTCTAAGCCCACTTCCAAGACATCACATGGAACGATCACAAAGGTGAACAATCACATGTAAAGCCCACCAACGGTGGGCAATTTACTAGTGTTCAAAGAAGATGATACCATTGTCATCTTGAATGGACAAAACATGTGCATCAAGAGTGGGGTAGGCTATGGGAGAGGAGCAAAAGCACTACGCTTAGAGATATCAGAGACAATAACTTTAGTTACATAAAATAGTTTAGGTAGCGGTATAAGAAATTGGTTTATACTATAGGTAGCAGTATAAGAAATTAGTTTATACTATATTCTAGATAAATGAGAACTCAAAAGGCTTTAAATTGAACATGATCATTTTTTTTATTTTTACCAATAACAATTTGACGGTAGGAAGGAGTGATAAAGCCCTCCTCGGTGCCTTTGTCACATAGGTTGAGAAGGGAGTCAAACCAACCTGCAGTGCAAATAAAACAAATTGGATACCAATAAAATTAGGGGGAAATTGCAAATCTGGGTGAAAAAAGGACGTTGGATTGATGCCGGAATTGACAGAGCCATGGGCAAAAGAGGGAAGGGATTTTTTTGGACGGATTGGAAATGGAAGGGCTTTTTTCAGCTCCATTGCTTATGCACTCCTACTTCCTGATTGAACTACTGGAAATTGCAACCGCATTAAATCAATGGGAACCCATCTGCAAATAAGAAGAGAACATAAGCATAATGATCAACATAAATTCTTTTCTAACTAAACATCTCCATGCAGTATGTGAAGATGCTTTATATAGTATGTGGCTGGCAGTCCGCTGTTGCATCAGAAATGTGCACAACTCTTGGCCTTTGTATTTGCAAAGAATTAGTGATAATGGGATTCCCCTTTGCAACACCATCACTTACCCCCTTTGTAATTTCCAACGAAGTTATATTCTCAACTGTAGGCCTTTGAATTTGCAAGGAATCCATGGGATTCCCCTCTGTAATACTTTCTGAGCTCCCTTGCAATTTGAATACGATTCTTCTGTCATTCCGTAGGTTTTTACAGCTTCTTGCGACCTTTGTTGCTGCGCTACAGACTTGAGGATTTCGCACAGATCACATATGAGGAGAGGAAAACTTGACTCTCTTCCGTCCGTTCTCGAGTCTCCGATTCGAGGCCTGCTCCCTGTAGTCTTTCTAAGCTTGAAATCGATCTTAATCCCTACGCAAACTTAATCTCGTAGCTTGTTAGTTCTTCCCTAAGCTCCTTTCCAGAGTTTTGCACCTTTTCGATGCCACATAACTACCCTTTCAAACTGTCTACATATAAACAAAAATGAATACGATTTTCAGGAACCTTAACTATTCATATCACAGATGCATTAGAAAACTTCAAAAGCGTTAGAATACTTCCGGGCCTCGAGCTTCTTGGAAGGGATGGCAGAGTCTACAAAACCCATAACTTCACAGAAAATAAGCAGAGCTCTGCTCTTTTCGAAGCATGGGAGCTGCCGGTTCCATTGCCGCTTACCATTTTGCCATCGCCGCAATGCCGAATGCCGGAGAGAGGAGCCAAGCTTGGCTATGGCACTTTAGGGCTATAAACCCTAAATGAGCAACCCTAACAAAATCAAGGACCGTCCAAAATTTTCAGTGAAATCTGGGCCGTCGAAAGTTTTAGGGTTTTATGCACGACATACACTAAAACTTTATAATATAGGATAAACAGATACAGTAGTCATCACTGATAACATTGATTCACTCATCATCAACATCAAAGCTCGTGATGCTATTCAGCTCATAGATCTCCTGATCAGGAAGCCAGTAAATGTGGACTTTAACACGAGTGAGCTTCTTGCAAGCACTAGCAGGACCATCAGCCTTAGATTGGAGCCATGGATCAAGATTAACACCATTTCTTGCGCATTCATTCAGATCGTTGTAGCTCAAGTAGCACTTGAAAGATCGGATGTGCTCTGGACGAGGCATCGAGGAAGCCATGGAAGATGAATGATCTCTACCCCCGAGTCGAGCTGTTTTTATAGTGAAGTGAAAATTATTGATGTGAATTATTGGTGTAGAATGTAGGGCCATTATTGGGCTTCTACAAGTATCATGTACACGTACAAGTATAACACATAATTTGTATGTATATGTGTATGTTAATTACCTCATGTTTGTTGGGCTCGAGAACTAGGTGAAAGTATTCGTGCTTGAGCAAATAAGGTGTGCTTAAAATTCTCAAAATTGAGTTATTTTATCCAATTAATGAAATCATGCTTTCTATCTTTGCTGGATCTGTAGCAATTCCCTCTGCGGAAATGACATGGCCCAAATAATCGACCTTCGGAGTGGCAAATTTGCACTTAGAGAACTTGGCAAAGAGCTGATGACATCTTAGCTTTTGCAAGGCTAATCGAAGGTGTTTTTCATGCTCCTCTAAGGTCTTACTATAGATGAGAATGTTGTCAAAGAAAATAACAACAAAATCATCCAAGTATTGTCGGAAGACATCATTCATTAATCGCATGAACGTTGCAGGGGCATTAGTTAATCCAAAAGGCATGAAGGTAAACTCATAATGCCCATATCTGGTGCGAAAAGCAGATTTATGGATGTCCTCCTCTTTAATCCTTATCTGATGGTATCCGGAGCGTAGATCAATCTTTGAGAAATATTTGGCCCCTTGCAACTGGTCCATTAGATCATCTGCTCTAGGCAAAGCATAGCGATTCTTGATGGTATGCTTGTTGAGTTGTCGATAATCAATACACATCCTCAAGGAGCCATCCTTTTTCTTAACAAAAAGAATAGGAGCGCCAAAAGGCGAAACACTAGGTCGAATGAAACCTAGGTTTAGTAACTCCTGAAGTTGCTTCTTAAGCTCTGCCAACTCTGGAGGACTCATATGGTACGGGGCCTTGCTGGTAGGCTTAGTACCTGGCTCTAAAGCTATCTCACATTCTACCCCTCTAAAAGGAGGAAGCTTCTGGATCTCATCTGGAAAAAGATCACCAAATTCTCGGAGAAGATCAGCAATCCCCTCTGGCAAGGTATCGATTACTTGCTTCTGTTTAGCATCTGACTCAATGGAGGCAAGTCTAATGACGCAGATGAGTTTTTCTTTGCGTAAAGCTTTATCTAACTGCCTGATGGACATAGACTGCATAATAGGGTTGAATGGTTCACCTTTTATAGTCACGCGGGCTCCATTGGCTGTGTTGAAGGTAACTTCCCATTTCTCGCAGTCTATGTTGGCTTTTGCAGATGCCAAGAATTCCATACAACAATGAGGTCGTATTTGCCAATATCCATCAACTCGGCACCTAAAGCAACTGGTGCACCTGGCAACTGCATCTTGAGATTGATGCGACGGCCATGAGCATGTCTGACCTTACCACTGGCTAGAGTGACAGGCCTTGGTCGGGACCTCAAGGTTTTAAGCTGTAAGATCTGGGCCATTCTAGGAGAAGCAAAGTTATGTGTACTTCCTCGACAGGTAGTGTTGACTCAAGATCGTCCCAATCGAGGTCGGCCATGGCCAGCTGGGCAGTCTGCGTGACATAAGGACAGTTCTGCATAAAGTGTCCGGGCCGCATACACCTGTAGCATGCCTTATCTCGGCGGAGCTGTTCTCGGGCCTCTTTAGGAATAGACTGTAAGAGGTTCCGAACTTCTTTACCGACATTGTTCTGTTTATCGGGCGTGCTGAAGGTGACTTTCTTTTCCTGGCGGCCATAAGAGTTCTGCTGAGAGGGCCCCAGACTTGGGGAGCGGGGGTTGTACGGTGTGGACGGCCGTGGCTGCGAGTAAGGAACAGAACGCGGATACTGGTTCTTTGGTGTGTCCTCCTCGAGGCTCAATTCCTTAGCCTCAGCCTCCGCAACTGATTTCGGGTCTATGGCCTTAACCATTCGTTTAATTGATGGGGCCAACCCTTCAATGTAGCCCTCCACTGCTCTCTTTTCATTCATACCTGGTACATACAGCCTCAGGCGCATAAATTCATCAGCGTAGGCCTGAACCGACATACCCTTCTGCTCTAACCTGTAGAAGGTCTGAATTTGTTGGCATTTGTGCGCACGAGGCACATAATGCGACTTAAAGGCTTTAGCAAACTTTTTGAACTTGCACCTGCTTCTGTCCAGATGCTTGGCTCTAGCATAGCCCTTCCACCAAATGCGGGCAGCTCCTGTAAGGTTTGTGGTGGCAATCTTTCTTGTATCCTTTTCTGTCATGCCATAGGACTTATCGAATTCCTTCATTTCATCCAACCAGGACTCTGCATTCAGTCCGCCTCTAGATTTCCCATCAAACTGGGCCAGTTTCCTATTTTTCCATTTACTGGTTATGGCTGTGTCAACTGTTTTACGGTACTCCTTGTCCCGGCGCTTTGCATGGTCACCAGATGATACCGACGTCTCAGAGGACACAGAAGTGGCTGATTGTGAGGAGGTGGCACTATCCCTAGAAGAACTCCGACGACGTTTAGTACGGGGCCTTCTCTGTGCAGTTACAGGGTTGGTTTGAGATGGAGACGGCTGCTGGGTAGGTGGACTGGGTGGCAGCGGAGGTAACTCCGGTCCGTCTTCTTGTAGGTGCTGTGGTGGGTTGGCGTGCAACACATAAGCTTGCAACTCGCTTAATTGCCTCTTCATTAACATAAGTTCCTGTTCAGGTGTTAGTCTACTGGCATTTGAGGGTGTCTGCCAGGCGGGGTTGCGTTCACCGTCTATATCCAGCATAAAATGGTATAAGCAGACTTATAGTGACATAAGGTTTCACAAAATTGTCATTTTGGATAGGTTAGAGAAAGAATACAAGAAAAGTACCACGGCAAAGATCCCTATTACAGGTGAAAACAGTCATTACATTAATGTTGAGTACATTGATAGTGACAGAGTGACTACAAAGACATAATAGAAGAACAAGTATTATACATTGGGCATTTGAAGTTCAACTCACATATAACATCACAAGAACAAAACTAAAGAGACGGGGCCTAGGGGTTCGCAAATGGGTACAAGATTGAATAGCGAACACTTTCACGTACGGCCCTAACGAGCTTGTATCGTGCCCAGGCCTGGACTATTACAGATTGGTAATCTAGCGTTGGGCTAATAATAAGGAGATTGAAAAGCCTCCTTAATGCATAGAAGATTTGCCACAGGTGGTCATTGGCGTCCTCGAAAGCTTCGTGCCTGGACATGTCCCAATAGTCCCATGTGCGGCGAAGAGTTTGCTTCAGGTCCTCGTAGGCTCGTTCCCTGAGAATGTTAACTATCTCCATCCCTTTGGCTGGATCATAGGGCTCCCCTGGTGGCGCGGGTTCCATCTCGTACCCCTCGTCCCATTCCGGGTACTTCCCATACCTTTGGCCATAGTCCTGGTCGGGCGGCCCGGTCTGTAATCCTCTCCTCATATTCTTCGAGTGTTTCTTCTGCAAGACGATAGAAATGAACTAGTAACGGTGCCCAGCGTTGCTGGGCATAAGTTGAAAACCTTTAAATGGTCACCACTCACCAGTCTCACCACTCTGTGGCTCACCACTCACCAGTCTCACCATTCTGCGGTTCACCACTCTGTAGAACATAGAATTGACTTGAATTGAATTGAATGGATTTTTATCGTCCCACAGACCTATAGAATGCATGTCTTTTTATCTCGTGACATCTAAGACAGTGCGAGTTTGGTATGGCTTGTAGTTCTATTCAATGCAAAAACATTGATATAGATTTTAAGTCAGGATGTTGTTCCTATGTTAGAAATGCATCTTCAATCACATGGCTAATTGCTTAATCGAATCCTTTTTTACATATGGACTTTGGTGTGATCACCATTGGGCAATCAATGCAAATAACAACTTATTGCTTAATCGAATCCCTCCTTACATATGGACTTTGGTGTGATCACCATTGGGCAAACAATGCAAATAACAACTTATTGCTTAATCAAATCCCTCCTTACATATTACATATGGACTTTGACGGCCATTGGACAACCAATGCAAATAACATGAAATGTAGTATTATTATTCTATAATAAATAATATTATTCTATAATAAACAATATCATCCCATTTATAATCGTCAAAGAATGTAATGTAGGACCACTTTGCAAGGATTACAACATCGCCTCATTAAGCTGAGGCCCAAATTCATGATCTTTACCATGATTTTAACAAAGTTCTACTATCAGACATACATACATGTCGAAAGGGCATGTATGCTCATAGGCCCAAAGATTTAGTAGCTGGAGATGCTAACTTGTTGATCAATAGATCAGACACCATCTCTCTTTCCTCCTCGAGCATCTTCTAGGACAGTGCCAGTGCCAGACCATTATTTTTGTTTAAGCCATAACATACTCAACCATATTCAGATGAATTCCTGTGATGCAAAATGCATTATGGCATTGGCACGCAAACGTACCACATGGGCCTTCACTATTATGGCATATGCTAAAATAAGAATATCATGACACATCAAACTCTAGTCTCGTTTTCCAGATTACTATTTAAGCAAGTTCACTAAAACAAATATGGAGTTGCTCAGAAGCTGTAGGATTCACAACAATCCAACACAACTCACTGACATTGCTTAAGCTACAATTGCTTAGAAATTTGGTTCAACAACTTAGGCTACAATAATTCCATATTGCTTTGAAGTTTGGTTCAACATGCTTTGGACATTGGAATGAACCTTGAAGTGGACGTGGAAGTAAAAGGGATGTCATAAATTTGACTGTGAGATGACTCGTACAAAAAACCATATATGGGCAAAAAAGAGAAGATATTAATTCCTTGTATTAGTTTGTAAGCTCCAGTGGCCAAATATATCTGAGTGGATGGTCCAGGTCCTAATGTAGAGATATATCCTCAACTGCTACAAAAACTGTCTAATTGTCAATCTAAAGGGCCAGTAAAATTCATAATTAAAGAGGAAAAAACAATGTGACGTCTAATGTGGTGCTAACCATAGTTTTGCACAGAATGTACTTGTCCTTTGGATTCTAGCTGCGGCTGGGAAACTGTTAATCAGAAGCAAGGAAAATCAGCCACGCCTTCATTTCCTTGCATAAAAATTTCAGCTTGACTGTTATTACTTACACAAGCTATACAGTTTCTGTTACTCATTCTGCTTCTCCCAAAACCTCCCTTGCTTTTGTATTGCTACTGCAATGACCAAGTTCTAAGGCTACATATTAACCCTGCGAGCAAGGAAGAGGAACAGGTAGAAGGGGTTATTGCTGGGGCTTGGATGTAGGCTTAGGCAATAAGCATCCTAGCACTTCAAAACAAATATGTGTCATATGTACAACCTCTATAAGGGGATTAATAATCAATATTAAACCTGTGGATCCTTGTCTAGCATAGTTCTTAAGCAACTAATGTGCATACATTTTGTGATCTGTTAATCTCTTAGTCTTACAAATAAGAATGTTCCTCCATGCCAGAAATATAAGCCAATAACAGATACATAGTATTCTTAAATAATCAGAAAAAAAAGCAAAACAACTATTTTTTCAGCCTTGTAACTATTCATGATATAACTTTTCTACCTTATTAAAGCATACTCTTAGATTTGGTTCATAGCAATATAAATGAGCAAACCTGATAAGGAGCTCGTCTACATCCAGCATCTTGTTTTGAATCATCATCACTTGGTCCAGCATCAACTGTATCATTCATATTTCTCTGGTGGAAGATCTCTTTAGGTATTACGGAACCCGCACTTAAATTGAAGATCAAGGCTCAGATCTCCCAAGATCTCCCAAGCAGCCGTATGAAAATCGTTCCTGATAAGCATAGCCATCCACCTTTTGAAGGCTGCACACCAGTATGTAGAATCTGCTTCAGGATGTGCTCTGTAAGCACCATATTCAGAGCATTAATTCTGTAGCTCTGGTAGGATCAATCTGCTTGATTGCCCTTGTTTTCTGCCATTGTATCTATGCACATGTGTTAGCCAATGCCATGAAAAGCAATATTCGCCATGATTCACATGGCCACAGATTGGAATCAAGATATAAGCACCTAGATCACCTAGATCTCACCGAATTTTGTTTTGATTCAATGATTTGTTCAAGATTTACGGATGAAGGTGAGATTAATACTTATTGTCCCCCTTTAAAAAAAAATCGATTTTGATCTACCACGGATGCCCCTTTGCCCTGCATCTTCTGAAGAATCTGCAAAATGGTGAAGCAGTAACATGAGCCCCATGGCCTTCTAGAACCATGGTCTTCTAGCACCATGGTCTTCTAGCACTGTGTCTGCACTGTGTCTGTGCCAAATCCAGCCAAGGCATATTTCCTCAGTTTGATCCTCTCCTCGGCCGCCTTTGCAAATAGAAGGGGAGCAAAGGAAAGAAGTAAGCTTCAGCTTCTATGGCACTGAGGTAAAATAGATGACTAAAAGCAAGTTTATCTTCAGCCATCTCGAAAGAACGTTTTTTGCCTCTGCACCGTTGAGCTAAGAAAACCAAACATGACTTAGAATGCAGATTCTCGGCTCCCCGAAAGAGCTCCTGCCTGCCATAGCAGCTCCCTAGGCTGGCCGAAAATTCTATGCCTAGTTTTAGCAGACCGCAAGGAATCGAATCCTGCATGCACTCGTGCCAAAACTGTTATAGCTGCAGACATCACCCATTGAACCCTAAACGGCTAGAGCGAGAAGGAAAAACAACGGGCTATCTGGCCCGTCGAACTAAATTAAAGATCAAATCTGAGCCGTCAAAATTTTAGGGTTTTATGCACGACATACACTAAAACTTTATAATAAAGGATATAGAACATTGAACAATTTCGTTATGCCCTAAACTCTAATAGATAGAAGAACGCATCATGGAAGAGAACAATTTTAATTGTATTCATTAATAGTCACAATTGATAAGAAGATGGTATATCATTACTATAGAATGGCTAAAGAAAATGCCAAATTAAAATTTTACAACTATACGCAATACAAGATGCGTCATACAAGTATCTAAGAGCTAGGTCCCCCTTCTTCATTCGTAGACCGAGGGGGTGGTGGCGGCGGTTGGTGTCGTAGCAGAGTCACCCCTGGGTCTACGGTGGCAGCCGCAATGGAAGCAACCTCTGGCAGATAAGCGACAGCCAATGGGGCTGCCGTAAGGAGCTTCATGCTCATCCAGGGTGCAATGTCTTGTCCCAAGGCCGTCAGGGCAAGATCCCGTCGTACGAGTACATAAGTGAACGTACGATATGGAAGCTTCTTGTGCCCGGCCAATGTGGAGAGAGCACGGAGGGTCCACCATGAAGCTTCGGCCTCTGGCCCTAAGTCTCGGGCTATAAAAAGAACCTGCCCCTGTCGAAAAGCTGATAAGAAGAAGCGAGTAAGGTGGTTTCCCAATACCTTCCCTTGCGGGGTCTCTGATGTGGCCACCTCCTTATCTAAGTCCATAGGGACTTCTTCTTCCTTAAGTTCCTGCTGCTCCTCCTTCAAATGAGCAGGGTTATGGTATAGATCCTCTCCCTCCTCATCCGAATCGGAGGGAACCTCAACCATATTAATATTTGGAACATGAGGTCCCATAGCTGTAAAGGCATCCGGTGAAGGCTGAGAGGGCGGATCCTGCATCACCAGTTCCCGAAGCCGTAGCAAAGTCTGAGCCGGCTCTATGGTGTCCTGGCAGAACTGGAGTAACTGCTGCACCTCCGGGGGAAGCTCAATAGGAGCGAAGTCGATGAAATCATCCATACAGTACTCCGCTAGCTCGTAGAGCACATGGTCCTTATGCCGGCGCTTAAATCCGGCCACCATGTGATAAGTCCAGATAATGTCATCAAAGAGAAGATATTCTTGCCCTTGGTGATACACAACTGGAAGGGCGTCTAGCCCTGACAAGCGTGCAGCTTGTTCCCGGGGTGGTGGCATCTCCTGCTAACTGCTTCCAACGGGCGAAGTCGCCCATACCTATATGCTCATCTTCTCCCTCCTCTGAAGATTCAGGGAGTTTGCCTTTCTCTGCAGGCAAAGTTTCATCCTCAACGTATTGATCCATGAGGATGGCTAGGGCGAAAGCAACCTCAAGATATTGTCGCCCCTGATGCTGCACAACGGGCAGATGCTTGCCCCATCTGCGCTTTCCTTTCAGCACATCATACGCATGGGTCTCGCCCCCTAACATATCCCAGACTACCTCCCGTTCTAGATACAATTGGGGAGGATCCCCAAGAGGAATACACAAAGGAAGCATCTCCTCCATGTAAAAGTCTAAGAACCCGGCATAATCTGGGTGCTGCTGCATATTGGTGATGAGGTCTAGGCGCTGGCATAGCAAGGGCCGCAACAGGTCGAAGGGCACTTGCGGATCCCAATGCTCTCCGTCTTGGTACCATGCAAGTGGGTCGGTGGCTGCCATGGCGCTGGAAGGGAGGACGAAGCAAGAAAAACAGATATGACAAATGAAATGAAACTTTGAAGATCCTTTTTAACCCCTTTTATTTATGCTGACGTCAGCATTTTCGTACTTTGCACAAAACAAAAGGGTTCTTAATACAAAATAAAAAGTTTTTTTTTTTTTTATTGAATATCAAAAGTATTTACAATGCAGAAACTCAGCAAAATATACTAGGGATGCTCCCCCCGAATCCTGCGGGCAGGGGCTAAATCCTTAGGCATTATGGTGACCTTCTTTGCGTGAATCGCGCAAAGATTGGCGTCACCGAAAAGTGCCACTAGATAGGCCTCCGCAGCCTCTTGGAGTGCCAAAATGGCAAAAGTCTGGAAGCGGAGGTCGGTCTTGAACTCCTGGGAAATCTCCCGAACCAACCTCTGAAAGGGGAGCTTCCGTATCAGAAGTTGGGTTGACTTCTGAAACTTACGGCTCTCCCGTAAGGCGACAGTGCCGGGTCGGTACCGATGGGGTTTCCTCTGTGGAGCAGGGTTGGGACGCGGCCCGCTTTGTGCAGGTACAGTCTTGGCCCCAACGGCTGGTCGGGACGCATCCACCCGCTCCTGCCTCCGACTGGAGCTCGGATTCTTCCCAAAAGCCCCGACAGTCTTTAGCTTTTCCTTGTATTGACTGCCGGACTTCCGGGCTACGGATTGCCTCCGGTGCTTCACAGTCGTATGCTCTGTCGGGGTTGGCCCCTGTCCACTCCCTGATCCCCCTTCTCCATGCTGGTCCGGCTGCTCCTGCCGGGCCTTCTCCTCTTTCTCCCTTTGGATCCGGTCTTGCTCTTCCCGGAACTCCTGGGCTCTCCTAAGGTCTTCTTCAACCTGAGCGTAATGTTGTGCTATGCTGCGGCGAAGAAGTTCAGCATGGTACCGGTTGGGCCGCTGGGCCATGTCAATCTGGATTGTTATTAAGTAGTCTATGCTGATATCAGGGATCTCCCCCCATATGAAGCTGCGGGAATCCTCATCCCATCGGTATGGGGGAATCTCGATGGCCCTGCCATCTATAACGGCGACGCCATCCCCCAGATACCGATACTCCCTACCTCGAGCCGCCGTATCGGCTCGCTCTATCTCCCTTTGGTCATCCTCCCTGGCCAAATTTCTGATACGGTCGGCCTCGTCCCTTATGTCCCCCTCCTTGGTGTGTCCTTCACATTCGGGAGGGTAGAACTTAATCAGCATCATGACCAAGTCAGGTTGCTCGGCCATGGTGTAAGGAAGCTGGCGAAGATTCAATCGGATCAGAAACGGCTCAGGGAAGTGGTAGATGGGATAGGGAATCCTATCATTGTTATCGAACTGGTTTACCAACTCATCCAGAAGTATGTCGATAAAGACCGGGTCAGTGGCCATATGCCGGGCGATCAAGGCATAGATCTCGGCTATAGTAAGGGTAGTAGGGTCCACAGTGCTCTTGGTGTTGGCCATGGCTTATGGCGCTAAGGTCTAGAAGAACAGGTGGTAGGGCGCTTGCGGCTAGGGAAGCGGCAGTGAAGGCGCTAGGGTTAGCGAGGAACTAGGGCGGAGAAGCAAGGTCGGATCTGGTGGCTATGGCGGGCGTCGGTTCCGGCGGGCGAAGGCGCTGAAGGCAAGGCGGAGGTAATATCTGTAACGGCCAACTAACTTTTTTTTTAAATTTTAAAATTTTTCTTATTACTTTTTATTTCTTTATTAAAAAGATATTTATACGGCGGAAATACACGGAACATACGGTCGGGCGCTGACGGCATTCTACGCGCTCCCACCGCGACTGGGGGTCGACGAAAAGCAAGCGGCGCCCGGGTTGACTTTTGGGCCCGCGTTGACTCGCGACGGTACGGTCGAGCGCCGACTGCATTTTTGGCTCTCCCACCTCGACTGCAAGGCGACAGAAATCAAGCGGCGCCCGAGTTGACTTTCGGACCTTCCCTTGACCATTTTTCCGCCAACGACGACTGTTCTAGGGTATTTGGGGTACGCCCGATCCAATGGAACCACTTCCTCCTTCATTTGAACTACCTACAAAAATTTATAACCCCTCCAAACTTGGGCCTCCAGTCGCCCTAACTTCTTTAAACCTACAATTTCTTACTTTAACCTAACACAAAACCAAACATCAAAGAGGACTAAACAACACACTAGATTAGCCTCCTCCTAACTACCGAACTAACGAGTTAGTGTTTGGTCAGTGCTATGATTTCGAACAATCGAAATCACGGCTCTGATACCACTGTGACGCTCCCTGAATATATACGACCCCCGGCCGTATACATACGGGGACTTTCCCCTCCCATGTCAACCAACTTGCCATGGGCAGGGCCCTCCGTCTGACCCGGGCCATCTACGTGGAGATGCTCGAGTGAAGGACACGGAGGTGTCATTCGGGCCACGCCTTCGATGGGCGCCTACGTCGCGGAAGCATGAATACAAGGGTTAGCACACAGCATAAATCATAGATATAAATAACCACCACGAAGGGTGGCGCATCCATCCAAGTACCAACGGCAAAGAATATGCATCTAAACCTAAGAAAACACCCTAAAGCCCAGGTTCTACCCCGGTTCTGACTCCGGTGAGGATGGACTGACGGCTCGGTCTCAAGAGATCAGCAGACAGAGGTATAACCTGGCATTGGCTGGCATAGAACATCGGCTAGGGTTGTCCACTCCATCCGCCCCTCCTGTGCACACTTTGCAGATGGGTCGATCCACGCTATGGCTTTTCGCTATAGCCTTCCTGAGACTTGAGACTCAAGGTATCACCCTTTTTTGTGCCTACTCCGGGGTTCATGACGCCCGTCCCGATGAGGCAGGTCGGGAAGCGTCCCCTTCGGGATCCGCAGTGGTTCCATGGGTGAGCTAGAGAATACGTGCGCATCGGCGACCCCCATCATCCGTACCCAACTTACTCACCCTAAATCTACTCAAAGTGCAAGATGCTCCATACGGATCACATCTTTACACCTGTGGAGTGTCGGACCCATACCCGCCCCCTCGTGACCGGCTATCAGGCCTAGCCCATTGTAGGAGTCTCGGGGAGCCTTTTATGTTCGTGCAAGACCCCACCCCACTTCACCCTTTGTGTCCCTTCTCTGGTGCTAAGCCAGACCATAGCATCTACGATCCGGTGGTCTCTTGTACACAGGCCGCAACTAATGGGAATATTACAGGGCTCTATCTAGGAGCATACTATCATATATGAGCTCAGAGGTCTCTACCCCCTTTAAACCCCCTGTTTAATGGAAACTACCGAAATACTTCATAGATACATCAATCATTCCTTACCAGAGCACAAGTCATAATTGAAATGTAATCCTACTTACCAGAGAAGGGTTAATCTCAACAAAGGAAATCAGAAAAGAGAGTACTGAAGTATTATCCTACAATTCACAAGCTAAACTATTGCTAACCCGTGTTTCGGCTGGAACCGTTATCATGGGGTGCTTCCATAGTGCTGTAGGTAGGGTGGCAGCAACAGCTAGTGGTTGTTCAGTGATTTTGGTGAAGTCTGCAACAGTCCTTGGGCGCTCAACTACTCCTTGGGCGCTCAACTGGTTCGATTTTGGTTGATATGGGGGTGGTGATCCACCTTATTGGATCCAATTAGTAATCACCATGCTGACCAATCGAGTTTGGCTGTGACGCTCCCAGAATATATACGACCCGCGGACGTATACATACGGGGACTTTCCCCTCCCATGGCAATCATCTCACCATGAGCAGGGCCCTCCGTCTATTTTGGGCCATCTATGAAATGAGGCCCGAAAGAAGGACACGAAGGGGTCATTCGGCCCACGCCTTCAATGGGACTCCTACGTTGCGGAAGCATGAATACAAGGGTTAGCACACAGCATGAATATACATAAATAACCACCACGAAGGGTGGCGAATCCCTCTAATATACCAACGGCACAGAATATGCATCTAATCCTAAGAAAACACCCAGAACCCAGGTTCTACCCCGGCTCAGACTCCCGGTGAGGATCGACTGACGGCTGGCCTCAAGGGATCAGCAGACCGAGTCTTGGCATGGCGTTGGCTGGCATAGAACATTGGCTAGGGTTGTCCACTCCATCCGCCCCTCCTGTGCACACTTTGCAGATGGGTCGATTCATGCTATGGCTTTGCTATAGCCTTCCGGAGACGCAAACTCAGGGCATCACCCTCTGAGCCTACTCCGGGTTCATGGCGCTGGTCCGATGAGGCAGTCGAGGGGGCGTCCCCTTCCGAATCCACAGTGGTTCCATGGGTGAGCTAGAGAATACGTGCCGCATCAACACCCCCCGATCCGTGCACCCTTACTCACCCTAAATCTACTCAAAGTGCATGGTGCTCCATACGGATCACACCACTACACCTGTGGAGTGTCGGACCCATACAGGCCCTCAACGTGGTGGCTATCAGGCCTAGCCCAATTGTAGGGAGTCCGGGGAGCCTTGTATGCTCATGCAAGACCCCACCCCTCATGTCACCTTTGTGTTCCTTGTGCGGTGCTAAGCGGACCATAGCATCTAGGACCGGTGGGTTCTTGTGCACAGCCGCAATTAATGGGACTATACGAGCTATCTAGGAGCATACTACAATACACGCAGTTCGAGGCCTCTACCCCGTAATCCCCGTTTGAGAGTCAAATTAAACAAAGAGCTAACAATCCATCCTTTGAGTAAGAACGAGAATTGAATATAAAGAGAACTTGTTTGTACAATCAAGGGTTAGTTTCTATGATTGATTCACAAAGAGAAACAGAGAGCGGACACAACCAAGTGTTAACTAGAATTCACATAGCCACCTACCTGAATTCTGGCTGGACTCGTTTCCATGGGGCCTCCATCTTCCGGGAGTTGAGAATTCATTTGGTACTTCACGAGGGACGGTTGTTAGGGTGATCTTACGCAGAAGTGTCGATGGCCCGGCTCACGGCCTTCCTTGGTCGATCTTGAGTCAATCCAGGGATAGGGGTCAAGTTGGCATCCAAACTTGGCAATCCCTATGCTACCCACTCGATTAGGGCGGTGGCCTTCCCAAATGGTAATTAGCCTAATTTCCTAGGTTATAGGTTATTATTGTTAATGTGTTAAATTAGCATAGCTAATTTAATCCTTTAAAGGTAACCCCCTAGGTTGCAATTAAGTTCCCATGCCCCCATGGTAGCGTACCTTTAGGGAGTGGCGTGCTTGTATTTGTCGTGTCCCGTATAGTAGGCCGTGTATAAATACGTGGGCGTCACATTCTCCCCTCCTTAAAAACAATCTTTGTCCTCGGCATTGGGGTTAGGTAATTGAATACATATCGTAAAAGCACCGAATTAGAAAATGAAGTTAAGAATATAACATTAATCGTTGAGTAATACATTGAAGTTAAAATATCAAAGTATAAGCACCAAGGTGCGATACAAACTTATGATCAAGGGAGTTTAGGACCGAAGTCCCATTTAAAACATTCGACAAACAAAAGTCACACATGTAGAAAACCAATACGGGAAAAGTTGGGTCATCAGCAACCCTCTATACAAGGCGGTGTGACTTGTTCAGCGGCTTTGCATATAACCATATACCGTAGGTTAGTAATATGATTAAGTTGTGGTTGAAGGGACCACCCCCTACAAATAAAGAAAAAAAAAAAATATCTAGAAGGGAATCTATCATGTAATGCGGCTTGCAATTCATTTGTGGCATAAGGAATGGTGGAGTTCCCGTGTAGCCGGAATGAAGCAGATCTATCTACTAGATGCCTCTCTAGCAATTCGCGGTCATGTCAACATCAACAATACACCACGTCCTAGAGAACGAAGGTGATCTCATCATCGAGTTATTATTATCATATACGATCGTCTACCCCTCTAAAACATGATTCTCGGTCAATCAAGCCTTCAAGCTTACCGCGGGGCGGGGTTGATAGCATCGTTGATGGTGCTGACCTTGAGATTCCCGCATGAAGTCCGGATAGTGCTTCTCAAGGTCTATCTTCATCACCCGGTAGCATCTTCAAGCGGTAAGTGCTTCCACTTGACCAAGTATTGCAACATTTGAGTCCATACGGTACGTTTTGTAAGCTCGATCAAGAAGAGCTTGGGCACTATTTCAGCTGCTCTTAGGTCATTTCTAGGAGGGTAGGGGTATCCAAAACCTCCCTGGATCAGGGGTGTGTTGCTTGAGAAGACTCACGTGAAAGACCTTGTGGATTTTCAAGCGGGGTGGCAAGTCCAAGCGATATACTGTTCTCCCACACGTTCGCATAATCTGAGCGGCCCAATATCTATCGGGTGCCAACTTCTTCTGATTACCAATTTTAAGCTTGGTTTGTTTTACTTTGATCTTAAGCCAAACCGATTAGCCCACGGAAGATTCGTGGGTTGGGGTTGCTTGCTCCGCTAGACTCTTCGACGATTGCGTGCACCAATAAGTAACCCCGAACTTAGTCCACCAAGGCCTGCATTTCTAGAAGGAGTTGTTGAGAGACCTCCACTTTAGAAACAGGATTATGCCGCATTCGGTGCGGAGTAAGACATTGATAGCCATAATTTATCATGAAGGGAGACATTCTAGAAGATTCTGCTTTGTCTTTGTTGTAGGCGAATTCTACCAAGTAAATATAATCCGCCCATTGTATTTGTTTACTCCATACATAGCTTCTTAGCATATCTTCGATAATACGATTGACCGTTACGTTTGACCATGCGTGCGAGGATGGTAGGCTGTACTCATGGCAAGCTTGGTGCGGATGGTGGCGAAGAAATCCTTCCGAATGCAGCGACAAACTTAGGATCCCTATCCGATACAATTACTCTCGGCATCGTGCAACCTGAAAATTTCCTTTGCAAAGAGCAAGGCGATGTCGAAGGCGGTGTCGAGTGGTGCGACATGGCAGGAAGTGAGCCATCTTTGATAATTTGTCGACCCACGACCATTAAGGCATCATACCCCGGATGCGTGGAAGCCCCACAATGAAATCCATGGTTATGACTTCCCACTTGGCGTTGGGCACATCAAAGGTTGCAACTCCCCGGGAACTCTTAATTGCTCCGCCTTGGTTTTCTGACAAACGACCTTGTTTGATGTACCTAGCAATATCCTTCTTCATGGAAGGCCAAAAATAGCTGGGCGGATCTTAAAGTAAGTTTTCATAAAACCCCATGTCTGCTATAGGGCTGTTGTGTGTGTCATGGAGAATCGGCTTTAGCACCCACGAAGTATTTGGAACACACAACTTATCTTTGTAATATAATAAATTGCCCTCCTTCTTATATGAGCGGAATGCTTCACGTTCTCTATCGGTGCGGGCTTCCCTTACCCAAACTTTCCCAAATATTGACAATTAGGGATCTGTGGCCAAGGTCTGTTCTATCGCTTCCCAAACTCATTTGGTGAGTGTGGAAATGGCATTACAATGGGTGTGGGTTATGAAGGGATGGCGTGACAAAGCATCCATAACCACATTGTGCTTTCTGGCTTGTATACAATCTGAAGTCATATTCCTCGAGGAATTCCATCCATCTTATTTGACGGAGATTCAGATTTGGCTGGGTGGATAGATGGCGGAGACTCGATGATCCGTATCCAGCTGAAATCTTCTACCAAGAAGGTAGTGTCTCCAAATACAGGAGCACGCATACAACCGCTAGCAACTCGATCATGGGTAGGATATCACGCTGCTCTGCATCGTTCATCTTCTTTGAATCGTAAGCAACAACTCTCCCTCCCGCATTAAGACTCCACGGTAGCTATCTTACTCGCGTCGGTGGCTACCGATTTATCCTTTTAGGATCGGGCAAGGTAGGACTGGTGCAGATGTTAAAGCATCCTTGAGTTTCTGAAAGCCGACTTGGACTTTTGTTTTCCAATGTTCCATCAATCCTTTACTTTCTCATGCCTTGTGAGATTAGTAAGAGGTCGGCAATTGTTGCAAAATCCTTAACAAATTTCCGATAATATCCTGCGAGTCCCAAGAAACTCCGGACCTCACGAAACATTAGCTGGAATGGGCCAATCCTTTCTTTGCTTCTATCTTTAGCTGGGTCTGTAGCAATTCCTTCTGCTGAGATAATATGCCCCAAATAGTCTACCCTCGATTGGCGAACTTGCATTTAGAGAACTTGGCAAAGAGTCGATGGCGCCTTAGCTTTTGCAAAGCTAATCGAAGATGTTGTTCATGTTCTTTGCAAGGTTTTACTATAGATGAGAATGTCATCAAAGAAAATGACAACAAAGTCATCCAAGTATTGGCGGAAGATGTCATTCATCAACCGCATAAGCGTTAGGGCGTTGGTCAATCCAAAAGGCATGACGATTGAATTCGTAATGCCCATATCACAAATGCCAAAAGCAGACTTATGGATGTCCTCTTCCTTAATCCTTATCTGATGGTACCCGGGCACAAATCAATCTTTGAGAAATATTTTGCTCCTTGTATGGCGGTCCATAAGATCATCGCCTAGGCAAAGCATAGTGATTCTTGATGGTATGCTTATTGAGTTGCCTATAATCAATACACATCCTTAAGGAGCCATCTTTCTTCTTGACAAAAGAATAGGGCGCCAAATGGTGAAACACTAGGCCGAATAAACCCCAAATTCAAGTAACTCTTGTAGGCTGTTTCTTAAGCTCGCTAACTCGGGAGGAGGACTCATTGATGCGGGGCTTTTCTTTGGTAGGCTTAGTACCCGGTTCAAGAGTTATCTCACATTCCACCCCTCTAAAAAGGAGGAAGTTTGTGGATCTCATCTGGAAAAAGATCGCTAAATTCGAGAAGAAGGGTAGCAATGTCCGATGGTAAAAGCGTCGATTTCTTTGCTGCTTTTTTGAGTCCGACTCAATGGAAGCAAGTTTAATGAGGCAAAGAAGTTCATTCTGCGCATAGCTTTTTCCTAGCCGCTTTCCCGACATTGACCGCATGGCGGAGTAATGAATCACCTTTATCGTCACACGTGCTCCATTAGCGGCGTTGAAGGTGACCTCCCGCTTCTCGCAGTCTATGTGGGCCCCCGCGGGGGCGCTAAAAACTCCATTCCCACAATAAGATCATATTTGCCAATGTCCATTAACTTCGGCACCCAAGGCAACCGGTGCACCGGGCAACTGCATTTTTAAGGTTAATACGGTGGCCATGAGTGTGCGATCTTACCGCTAGCTAATGTGGTGGCTTAGGGGGGATTTCCGGCGTTTCCATTTGCGAAAGACAGGCCATTCTAGGAGAAGCAAAATTATGTGTACTACCCGTGTCCATCAAAATTATGAAGGGATTCTTGTCTACTTGGCCTATTGTAGAAATAACGAAGGTGACTTTTCGGCGTTACTGTTTCTATAGCGGCAAGAATATGAGGCGCACCATGAATGTACTCGGGAGCCTCGTCTTCCGCAAGATTGGACTCCAAATCTTCCCAATCCAGTCGGCCATGGCGGTTGAGGCGTCTGCGTGGCGTGCGGGCAGTGCATGAAGTGTCCGGGCCTCATGCACCGTAGCATGCCTTATCCCCGTGAGCTGTTCTCCGGCCTCTTTAGGAATGGACTGTAAGAGGCCCCGAATTTCCTTACCAGCATTGTTCTGCTTATCTGGCGTGCTAAAAGCAACTTTCTTCTCCTGGCGTCCATAGGAATTGTGCTGAGAGGGCCCCGGACTTGGCGAGCGGGGTTTGTAAGGTGTGGGACGGCCGTGGTGGCTGCGGTAAGGGAGCGGTCGCGGATCGGGTTCTTTGGCGTGTCTTCCTCAAGGCCTAATGCCTTAGCTTCGCCTCAAGCTACTGATTTTGGGTCTATGGCCTTGACCATACGTTTAATGGATGGGGCCAACCCTTCAATGTAGCCCTCACGCCCTTTTCTCATTCATTCTGGTACATACAACCTCAAACGCATGAATTGATGGGTGTAGGCCTGCACTGACATGCCCTTCTGTTCCAACCTGTAGAAGGTCTGAATCTGTTGGCATTTGTGCGCACGAGGCACGTAATGCGATTTAAAAGCCTTAGCGAACTTCTTGAACTTGCATCTGCTCCTGTCCAGGTGCTTAGCTCTGGCGTAACCCTTCCACCAAATACGGGCAGCTCCGGTAAGGTTCGTGGTGGCGACCTTCCCTGTATCTTTCTCTGTCATTCCGTAGGACTTCCCAAATTCCTTCATTTCATCCAACCAAGATTCCGCATTCAAGCCTCCTCTGGATTTCCCATCAAACTGAGCCAACTTCCGGTTTTTCCATATACTAGTGATGGCTGTATCAACGGTTTTTCGGTACTCCTTATCCTTATCCAGCTTTGAATGGTCATTGTCTGATAGCGAGGATCCGGAAGAACCCGAAGTGGTTGAATGTGAGGAAGCAGCGCTATCCTTAGAGGAACTTCGATGACGCTTAGTATGAGTCCTCCTTTGTACCGGTACAGGGCTAGCTCTGGGAGGAGATGGCTGTTGTGCAGGTGGACTCACTGGTCGTGGAGGTAATTCCGGTCCGTCCTCCTGAGTATGTGGCAGTGGATTGGTATGCAAGATATAAGCCTGTAACTCACCGAGTTGCCTTTTCATTAACATCAATTCTCGTTGGGGGTGAGCCCTCTTGGCGTTGGAGGGTGTTGCCAAGCTGCGGCACGCATTTAACCGTCTATAGGAATCATTTATGAAAATATAAGCGATTTACATTAATGTACAATCCCTTTTAAGTTAATCGAGACAAAAGTATATACAAGCGAGAAAACAATATTTGTATTTCATTCAAGTTGAGTACAACAACGGGTTGATTGATACATGGATTGAGACAAAAGTAGGTATGATACAATGGGAACTTGTAAAGTTCTACTTGCACCTGTGGCAGTAACCACAACAACGAAAACATAACGGAAGAGACCAAGCCTAGGGGGTTGGCGAAGGGTCTGGGGATCAGCGTGGCGCGGTACTCTCCCGCATACCTTCGGACGAGTTTATAAGCGTGCCTGGGCTTGGACAATGATTGCTTGGTACTCCCATGTTGGGCTGATAATCAGAAGGTTAAAGAGCCTTCGCATTGCATAAAAGAGTTGCCAAAGATGGTCGTTGGCGTCCTCGAAGGCTTCGTGCCTGGTCATATTCCAAAAGTAGTCGAAGTGCGACCGCGGGGTCATCTTCAGATCCTCGAAAGCTCGATCCCTGAGGATGTTAACTATCTCCAGCCCTTTGTCAGGGTCGTAGAGTTCCCCTGGTGGCGGTGGTTCGGTTTCATAGCCTTCCTCCCACTCACGGATATTCACCATATCTCGGCCATAGTCACAGTGCGGCGGCGGGATCGTCCCTCCTAACCATATCGGTGATTCTCTCCTCATATTCCCAAATGGTTTCCTCTGCAATATAGTTGGAATAAATAGAGAACATTTTTGTAATTCCATTATTTTCTAAAGTTTTAATACTTTTGAAGAGGATGTCATATAAAAAACACACAATCCAATAATACTCCTCAAGAGAACTTTGTATTTAATAAGTAAATAAGGTACACCATTTGTCAATATGGTCCATTCAATTGCCAACCGAAAATCGCAGAACACACATATATAGATATATAAGAAAAAAAACTAGCAAAACATATATATATATATACATTTTTCATAGCAAAAATTATACTAGGAACTAGGCCCTGCCTCCTGATCCTTAGCCCTAGGAGGTGGTGGAGGCGGTCGGTGTCGCAGCAGAGTAACCCGAGGGGTCCTTGTGGCGGCGCCCGAACGGATGCAACCTACGGTGGATAGGCAACGGCCAATGGGGCTGCCGTGAGGAGCTTCATGCCCATCCAAGGCGCAATGTCCTGACCCAAGGCCGTCAGGGCAAGATCCCGTCGTACGAGTACATACGTAAACGTACGATAGGGAAGCTAATTGTGGCCGGCCAGTGTAGAGAGTGCACGGAGGCCCCACCATGAAGCTTCAGCCTCTGGCGCTAGATCTCGGGCTATGAAGAGGACTTGTCCGTATTTGAAGGCCGACAAAAAGAAACGGGTAAGATGGTTACCCAGCACTTTCCCTTGCAAAGTCTCGAGATCTTCGCCACTTCTTTATCCAGGTCCATGGGGACTTCTTCCTCCTTGAGCTCCTGTTGCTCCTCCTTCTTGTGCGCAGGGTTATGGTATAAATCTTCACCCTCATCATCTGAGTCGGAGGGAACTTCCACCATATTAATGTTTGGGACGTGAGGTCCCATAGCCGTGAAGGCATCAGTGCAAAGTTCTTGGCTGGTTCCCGCATCCACGAAGTCACGAAGAGCGTAGTAGAGTCTCGCCCGGCTCTAGAGTCTCTCTGGACGGAATCAAGGAGGAGCTGGTGCACCGAGGAGGAGCTTCGGTAGAAGTGAAGTCGATGAAATCATCCATACAATACTCCGCAAGCTCGTAGAGTACATGGTCTTTGCGCTTGCGTCGAAATCCGGCCACTACGTGATACGTCCAGATAATATCATCCAAGAGAAGGTATTCCTGCCCCTGGTGATAAATAACTGGAAGGCCGTCTAACCCTGACAAGCCTATAGATGGGTCACGGCGCGGTGGTAACTCCTCTGCTAGCTCTTTCCAACGGGCAAAGTCGCCCATTCCGATATGCTCGTCATCCCCCTCCTCGGAGGATTCTGGCAGCTTGCCCTTCTCTGCTGGCAAGGTTTCATCCTCAACGTATTGGTCCATGAGGATGGCTAGAGCGAAAGTAGCTTCGGATCATCGCGCCCACGATCTTTGGACCACTGGTAGGTGTTTACCCCATCGGAGTTTCCCCTTCAGGACATCATAAGCATGTGTGTCCCCGCCTAGCATCTGCCGAACTATCTCCCGCTCCAAATACAAGTGGGGAGGATCCCCTAGAGGAATACACAGAGGAAGCATTTCCTCCATGTAAAAGTCAAGGAATCCGGCGTAGTCCGGATGCCGCTGCATGTTGGCAAGGAGATCTATGCGTTGGCATAGCAAAGGCTGCAGCAGGTCGAAGGGAACCTGTGGATCCCATTTCTCTCCATCAAGGTACCAGGCAGCAAGGTCGGCGGCGGCAGCCATGGCGCTAGAAGGGAGGAGAGAGGAAAAGAAGCGTTTAAAATAACTTACAGTCCCCTTTTAAGCCCTCTTATTAAAGCTGACGTCAGCATTTTTAATTTAAAAAAAAAAAACATTAAACTTTTAATTCAAAATAAAAGCCTTTTTTATTAATTATCACAAAAAAAATATGTACAAACGCGGATCCCCGCAAGTAGACTAAGGTTGCTCCCCCCGTATCCTACGGGCGAGGGCTAAATCCTTAGGCATTATGGTGACCCTCTTTGCGTGGATAGCGCAAAGGTTGGCATCACCAAAAAGTGCTACCAAGTAGGCTTCAGACCTCTTGGGCGCCAAAATTGCAAAGGTCCGAAACGGAGATCGGTCTTAAATTGTCGCGGCGATCTCCGTACCGACCCTACGAAAAGGCGACTTCCCGATCGAGAAGGTCCGTGGACTTCTGAAATTTTGCGGATCTCCGAATGCCACGGTACCGGGTCGGAACCGATGAGGCTTCCGCTGTGGCCGAGGCCCCGACGATGTTGGCACCGTCTTAGCCCCGGCAACCGGCCGGGAGTTATCCACTCTCTGCTGCCTCCGGTCGGAGCTGGTCTTCTTCCCAAAAGCCCCGACAGTCTTTAACTTATCCTTGTATTGACTGCCGGCCTTATGGGCAACTCCCTTCCTCCGGAGCTTAACGGTCGGATGCGTCGGTTTTGGGTTCGAGCCACTCCCAGATGCACCTCCTCCCTGTTGGTCCCGCTGATCTTGTCGGTCCCGCTCCTCTTGCTCCAACTTCTCGCGCTCTTCCCGAGCTCTCCTTAGGTCTTCTTGGATCTGAGCAAAAAGTTGGGCGCACGCACCTACGATTAAGTTCAGCGTGGTACCTTTGTGGCCGCAGACCCATATCTATCTGAATAGTGGTCAGATAGTCTATGCTAATGTCGGGGATTTCTCCCCATACAAAGCTGTTGGAACCCTCATGCCATTGGTATGGGGGAACCTCAATGGCTCTGCCATCGATGACGGCAAAGCCGTCTCCGAGGTACCGGTACTCCCTACCCCGCTGTTGTGTCACCGCTCAATCTCCCGGTGGTCGTCTTCCCTGGCAAAACCCCTAACACGGATTGGGCCCGCCCCGACATCTTCCTCCTCCGTATGGCCTTCCCGTTCGGGAGGATAAAATTTGATGAGCATCATCACCATATCGGAGGTTGCTCAACAAGGGTATATGGGAGTCGGGCGTGGGTTATTTGGGATGAGGAATGGCTCGAGAAGTGATAGACGGGATATGGAATCTATCGTTGTTCTCAAACCTATTGACCCAGCTCATCCAACAAGATGTCGATGAGGGCTGGATCAAGAGCCATGTGCTTAGCAATCATGGCGTAGATCTCCACGATGCTCATGGTGGATCGGATCCGGGCGCTCTTGGTAATGGCCATAGCTGGTAGTAGCGGTGTCGGGCGCTAAGGGGATGGCAAAGGGGGCTTAAGAGGCACAAAGCACAAGGGCGCAGGTCAAGGTCCCGTGTGGGTGGCGACATGAGGGGGCTGCTCAGCGGTTGGAGGCGCGGAAGCAAAAGCAAATGACCGAAAATGGTTTGCTAAACGGCCAATTAACTTTTAAAATTTCAAAATTTTTTTCTTATTAACTTCAAAATTTTATTATTAAAAAAAAAATTATACGGCGGAAATACGCGCCACATACGGTCGGGCGCCGATGGCATTATACGGGTTTTCGCCGACCGGTGTCGCCGAAATGCAAGCGGCGCCGAAGTTGACTGGCGGGCCCGCGTTGACTCGAAATCGACGAATTTCCGGCGCCGACAAAGATTTCGGGCGCTTCTAACTTGATCGCAGCGACAAAAAGCAAGCGGCGCCCGAATTCGTTTTTGGGCCTGCCCTTGACTATTTTTCGCCTGGAGTTGACTGTTTTAGGGTAATTCGAGTACGCCCAATCCAATGGAGCCATCATCTTTGTCATTTGAGTTACCCACTGGCACCTGCTAGGCCTCCAATCTTGGCCCCTCCACTTCAAAGCTACAATTTCTTAACTTAACCTAACACCAAGCCAAACAACAAAGAGAACTAACGACACATTGACTTAGCCTCCTCCTAACTACCGTGCTACGAGTTAGTGTTTGGCGATGCTATGATTTCGAACAACCCAAATCACGGCTCGATACCACCTCGTGGACGCTCCTCGAATAATATATACGACCCGCGGACGTATACATACGGGGACTTTCCCCTCCCATGGCAATCATCTCACCATGAGCAGGGCCCTCCGTCTATTTCGGGCCATCTATGAAATGAGGCCCGAAAGAAGGACACGAAGGGGTCATTCGGCCCACGCCTTCAATGGGACTCCTACGTTGCGGAAGCATGAATACAAGGGTTAGCACACAGCATGAATATACATAAATAACCACCACGAAGGGTGGCGAATCCCTCTAATATACCAACGGCACAGAATATGCATCTAATCCTAAGAAAACACCCAGAACCCAGGTTCTACCCCGGCTCAGACTCCCGGTGAGGATCGACTGACGGCTGGGCCTCAAGGGATCAGCAGACCGAGTCTTGGCATGGCGTTGGCTGGCATAGAACATTGGCTAGGGTTGTCCACTCCATCCGCCCCTCCTGTGCACACTTTGCAGATGGGTCGATTCATGCTATGGCTTTGCTATAGCCTTCCGGAGACGCAAACTCAGGGCATCACCCTCTGAGCCTACTCCAGGTTCATGACGCCTGGTCCGATGAGGCAGGTCGGGGAGGCGTCCCCTTCCAGAATCACAGTGGTTCCATGGGTGAGCTAGAGAATACGTGCCGCATCAGCGACCCCCGCATCCGTACCCGACTTACTCACCCTAAATCTACTCAAAGTGCATGGTGCTCCATACGGATCACACCACTACACCCAGGGAGTGTCAGACCCATACCCGGCCCTCAACGTGACCGGCTATCAGGCCTAGCCCACTGTAGGAGTCTCAGGAGCCTTGTATGCTCATGCAAGACCCCACCCCTCATGTCACCACTGTGTTCCTTGTCTGGTGCTAAGCCAGACCATAGCATCTAGGACCCGGTGGGTTCTTGTGCACAGGCCGCAATTAATGGGACTATACAGGGCGCTATCTAGGAGCATACTACAATACACGGTTCAGAGGCCTCTACCCCCCCGTAATCCCCCCGTTTCAGAGTCAAATTAAACAAAGAGCTAACAATCCATCCTTTCAGAGTAAGAACCAGAATTGAATATAAAGAGAACTTGTTTGTACAATCAAGGGTTAGTTTCTATGATTGATTCACAAAGAGAACAGAGAGAGACGGACACAACCAAGTGTTAACTAGAATTCACATAGCCACCTACCTGAATTCTGGCTGGACTCGTTTCCATGGGGCGCCTCCATCTTCTGGGAGTTGAGAATTCAGCTGGTACTTCACAGGGACGACTGTTAGGGTGATCTTCTGCAAGTGTCTGATGGCGCCCAGCTCCTGGCCTTCCTTGGTCGATCTTCGGGAGTCAATCCTAGGGATAGGGGTCAAGTTGGCATCCAAACTTGGCAATCCCCATGCTACCCACTCGATTGGGGCAGGTGGCGCCTTCCCAAATGGTAATTAGCCTAATTTCCTAGGTTATAGGTTATTATTGTTAATGTGTTAAATTAGCATAGCTAATTTAATCCTTTTTAAGGTAACCCCCCTAGGTTGCAATTAAGTTCCCATGCCCCCATGGTAGCGTACCTTTAGGGAGTGACGTGCTTGTATTTGTACGTGTCCCGTATAGTAGGCCGTATAAATACGTGGAACGTCACATTGGCCAGGTGGCACCTTCCCTAACCATATTTGGCTTAATTATCCTTCTTAATTATTAATTTCCTTAATCATAGGTTATTATCCTTAATGATTTACTTAACATAGCTAATTAAATCCCTCTTAGGTCAATCCCCCATGATGGCGTATCTATACTGGGTGACGTGTCAATGTATTTATACGTATACCGTATAAATACTTGGAACGTCACAACATTGGTGTGTTCCACATGCTTGAGGGCAAGCATCTCGAGGAGGAGGAGGAATTGATATAGTCTGTGGGGTATGGGATAAAGCTTAGAAAGGTTGGGGCCCATTGGATAACGATTTCCTTGAAGGATCCACCCTTTTCGTATGTTGGTTATCACTAGAGGTGCTAGTGCGTAACATTTGATATGGATATAGTAGCTCAGGGGAGTGGCCTTGGACGTTGGTCTTGGTGGACTAGCATGGGTATGTGAGATTGGCGAATTAATGGCAAGGCAAGGCAATTAAATTGGCAAAGCTATTTTAAGTTAGTAATAGCTAAATAATATCATGTAAGATATTATTTCATGGCTAAACTTTATAAGGCTTGTTTAAAATAGGAATAGCCGGACCTTTTTCTAAAAGAGCCAGCATCGGATTTATAAGGGAGGCTGCATCGAATTTTCAGGAGCATCATCAATGGCTGTCGACCAGATTTCGGACGTCTCCAACTAGCTGCTACTGCCGACTTTGCTGATCCAGCCTTAAGCCACTTTGTCCATAAGCCTAATGAGCTTTCCTTTGCTGGAACTGTGATCCTTGCCTTAAAGTATTGCCATAGCCTTCTGCTTTGCCAATGATCTGCCAGATCTCAACACCGGTTGGCCCGGTTGGGTGGAGAACTGCCATTATTTGCCTTGTATTGAGAATCTTCCTCTAGTTTTGGTGAACTAGAGCCGGATCATTCTGAGCTATTGGTGTAGCTCATATCAATTGGTGTAACTCGTATCTTACGTTCATTGGATCTGTGCTTATTTGTCTTCTTATTTCATACTTATATCATTTTATCATTGCTAACGGTTTAGTCTGTGGATTCTGTAGCAAACCTAGACGGTTTACAGATTATGAGATTATGATTTGTTTGAAGAGATCTGGTATTCTATTTAGAGGAGATAAAAGGTATAGTTTATTGTTGTGAACCTATAAAAGGTATGGTTTATTGTTGTGAACCATATCAATTGGTATCAGAGCCAAGCTATTCCTAAAGTTTGCAAAGACTTACGGTTGGTGCTGGGGATTGCAAATAGGAATAGAGAATCTTATTCTGGCTATTCTTGATGTTTGTAAGTCATCTAGTTTAGTGATTGCAAACTGGAATAGAATTCCTTCTCCTTTGAGAATCTAAATGATCTTCTTTCTATGAATCTAAAATCTTTCCTTGAATTATTCTTTCACAATTTGATTCTACCCAGATCACTCAATCTTTGGATATCAGTAAAACAAAATTGTTTATTGCAGGAAACATATAGGTGCAGGTGATTGGTGACGTGGAATAAGCAGAGGGAACTGAGCCTAATCTTCCTTATCAATCCATTTCATTTGCCAAAATGGATCTCCTTTCAATCAAGCCTAACCAAAACTGATAATCCATCTCCTTGCCCAGGATGGATCTCCGTTGAAACCTTTCCTGCATCTACAGAGGTGGACGGATCAATCTTTATCTGAACTCTCTATCCTTGATAAATCTTGAACTATTCCAAAATAAACGAGTTTAGTGCGGTCCATTGTTTTAGTAAAACGTCTTAATAATGAATATCTATCTGTAAGAAATATTAGTTTAAAAGTAGAGGTGACTTCAAAGTTTAAAAGATTTTAAAGGATTTGTGCCTTTAGAGAAATTGTAAATCTATTTTATGGTTGCTTCCTTCTAATGAATGATCATGCCATTAATAGTTGCACAATAGTTGATGCCATAAGTGTTGATGTTAATGGATGATATTGAAATTCTAGATTGGTGTCTAGAGTTTTGAGCAGTAGTTGGTGCTACTGGTTGGAGTCGGTGCTTCAACGGAACCCTTGATCTTTCCTTAATCTTGCCTTTATCTTAAAACTTAAATTTTATCTAGTAGATCTTAAGCTTTGCTAATATATCTCAAAAGAATAATCAAATCTTCCCTGAATCTTTATCTTAGTCTTTAGCCACAACAGTTGTGATTGTCATAAATAGTTGGTGCTATTTTATGAAGTCATAATCCTAGCCTTTGGTCCTTAAAATGGATTGAGTTGGTGCTCATGTACAAATTGAGTTGGTGCTCATGTATAAATCGAGTTGGTGCTCAATTGCATAAATTAAGTTGGTGTTTAATTTGTTTATGGACATAACTGAGGTCAGTTGCCTTCAGAAAAGGGAGGAATTGATATGGATATGGTAGCTCGGGGGAGTGGTCTTGGACGTTGGTCTTGGTGGACTAGCATGGGTGTGTGAGATTGGCGAATTAATGGCAAGGCAAGGCAATTAAATTGGCAAAGATATTTTAAGTTAGTAATAGCTAAATAATATCATGTAAGATATTATTTTATGGCTAAGCTTTATAAGGCTTGTTTAAAATAGGAATAGCCGAACCTTTTTCTAAAAGAGCCAGCATTGGATTTATAAGAAAGGCTGCATCGAATTTTCAGGAGCATCATCAACGGCTGTCGACCAGATTCCGGACGTCTCCAACTAGCTGCTGCTGCCGACTCTGATCCAGCCTTAAGCCACTTTGTCCATAAGCCTAATGAGCTTTCCTTTGCCGGAACTGTGATCCTTGCCTTAAAGTATTACCATAGCCTTCTGCTTTGCCAATGATCTGCCAGATCTCAACACCGGTTGGCCCGGTTGGGTGAACTGCCATTATTTGCCTTGTATTGAGAATCTTCCTCTAGTTTTGGTGAACTAATCAGCCAAAAATACCATGTCAGAATGGAAAATACAGAATGTAGGAGTTACAACGGCTCGGACAGGCCGTCCAATGCCCATATTGGAAAGTAAAAGTAAAAGGAACCCAAAAGCAAATATTCAAACTAGAAGAAAAAATGCAAGCTTCTAAGGCACCATAGCTTCTCTATTGCCAAACATAATGATCAGCTAGTGCCTTAGCTTCTGTGATGGCAAGCAAAAGAAAACCCGTGCAAGCAGAGAGTTGCCAAAACAAGGACAGGAACCGACGTGCTTCGCAAAAAAACTGGGAATACAGTACTGGCACAAAGCCCTCATTCTTTCGGTTAAGTTATTGGTCTCTAACCTGAGTCCTTCTGCTTGCAAAACCCTCGTTCTTTGTATGTCACGAGCAGGGCATTCTCATTAAATTTCGGAGACAAGTCTACTTCCAAGCTTCAACGGCTTCCATGCTTTGCAAGTCATGGCAAGAAGAAGATGTATAGTCAATTTGCATCAAAATTGAAACTGGAAAGATCATAGAAAAAGAACCATGTTTAAGTTGCTATAGTATTATGCTATAATTAATAATTGCAATTTTTTTTTTTTTTTTTTGGAGGGAATGAAGCTTTTTAATCATCAATTATGGAAAATAAGAACAAAATGGTTAATGTGCATGACAAAGGATGTTAGCAACACTTCCAAGAAGCATGTGGACTTAGGGATAAGCCCATACATAATATGAAAACAATAATAAGAAATAGTAGTGTTATAGCAGCCTTTGGAAAAATTCCCAATGGTCTTATGAACTAGAAAACTTGAGAAACCAGAAAATCGTCTGAAGAACTTAGGTAATTTCTTCACAGCTACCAAAATTTTTGCAGGTTCTTCCAATGTAGAAACACCAATTTTCCTTCCTGATGAAGCCGAAACCTTTTATAAAGATTCATAAAACCAAAGATCTGCAAAAATATCTAAGCATGAAAGCAAACAGGGGATTAAAAATTATAAGTATCAATGAAATGGAAATGGTCTCGAAACTAGGGGAACAAAATCAGGGTGAAATGCTTTCTCCAATCCACTATTTCAATCAGTCTGTTGGAGTACAAAAGACAGCTGGATTATGACCACCATATAAACATCTGTTTCTGTGTTTTCAAATGTTCCATAGTGCAGTGAAGCAATGGTATTAAAGAGAGCATTATTATTCATCATAAAATCAATAATTCTGACAGGTCGGTGAATATTAAAATGCATTTCAAACCAAATCCAAAAACTATTTAATATAGGACTGATAGAAAAATATGCTCCATAGATTCCTGTCCACACATCCTAAAGGACAAAGGGGAGATGTTGGGAGTAATGTTAATCAAATTATCCTGATGTCTGCAAATAGTTTGCAGGTTTGGGACACTCTTGTTGGCAATCAGCCAATTGAAATAGGAAATTTTGGGGGCACAATAAGAGTTCCAGATATTCGTGAATAATTTAATTTCAACCTGCTTAGAGATGTCCCAGTAAATGGAAGCTTTAGATGGCAGATTCGAGTTATTTAGGAAGTCATAAATGTGGGAGACCTTATAAAGTTTTTCCTCTCTGAAAGACCAGTCAATTTCAGAAATAACATTAGCATCCAAATTAATGGTAGCCACCTTGCTGATGATGTACTTGTATAGCATTCTATCAGAATTTGAACCCCTTATTTTAGCCTTGAGCCTGGTCCAAGATATCCAATTTCCATTTGACCAAAGATCACCAAGCTTGCAAACATTATTATCAAGTCAATTTTTTATATATCTTGGGATGAATTAGATGAGGATTCCAGAAAATATTCATGCCATGATGAGTCTGATTTAGCTTAGTGAAAGAAAAGGCTTTAGAGATATTATTCCATGCCATAATTAAATTTCTCATCAAGGAGGAGGTATGAGCAACAGGCTTGATATCACAGAAGGCAGAATCAAGCAGCTGGTGGCCAATAGAAGGATGACCTTTAATAATACTTCTAAATAGCCAATATTGAAAGAACTCAGTAGCAGGATTGTCTCTATGAAATAAAGTCTTCCAAATATATTTGCCACCCAAAGCATATGCTTGAAGAAGCAAATTTTTGCAACCAAGGCCACCTAAACTTTTCTTCCTGGTTACAGAATTCCAATTTACCAAATGGTTCTTACCCCATATAAAATTCCTGATGATTCTCTCTATTTGCTGATAAATGCATTTTGGAGCAAGGAGAGCTGAAGAGAAGTACACATGAGAGCTTGCTAAAACAGAGGACGCAATGATTGCCCTACCAGCTAGAGAAAGACAACTGCCATAGTTATTGAGTTTCTTTCTGATCCTGCCAACAATTGGACTCCAAAGTGTTTTAGTATTAATATCCAGGCCTAAAGGCATACCAAGCAGAGTTGTGACTTGATTGACAGCAGCACATTTGATACCAAGAATATCTGAGTGATTAGAATCTCCAATGATCACAGACTTTTGATAATTTAAATGGATACCAGAAGCTTGACTAAAATTTTGTATAACCTTAAGATGAAGTCAATATTCTTAACATCATTTCGTAAAAGGTGAATGTGTCATTAGCATACTGAAGAAGGGTTAACTGATTCCCAGTTTTTGGCATAGACAAGCCTTTAATATTTCCAAGATTTTGGTGGTGAATAATAGCTTTAGTCAGTTGATCAGCAGCAATGATAAAAGGATAGGGTGCTAAAGGGCAACCTTGTCTCATCCCCTTTTGGAGAGGAAAGAATTTACCTGGAGATCCATTTATGAGAACAGAAGATTGAGCACGAGAGTTGAGACCAATGATCAAATGAATCAACTTATCTGGAAAACCAATTTTCCTAAGGGCCAATTCAAGAAAATCCCATCTTATAGAGTCAAAAGCCTTGGAGCAGTCAAGTTTGAGGAGGATACAGTTTTGATTAGAAATTTTAGCCTAGTGTAAACCCTCCATTGCAGCAATATAGTTGTCTAGAATATATCTATTAGGCAAAAAAGCAGGCTGATTTATGCAAATGTTATTCTGTAAGAATCCTTTGATTCTGTTTGCAAGAATTTTAGCACAAATCTTATATGAGGTATTGGTGAGACAAATAGGCCTCCAATCAGTAAAACCATCTGGGTTATCTACTTTTGAAACTAAAGTAATCAAGCCAGAAGCAATGGTAGGATGCAAATGATTATTGATCCAAAAACCATGAATCATTTTAGTAAGATCATTTTTAACATCATCCCAGAAGTTTAGATAAAACTCTAGGGGAAGACCATCTGGCCCAAGACTCTTACCTTTGGCAAGATTCATAAAAGTGGCTTTTATCTCAATTTCATTAGGCAAATCTGAGATATTATCAGAAATTGGAGCATTGTTATTGCCAGGCAGTGAATTTAGAAGATCAATGAATTCTCTGGCTTGAGTACTCTGCTAGGGGAAATTGTCTATGTCAGAGAAAATATTCGAGTACTTGGAGTAGAAGAAATCACCTATTTCTTTGACATCTGTAAGAGAGGCACCTTGATCACTTTTGACAGAAAGAATTTGGTTTCTTAAAACCTTGTTCTTTGCAACTCTAACAAGGTGTTGTGCACAGAGGGTTGCCCTCTAGTTTCATGTGGGTAAATGGCTTAAATCAAACCGTGTGGAATCAAAATTTGTACTACTAAGTGTCCACCATATCTGGCGACTCAATGCTTAAATTAAAGTAGATCCCTACTATGTTCTTAGAGGCCCATCCACAAGTGCCCCTCGATCGAATTGTGTATGTAACTGAGTAGTTAAGTGTTGGTTTGAACAGTAAGCATGCGCAATTACATCCACTTTTAGTGAATACACTGTGATGGATCAAGGCCAAGTAGTAAAAGTTAGCAAAGATGCACATTTGTGCAAAATCTGTTTGCTCAGCTGCGGAATCAATGGGTAAGATCTAAAGTCTTATAAAAGAGAAGCTGTTGCATATTATTAGAAGGTATATAAGAGATATTTTCTTTAACTGGTAAACTACATACCAATTAGAGCATACTGCATAGCAAAAGGATCTTAAAGTGGCTGACTGTAGGGGTTGGGGCAGTATTATATTCAACTAAGGTTGAGAAAGGGTCCAGTGTTGCACTGTTTGGTCTAGGAGGCCTTGGGCTGGCAGTAAGCTTCCATTTAAGATTTAGTTTCCATCCATGCATACACATTTATGCATTTGTGGATATAATCTTTTGATGACGGAGAGAGACGTAGACTATAGTTTTGTATGTGTGGAAAATATTGAGGTAATGAAATCAGCATATGCAAGCTGCCAAATAGTATTAACTTGAACTTTGTGCAGCCAATGCTTTTTTATCCTCAAGCACATGTTAAGCCTGTAGGCGGTCATGTTGTCAATGCAGAACTTGTGTTCCAAAATTGCACTTAGAAGTATTATTAAATATTTCTATATGGTCACGTATTGAAGCTAATAAGCATAGACTGGTGATGGAAAGGACTCCCAACTTTTCATGCTCATGGGTGTGCCAAATAAATTACATTTGGAGTATCATTTACCATATAATTGTGTGGGTTAAGGGTGGATCCCACTATAGCATACCCTTAGTTTGGCCACTGCGCCATATCATCAAATCCAAGAAGAAATAATCGAGACCATTTTTATTGCTCCTAATTTTGTCACCGCATGGACTTGCTAAAAGACAAAGAGAGACTCGCTAGAAGACAAAGCTTCCTCTGTCAATTTATTGACTTTTTCAGATGGAGTGCTCTAGCATGCTAAAATTTTAGAGTCAACCTAGACTCGTGAACAAAACTGCGGCACTTGAATGTAATGGATATGCCGAGTTTCATGGCTTGGTTCGCCATAAGACAGAGCACAACCCAAAAATCCAGCTAATAGAGAAGGGGCCTAAGTAGTCAAGCACATTTGGTGTGAGTCCTTTAAAATCTAAACAAATAAACCAATCTCATTATATCATATAGAAACCCAATCAAACAATTTGTTGATTGTAGTGTTCTTTATTAATTTGCAATACAACTCTTTGTTCTTTATATGCTAGTTAGGAGTAAGAAAATTGGTGGCTATGGATTCCAAAATTTGAAGATATAGTTAGAGAATTAGGCTTCTTTTAATATTCCATAATAAGAGGACATGGGCAGGCATAAATGAGAGATTTATAAAGAAAGTATTAGAGTGGATTTTTATGGGGCATTGCTTTCTGTCTATGGTTAGGAAGTCTGTTTAATTGTGTCTCAGAGTGGATTTTTCAAGGGCATTCGAGCTTTCTCTATTTGTGCCCTTCCTGGAATCCGAGAACCAGTCCCGACGCTGCATTTTGCCCTCTATTTCATCACTCCAGGTTGAACAAACTGACAGTATATACACACTAAACACTACACTACAGACAGTCCACCCCCAATAAATGAAGATTTTCCCGACATTTACACAATGCATAGCCCACATATGCACAAAAGCATGCCCACAAAAGTTTTTCAGACAACTGACTCAAAAGTTCTCTTCTTCCATTTTAGGGTATTACGCATCTCCCTTTTTGAGGAAAGATCTTAGAAGAACCCACTATTTAAATGTAGTGGTCAGTGCAAGTTGTCTAGCACTCTGTTAAACACTGGCTGATAAAAGCAAAATGCTAGCATAACTCGTAATTGATCAATAACCAATTGAGCACAAACAGCTTCCATCTTTCTTCCACCCAGTTCTGCAATCAAATGCACAATAAATGTAATATAGCGACAAACCTTCCCCCCCAACCAGGTCCTGATTCGCGACGGTTATTGTATGGTAACATTTCCACCATATCCAAATTACACAAAGTGCATGCCTAGACCTAAACTTCTAATTCAGAGGAGCTTCAAAGACGCGGGTCTTTGTGAGTTTATGATAGAGTGTCTTGGCATGTACAGGCCCGGATGCTGTTCTTTTGGCCTCAGATTCTGAGCAATGCCTCAACAGCTGTTCAGACAGCTAAAAGGAAGGGTTGAGGTTCATTTTTTGTACCATGTGGCCTCACAAGGCGTGGTGGAAATACCGTTAAAGTAAGGATGCAATCTTTGAAATGGAGCACGCACAACTAGCAAAAATAGAAGGGGCCAAAGCCTTTGCCCAACCCATGTTTTCAGATATTGATTGGCTTTGGGAACATTTTTTATTCTAGTATCTGTACATTCCAAATCGGTCGACCTATGCTATGGTAATTTGCTATTCCCAATTCGGTTTGATTTAATCCTCCTACATATTGCATCTCTTGAAAGTTCTCTTGGCGTTTAAATCTTTCCACAAAGGCCCTACAAGTATATGCAATCACTAATTCAGTGTAATTGATGTGATTCACATTTGGAAGAAGAAAAGGTTGTTTAAATCTTTCCACAAAGGCCCTACAAATATATGCAATCACCAATTCATTGTAATTGGTGTGATTCACATTTGGAGAAAGAAAAGGTTAAATAACGCAGCGATATTTTGTAGAATAGTCCAACACTTTATTATAATAACGCAAAACGCGTAAGAATAGTCCAACACTCCATTATAACAATGCAAAACACTTACTCCATTATAACAACACAAAACACTCAAATGAAGATCCGTTGGTATTTGAAAAGTGCGCCATTGCAAAATAAAATATCAATGAAGCCATGTTCATTCCATGAAATTAGGAACACTAAAAAACTTAATTTCTTGCCATCGTAGGTTGGATTCGCATGCACTATCGTGGCCTTCACACACATGCCACGTCTTTTTAGACCCACCATTGCCAACCATCACCAATTTGCAAAGGGTATAACAGGGCCCTCTCCGATCACTGTTGCATGTGAACCCGCCCTAAGGATGCACAACCGATGGCTCCTTCCCTGTGTTTAGCTGTCATGAGCAAACATGCCCGTTTGGGGAAATAATCTCAGCCATCCAGGTCAAATAGGCATCCACTTAATTATTTCAATAGTTTTGGCTATCTATATTGACATCCCAATTTCACTTAAATTATGACCATCACAATTTCAACAGTTTAAGTTAAATCAAGTGTTAATGTTAGTACAACACCCATTAATTTGGGCCCTATAATAGTTGGCCAACTCCACCTTATTAGCCTCAGAATGTGTATGGGACTCATAATATTCATGAGGCACCCAATAATTATAGGCCACCCAGTGATTATGGGGCAACCAATATTTGTAGGCCCCCTTTTGGACTTCTCAATATGTACGGAGGATCTAATGCAATCCCAATTTTAATGATTCAAGTTATGTTAATCCAAAAGTTAACCATTCATATAGGATGATATAATGGTTCAATAATTAATTATACGTCATCCAATGATTAAGGGGCAACCAATCATTATAGGCCCTTGAACGATTTTGGAGCTCCTAATATGTACTTTCGGGGCCTAATGTGCATGCCCGAGGCACTTGGTGGTAACAATTTCAATAACAATATCAGGGTACATTCGCACCCGCGGTTAAGTTAAGTTAAAATATGGTTTTTAACTAAATTTACATTCGCACCACTAGTTAAGTTAGCATCTTATATTATAATGTTTTGACGTAAGTGCGTAGTGCATCGAGCCCTAAATCCGACGGCCAGAATTTGATTTGCCTTAAATTCGACGGCCATGATTTGATTTAACTAAAAAAAAGGCCAGATCTAACCTAAAAGTTGGGCCGGTTCGGATAGCCCACGGTTTTTTTTTACGCCTTTTCTCGATTTTCTTTTTCGCCCTTTCGGCTCTAGCGATTTAGGAAGAGGCCGCCGGATTCCTCCCCAGGCGGATGCTCCACGGTCATAGAGCTTCACAAAGCTATTTCAATTCTTGAGCTATAAAGGCGGCACACAAAAGGATATTCAAGTTTTGGTTTTAATCACAAGCAATTGGTTCCTTCTTAGGAGCGGTGAAGCCATGGATTTGTTTTTGTGAAAGGTCGGCTAGGTTGTTGGTAACCCGCTTTTGGGTAGTGCACGTATGGCGGCGCCCTCTCTTGGGTGGACCGTGTTATGTCCTTAGGCTCCTCTTGGGCTGCTAAGATTGCTCTTTTTTTTTTTTTCATTCTGGGGCCATTCCTCTTGGGCTGTCTTTGGTGAAGCTTCCTTTTGGCCGTGGTGAAGCTTCACAAATGGTAGAACATGCGCGAATGGCGGCAAGTGGCAATAACAACATACGGTAAGCCTCAACCTTGAATCGGACCAAATCGACTTTCTTGGGGATGGTAAATTTTGGTGCATGCCTATGCCTAGACTGCTTGAATGGAAAGGGCAATGCTCGGACACACGGCTTCAAATGACACCACGAAGTTTTTTTTGGCTTTGCACCACAAGAATACGCCATGAGACATTTTCTGCTGCCCCTTTTGTCAAACCTCTAGATCTTCTTTGACCGGTTCGTGATTCTTACGTTATGCCATGCCACGATTTTTACACTGTGTCGGTTGAAGTGAAAGGTTGTGGATTTACACATGCCGGTTCACAAATTACACAAGCCAATTGAAGGTGAAGTTTATGGATTTGCACAAGACTTATGCTTATGGATTTGGAGTGATCCTTCATCTTGCTCCTACATTTGTTCTTGGATTTCACCAACGAACCTAAAACATATACCGGGACTTCGTATCCGGGTAGTTTGTTGCATTTGTAAGCCCTTGATATCGATCCTCTAGAGCTTCCATCGGGTTTTGTTCTTGGATTGCGACTTGCATTTGCCCTAGATTTTGGCATTTCTTCTTACCAGATTGACCATGGCGCTCGCTTTGAAGGTGTGGCTGCATCATGTAGCACAACATTAATTTCTCAGGGGCATTGCATTGCCATCATAGTTCCTGCTAAGTTATACAGCTGTTGTAGGCATAATGCCCCTTTGGTTAAATTAGCGGGGACCTTACGGAAGATGTTATCATTTCCCGTCAATAGTAGGCGAAGCAAAAGAGATTACAATTATCGGTAAGTGGAATTTTATCTTTTCGAAATCATATTATGATATTTAGCTTAAAGTAAAAATCTCCCATGAATTTCATCAAATTTTCTCAAATCTCACGAACATAAATACAATTATATGGCAAAACAAAAGCGCTTTTCGGGTTGTTGATACTAAGGGCTTCACTGTCTTGCTAATGGACTTGATTAATCTTTTAGATTCTCTGGAAAGAACAAGTATGCATATTTCCACAATAAGATATTGTGTTTGGATGTTACGTCATTCAAAATTGTAATTATGAATGCATGGCGATTTATTCACAAGCATAAAAGTCAATTCCACCTTTGATTATTAGATAGGTTTTATTTGTGAAACACCGGCATTCTTGCTTCTTGGGTAGAGCTAACTTTCGAAGATGCACGACTAACTTTGTAATTATGATGCTAATTAGCATGCTCTCAAGTTTCGTTTATGGTCACGCTTGAGAATGATGATGTTGTCATGTATCGGATGAGTAGATCCTTAGGATGTGGTCTTTGGTCATATATGTAAATGTGATATTGGTATTATTCGATAACAATATCATACCTTAAATTACAAGCAGTTGTATGATATTCTGGATTTGCCATCTTGAGACACCATAAATAAGGTTCCATTTCCAAATACTTGCTCCATTGTCAAACACCAACTTCTACAACATCAAAACCTGTATAAGCCAACTCAGAACAATGGTCGTAAATAATTTGTTAATCAAAACAACCTTAGTTCCAAAGGATATAACAAATAATTGGCCATAAATAGTTTGTTAACCAAAACAAAACTATATGTATAATGCCATAAGTAATAATCGAAGCAAAGCATATATGGTTGAAGCATCTACTTATAGAGTACACATGAATACAAAGGACATTCGATGGATACACCAAGCCAATAAGATCTAAACTCTACCACGTGTGGTTATTGCTAATATTATATGTACACTATGAATAATTGTTCTTCATTGGGAGGTGCACTAGGTATTAATGATAACCATGTGCGAGTTGGGTTTTGTATATGCATCCTCAATGAAGAGGCTGTCTGAATTACTGCTGCATATACATTTCATGTATTAAACAATTGGAAGTGATTTAAACCTTTCTACAATGTCTTTTTCCTTTCTTACGCAAACATGAAGTTCCTATAAAACTTGCAGGGTAAACATGAACCTATTAAAACATAGACAAGTCCCTACGAAAATTGCAAGGTCTGTGGATTGAATCGAGTAAATTCGTTAACAAGGTCCCAACATTAGCCCAGCAACGCTGGGCACTATTACTAGTATAGTGATATAGTTAAGAATTTAGTTAACTTTTTTTAACCAAAAACACTAACTAAAGTTGTCTTAGCATCTTATTCGGTTAAGTTAGCAAAATTAACTAGAAGTTAACTAAATTAAAAATTAGCACTAAAAGTTAAATGACCTCATAGAGGTCACTTTAAGTTTAATTAAATGTGCTTATAATAATTTATGCCTTTGGCTAACTTAACTAGACATGTTCGAAAGCATTTAGTTAGCTAGTTAAGTTATTTTTTAACCAAATTTTTTAACTAAACGAGTGCGAAATGGTTTTCCGTTAAGTTAGCCTAACTAAAATTTTTAACTAGTTTTGGTGCGAAGGCAATCACCCGGTTAGTATTAACTTAACTTAACGATAAAAGTTAAGTTAACTAAACTTCACCATTGGTGCGAATAGACCCTCAGGCTAGCTACCTTAACCATGGCCACCCCAATTTCAATGGTTCACATGCCACCCCAATTTCAATGAGTGTTGACGTTAGTAGAACACCCATTAATTTTGGGCGATATAATGGTCACCCAATAATTATACGCTGCCCAATGATTATGGGGCTCGGCCGCCGAGGCCGAGGGATAACGGCGGCCCTTTTATAGTATAGGTTTTTCATTTAAAAAAAAAAGTGAACAGTTTACATGCCTCCAGAGTTCTCTCTATGCACAGCACATTTCACACACACAGTCTTCAAAAAAACTTGACCATGTGTTCAGCTGCCTCGTGCAGACCATACCATGATGGTCATATTATGTGGATCCATTATGTGGATCCAGGCCAAGAAAAGAGATGAAAAAAAAGTTGCCACGGCCAAAAAATAGTGCAATCCAGGATACGATGTGTTTCTGAGGCATCCCTTTGAAGGGTTCCTTGACTTCATTGAGCAGACCCTGGCGTGCAAAGGCTGAAATAATTATAGTGCATGAGACTACATTCCTTTCAAGCATTTGTTAAGAGAAATTGAAAGCCTTAAGGTAAGGTGCCCTGGAATGGCTCACTTACCAGCGCTTACATTAAGAACTAAAGACATTGTCTCTTGGAATGTAATTCTCAAGGAATTATTAAGGAGGTTATCAAGGAATTATTAAGGAGGTTCGAGAAGTATTTGACACATCCCTAATCATAGTCGTTGTCTCTTGGAAGACCCTCATTGCCGGGTATGGTATGCTGAGAATGGACTTGGAGAGCAAGCAGTTGAATGCTTTGGGCAAATACAACATGAAGGTGTATGGCCAAATACTGTTACATTTCTTGCTACCTTGAATCCTTGTGGCAGCATAGGAGCTCTAGAAAGGGGCCGTCAAATGCACATGGTGCCAGATGCTGTGACATTCTTATTCTTATGCCTAACTTACTTCAAGAGTATGAGCATGAAATATGGCATTGTACCAAGCATACATCATTATGCTTGTATGATTGATCTTTTCGCAGTTGTACAAGGGAATTGAATCGATCAGATCTGTAGACTGTTCTTTGTGTAGAGAAATATGGTTAGCTTTGCTGAGTGCCTGCAGAACGTATGGGGAGGCTGATGCAGAAAGAGATATTTTCAGCATCTGGTTGAGATCAGCCCTGAAAATGGTGTGTCGTATGTTCTCAATTCACATGGAAGCCATAGCACTGGATATGCATATGTGTACAAATCCTTTTTACATTTAAGCAGAGGTTAGTGCATTTTTTCTCCAATTCATGCTGCAATTTTGTCCTCCTGACTTTGTTCTTCTATGTCTATTTGATTGAAATATGTTGGGCAAGTGGACCCGAGTTTGCTGCACTTAAATGTAGGTATTTAAATGGCTGTAGTTTGTTAAGAGCTTCGTACTCTTAATCTGTTCATGATGCAATCAACATTGGGTTTGGTTTGTTGTACACTCATTCTGTATAGAAGTTCTCGTCTATGAATCATAATATAGCTTTGATATTCCTGTGAGAAATCTTATAGCTGAATAGTTCGTCCCTACTCATTTTACCGATCTTGTCATGCGAAAGAAGACTAAGACCTTGAAGATCAGACAATCCACCCACACATTTTCTCTGTGTTTTTGAGGAGCTTATTTTAGTAATGATCAAATGTGAGGCAATTTATTGCATACACTGGTACTAGTATCAGAAGATATGAAATATTCTGATTCTCCCAAACGAATCTGAGGTTGGCCATTTTATGATGAAACTTACTGCAAGCCTGCATGGTTGTAGCCTTAAATCTGAACATTACTGAATATTTATTGTACTAATAAGCTTCGATGTAGGAGCTGCCATTCAACAGCACTTCCTACTTCCTATGCAAGTTTCTATAAGATCCAAGAGTTCTTATGGCATTAGTTAGGATTGTGTATTTGCATCATCTGTCATGTAAAATATCAGAAAGCATAACAGTATCTATCGTCTCAAAGAGACTGGATTGGTGCAAAGGAATTAACTGCACAAGATTATACCATTGTATATTGGGCACCATGAAAACTTTGCTAGCAAAATTGCGGTTTAAAATATCATTTAGCCTGCACAATACAATATGCAAGTATATGAGTTGTTCAAGTTTCTCATGATTTCTTTCCATTTATGCAATCTTGGAAGTGGTTTTGAAGCCCATTGTTTAGCTTCCACTGGTACATGGTCCTCTAGTCCATTCTTAATTTCCATCATTTTCACATGCACTCAACCATTGCAATGGCATCATCCCTGTATGGAAGCCGTGAGAGGGGACCACTGGAAGAAGAAACCCTAGGGAAATCTGGAAGAAGAAACCCTAGGGAAATGACTGGATGTCTCTTTGCCATTTGTAAGGCATGCAAAACCTAGCCCATAATATATGAGACCAGACCGTGGGAAAGCATCATAGGCCTACACTCAACCATTGCAATGGCATCATCCTTGTATGGCAGTCTGCTAATGCTGAATCTAGTGCTCCTAATGTTGATCTATGTCTCAGCGCGGGGGCAAGCATCTATGGATCATATTGCCCTACCAACGGCTCAGGTGGAGTAGAATTTGTTTGGCATTGTTCAATATTATGCATAGAATTGATGAATGTTTTGTTTTGACAGAATGGTGGAGATTGCACTTTGGAGATCAAGGTGAGGACCGGCCGAATCGGTACCGATTCAGACGTATCTCTTCGGATTTATGATGCTGAGGATTCAGAGGTGGTCGACATAGACGAACTCGACACGCCAGGCGACGACTTTGAGGCAAACCATGTCGATACTTTTGTGTATAAAAATCAGTCTTGCTTGAAATCCATTTGTGCTGCTAAAGTTACACATCATTCTGACTTTAAGTCATGGTCCTTTGAGAGCATCGATATCAAGGTTAAGACCTCTGATGGTAAGGTTCTGTCCCATATGTTTGGTGCCCATGGATTGGATTTGTTTGGAAGCGCTTCAGCCAGCGCCACTACTAACATTGCCGTCGTTGGAAGCTGCTCTTATTAGATCGATCGGTCTAATCCATCTACTTAGATCGATCGTTCGATCTAATCTATGTATGTTTCTGCTCCTCACTCAAGCTTGATTATCTATGTATGGCATCATAATAAGCAAATATAAATGTGTAATCTAAGTTATCCCTCGTTGATAACTAATAATATAAGTAAATATAAATGTGTAATCCTTGTTGATAGTTCTTTGCCATTACTCGTATGCTCTAGCAGTTGGAGTGCCTAGATTGCTTTAGAAGATTTAGAAGGGTAATGGGCCATTATTCTTGATAAATTAAAGAAATTAGAAATGTGTGTTGGGCAACCTTATGCATGTGTAGGGTTGTGGGTCTATATCTTTGAATATCACGTAAGTAATGTCATATTCGATGGCATAGTTGGAGCTGATTTTGATGCATTAACATTACAATGCATAGAAACAATTATTTGTAAAGTAATTACGTCGCCAAAATTTGTCTTTCCTATGATTATTGCGAAGGTTGGCCGAAAAAGGGGGAGGGTTTTTTTCCCTTTGTTATGACATGAGCGGCTTGCATGGTCGAAAATAGCAGGTTTCTGTTCACGGGGACTGCTAAGAGCAGGTCGATGGAGGTGGCAGGATCAGGCGGGCGGGGACTGGCCGAAATAGGTTCAAGAGGGGTGACCTGAAGGAAATAGGGCCAGACAAATGTGGAAGGGGCCATAGCCGGCATAATTAGAGCTGGAGATCTGCATCAGCCCAAGCCCGATATGTACCAAATTTGCTTAAAGTTAGTCTTAGGGTGTCGGAAATCAGACCCAAGGGGGCGATTTGCATGTTAAAAGCCCCAGTCCAGCCTGGAACCAAAGATTCGGAGTCCAACTTGGGCTGTTGGCTGAGTGCAGACGCTAAGAGGGTCGTGCTTTAGCTGTATCATAATTTAAGATGATATTATAAGGTTGTTTGGAGGAGGGTTTTCTTGTGGGCTGTGTAATTGTTGATGTTTTGGGAGTAGCAGCCACTAAGTGTCGGGATTGAGATGGGGCTTCCACTGTCACAATCTTGCAGGGTGCTTGCTTGCGAGGTCAAGAGATTCTTCTGTGTATTCCAGAAAGAGCATTTGGGTAATTCGACTTTCGTAGCTTGTGGATTGATTGAGGGTTCGTCCTCTGTGTTATTCGATTGGTTGATTGTGAGGAGATTTCTTCCTGAATGTGCATTCTCTGTGCTAGAGACAGTTGTGACGCATCACTCGCTTGTTGCATCCATGGATTTCCTTGGAAAGTATACCGGCTGTGCAGCTGCTCTTCCTATCGCTACCGTCTGGATGGAGACATGGTTGTTAGAGGGTAGAGGCCAAATGGAGTTGTACAATTGGAAGATTTTATTTTAAGATGTTAAGATAGTACCACGTAAGTCCATTACAGCTACATTCTAGAACCCTGGTTATAAGGTTTTAGAAAGCTTCTAAATGGAAATCCCACCTAACCTTAAACTTGAAGCCCAAAATGAGGAGGACCTCCTGTATCATGATAAATCCCACCTAACAATCAATCCAATCACCGCTCAATCGTGCCTGAGAAGCCGTCTCATTTTCCTAATCCAGTTTCCTTGTGAAGTAACGGTTTCCAATCATACTGCTATGAAATGCAAAATTGATTAAGACATCCAAACTCTATATGTGCCATAGTTGGGAGCAATCCACAATTGTTGTGTTGTTATGTTAGAAATATAAAATGTTAGAAATATAAAATGTATTCAACAACTTAGATGTGAAGCAAAAAATTGTAAACTGGGATTAGGCTAAAAGGCAAAAACTCTGTAAGGAGCAAAATAAAACCGAAAAATGTCAAGAACACTTTATAGTTTGCAAGGTGATGCTTTGCATATTCTTGCAAAGTGCATGGGGACAAAATATAAGGTATTGTTGGGATTTCTTTGGTTGGTGTGCATTATTAAAAGAGCAAAATATAGCTATAGGTAATCCATTATCAATTGTGTGGTGCACACGTCCTAAAATTATGTAGCACGTTATGATGCATGGAGACCATTTTGTTTTATGGTGGTCTATTATGTAGCAGGTTATGATGCATGGAGACCATTTTGTTTTATGGTGGTCTATTTTGTTTTAACAGCTATACTACATTGCTAATGTGTAAATGAAGTCATGAACATACCACTTTATGCTAAAGTACCACTTTATGAAATGGATTCTTTTTCTAAAAGCATTGGTATGGATATTGATTTTGAATCTGGATCTCTTCTATCAATTGGACTTGTAGTTTCACAAATCTCAACTACTTTGTTTCCATATCTGTAGGACTGAAATGGTTTCACTCAGTGGGATCTCAACTACTTTGTTTCCATATCAGTTAGTAGAACATGCCCAACCGTAATAAAAATGATGCACAAACTTTCTATATTGCTAGACACCAACATACTTTGTACAACAATAAATTCGCCAGTCAGATGACAAATTCTTTCAGACTGTTTCATCATTAGCTAAAGAATATCTATAGTCATCCACAATGAGAAAGGAAAAAATAGTTGTTGTAAATTATCTCTTTGGATCGAATTTTGAAGGATTAAAGCCAGTCTGTACCATGGCACCTATGACAGATTGCACCTATGGCATTTGTGAACTTCAGATATCTGGATAAAAGCAGATTGCACGTACGGCATTTGTGGACTTCAAATATCTGTATTTCTGGCTTGAAATTTGCAAAGCTCTCCAAGTCATTGGTTACCTCTCGACTGCTTGTATAAGGTGTCTCCTCCTTCTCAAGTAAGCATGCCCTCAATGTTTTGCAGATGCCTGGTCTGTGCAATCTCTTCTTGGGCATCTTCAAAACTCTGCAGAAAGGTTAAAAATTGCTCATCTAACAAATTCTGAAATTAGAAAATAACTACTCCACTGTTGCAAGTTTTAGAAAAATTTGGATAGAATTCGACGGAACCGGGGATCATGCCTTGACAATCTCCTAAGGAAACAGAGCTAAACATGTGAAACCGTTAAAGCAGCTGCATCCAATCAACAGGTAACAAATATCTTGTTTTACACTTCCATTTGTTTTAACCCTTAGTTTCACCCTACATGGAATGTGCTGACTTGATCGTGAGGTTCTGCGCACACGGAAAAGATGCATCACCTATGCTATGAAAATAGTTCATGAAGTCTGCTCTGCTGTGCTGTGAACCACTTCTTTTCTGGTATGTTTCTCATCTTAGATTGTTCTTCTTTCCAGATAAATATGCTATCCTTTTTTTGCCTAGAACTGTGTCTTCCGGAATATGTGCCTTTGTGAATACTTTGTGAAATCTGCAAAGCTCTCCAAGTCATTGGTTACCTCTCGACTGCTTGTATAAGGTGTCTCCTCCTCGAGTAAGCATGCCCTCAACGTTTTGCAGATGCCTAGTCTGTGCAATCTCTTCTTGCGCATCTTCAAAACTCTGCAGAAAGGCATCTAGCAAATCCTGAAATTAGAAAATAACTACTCCACTGTTGCAAGTTTTAGAAAAATGGATAGAATTCTGACAGCTTCAGGGATCATGCCTTGACAATCTCCTAAGGAAACAGAGCTGAACATGTGAAACTGAATTAAATAAAAAAAAAATTACTAAATTGAGTTCCCTAACTGGCTAGCACCTATGTACATGAGGATATGCTATCTCAGAAAATGTCAACCAGATTCCTTTACAGAAGCTTCTTCTCTTTCTTTCTTCCCATCTACATTGCATTAAAGCTAGACCTTTCGGCAAGCTGGACAAACTACACGGTTCAATATTCAATAAGTGATCAAATATTTCAACTGTTTGTTCAGAAGCTGCTCAAAATAATCCTCACACAAAAGAATGCAACCACCTTTACCTCTGGTGATCCCCGGCCTTTACCTGCAGTGATCCCCCAGCCTGAGACCATAGTTGCTCTTTTGTTCTACGAAGAAGAAGCAAGCTTGACAAAATATCACACATTATTCTTCTTTGAAGGCCGTTTCCTTCCTGTCCAATCATTTGGATGCATTGTGGAACAGCTCCCCCCGTTAACAATAGTATTTTGGCAGGCAGGTATGGCAGCTGCTGCTTCCTCCAGTTCTCGCTCCTCCGATCCTCATCCTCGATCAAGCACCCTAAATTTTCGCTCCTCCGATCCTCATCCTCGATCAAGCACCCTAAATTTGCCTGCCTTCCTTTTCCTTGAAATAGGGTTTACGTGCCCTTTTTTTTAAATATTTTTTGGACGTCACTTTTTTAGTCTTTTTTACGCCACTTTTTAGCCTTAAGATTGCATCATGAAATCTCAGCCATCGAAATTAGGGCGTGGTCCATTACTTGCACTAAAACATTATAATATAAGATATACAACAAATAAAAATATTTTCATGCAATCGAATGTACTTCACACCAATTATGGGCAACATTATCAGTAAGGCATCAAACGAAACGTATTTCTAGATTCTTAGTGCCATCCCATGGACTGCCCACCAAAGGTGATTATTCTGTCATGACAGAGACATGCTTGCTTTCATCAATTACACTCTAAGCCCACTTCTAAGACATCACATGGAATGATCACAAAAGGTGAATAATCATATGTAAAGCCCACCAACGGTGGACAATTTACTAGTGATATAATAATGGTATGAGCACCTATAAACTATGTAAGGATGTAATAGCACAATGAATATTGTTTGATGTATCATACCTGAGTGTAGTGTAGGGTTGTGCTCTTCGACTTCCACTATATCTGCAAGCTTTTCAATCACACCTGAATTACTAAAGCACAAAAACTTCTACCATCATGAATCCACAAAACATATCCATACGAAAGATGTATTATACTTGTATGTATACAACAGTCTTATACACGCGCAATAATTGGGGTAAAGTCTACCCCAATAATTCTACCTCACTATAAAAACTTCTCACTTCGGGGCTAAAGTTCATTCATCTCCCATGGATTTTTCGCCTTCATCAGTTCACCACATCGAGGCGATCAAGTGCTCAATGAGCCACTCTGATCTTGTTGGTTGCCTAGACATGCATCTTCTTCTTGATCCCTACCGCGAAGAAAAGCTTTTTGGGCCGAGATTCGCCGCTGCTGGTCAATTGTGTGATGATCCATCTGATTTGGCTTCTCGAGCGCATGAGCTATGAGATATCAGGGATCACTACTACAGATCCTGAAGATGAATGAATCACCTGTTCAACATGTTATAGTGTAAGAGCTCTTGTGTTAAGATGAAAAATGCAAGACGTAATGAATAATAAATAGTCTATTGTAGTGATGTTATGGATAATAAATAGTCTATTGTGAAATGCTTTAATGTACCTGTAAGACTCAAGTTTCATCTCCTTCCTCGGATGCCTCTTTAGCAAGCAATTTCTCAGAATGGATTCCTACAATAGGAGGTATCACAACCAATAATGGCTTCGGCTCCATAAACCAAGCATAGTCTATCGTTTTGAGAGGCTGATAACGTGGTCTGTCATTAGGATTCGGTCTCCACTTTTTATGCCAGCAGTCCCCGATCATTGTTGAGCGCACGGGTGCCTTTCCTAGCCAGGCTCCCACCAAGAAACAAAACCTCGTTATAATGAGGGGCGGTGGGATCTTGTATTGGATCCTCTTCCGCATACGCTACCCATGTAGGACATGCATCCTGCTGGTCTTACAAGAAGAAACATACCTTTTCAGACATCTTGGTATGGGTCAAATATCTCCACTTTGCATTCTTGGGTTTATCCTTGGCAGTGTCCAACATAGGCAAAACGGGCGTCATATTGATCGACCTGAATAGATTCAGGCTCTTGAAGCACAACTTGCTTTGTTTGAGGCCAGAAGTTCTGAATTTCTGGATTGCCCGGGGGTACTTCACCTAGCACACGCATCACTTCGCACCAGTAGTCCATGACCTTGTTCATGTAGGTATTAGACCACGAGTTCACACCAGCCCTGGAGATGTTAGCCCAATGCATCATGTACTTCGCAATGGACGACCTCAATGCTCCTATGTCCTTGAGGCATGCATATGGCCTGACAGTCTTGGGCGAGCCAATCGGTATCTTTGGCAAACCATTGTCATCTGCTTTCCACATCCGAATACCCTTTTCTGGCAACCATTCTCTATGACCAGGTCTCATCTTGTAATACATTAATGGCCACCTATCATTCATGCAGAACTTGAATAATAAGGGCTCCAAGTGACCAACCAAACGGTCCTTCTTATCTGGAATGTAACCTTTTATGAACCCCTTTCCAATCGGGAACCTCGGTAACAAGGTATGGTGTCGGTGCCTTCGTGCTACATTCTTGGAAGAGTTGCATTAGTTCTGGAATAGTTAGAGCATCCGACCTGCGCATTAACGTTGAATAGTTACCGAAGAGCGCATCAATGTCATCATGAGTGTGGCCTACCATCATGAAGCCAACCTGTATTTGATCAAAAACACCCAACCACACAAGATAGGATACATAAGAGAAGAGATATATGTTCTTGTTCTGCCCCGCGCAGTTGTCTAGCTGCAAGTAGAGCCGCCTAGGTAACCTCTTAAATTGCGCTGGCTGCTTAGGAGGTGCTACAAAGTCTACCCCAGTGCAATTGTTTTTTTTTTGTCCTCAACCCCACATTGTTTAGGAGTGCGGTTCTCCACATGCCCTCAGGCCGAGCTTCTTCTCTCAAATGGCCCCAATTGTCTTCGGAAGTGTCCTCCAGTGTTTTGATAGCATGATTCAAGGAACCAACATGAAAATTTGAATCATCCTTCCAAAGGTCGAGTGAGAAATGTTCTAAGGCACCTGTGCCATGGCCATGCATCAGTGCACCAGTCACGCTAACTTTCAAGCGTTCACCTCTCCATACCGATTTGGCTAATTTCTCCAGTCTTGGAATCATAGTCTTGTTTTGGTCCATCTTATCATGTATGATAGTGAGCGCCTGGTCCGGTGATCGATGGGACAAAGCTCTCCATGACCAGTACAAGCTCCTACAAGAGATCTGGGCTGTCATGTGTTCCTTCCTTCTATCTGCAATTCTCTTCTCTCCCGTGGATCTCTGGTTTTAGCCATTTTCTCTTTTATTACAATACAGGTATTGCACTTGGAGAAAGCTGTCCTCTTTGCTATTGCAACCTCTGGGTGATTTTGCTTCCACCCACGTGAGAATGAAGAATGTGAGATGTGCTTGCCCGTCATCTCCATCACATTGGCGTCCACCTCTTGAAGAATGTCCTTTTTAGTTAGGACAGAGGGGAGCCTCTTCACATTCTCTCTCACCCCTTCAGTAGTGATTTTCGATCTGTGGGGCATCGTCTCTGCATTCTCATCTATGTACACTAGTAATGGTGCCCAGCGTTGCTGGGCATAAGTTAGGGTACATGTAGTGATCGTAACTTCTTCGTTTTAATGTCATGGGCAAAATTAGAGACATATTGTTATACGTAATAGAAAGCGTGCCCAACGTTGTTGGGCTACAAAGCGATTGTTATGAGGTGGTTTATACGCATTGCTAATTTGTACACGACTCCATATCTCTGCAAGGCAATTACAAAGACATTCATTTCTTTCTGATGCTTCCATAAATTTTATAGAATTTCAAAAAGTAGAACTGCTTCTATATTAGATTGCTTTCATATTAGAAATCATCGTGCGAATTGAGAAGTTTGAGTTTCTAGTTTATATATTGAATAGTTATTTATCTTCTACAATTTTTAAACATGATGGAAGTGAAATATAATCCTTAACATTGTGTATATCAGTCAATGTGATAACATTTTGGTCGTCCACATTAATTGTCCCAAAAACAACATTAAAAGGTGAGGTGCCAAAATGTACATGGAAGGAAAAGATGACAAAATATTATTGATACCACACTATAGGCCAGAAGTTAGTGTTAACATATCAAAGAAAATCACTATTTGATGTATTGCTGATTCAAGGTTAACTTCGTGCTCAAAGATGCTACAATCACACAAAATTCAGGGCTCCGCATCAGGATCAGGTTCCGCATCAGGATCAGGTTCCACATCAGGAGCAGGTTCCGTATTGACAGCGCCATGGCTAGAAGAAGCAACCATAGGATCTCCCTGAAAGTTCTCGAACGCTGTGGCAGTGAAACTGGGATCATTAAGAAAGTCCAGATCGAATTGGGTGTTCTTGATCACATCATAGTCAACATCGGGTGGAGCTTCGGGCATCTCTGGATTAGGTGGATCGACAGCTTCTTCAACAACAGCACCTTTTGTCTCTGTAGGAACTGCTGTGATGATAGGATTCAGCAGGCGGTCAAGCCTATCAAGAATCCCCCTTAGGCAGTCCTGCTTAACCGGGTCACTTTCGAACACAATGCAAAATCTTTTATTCATCAATGAAGCCCGGCCAAAAGAACCACAGGAGAAGTAATCAAACACCCCTGTTCCTGGCGGTACCATTTTCTGCACGAGGTAGGAACATGTGGCAGGCCCCAGCTGGTTTCTCATGATTATGTCCCCTGGCAAGCCTTGCCAGCTGTACCTGAATCTGCTGTTGCAGAGCTTTCCTGCCATAGCCTCGCTCTCCACCTCTTCGTCTTCTTCGTTAGGCACAGGAACTGGTGGCAGTTCTTGAGGATGATCGTTGAAGGGAAATTTGAGGTCAATTTCATCGACGGGGATGACTGCGGTGGCCTGAATTTTTGTGGCGCATACACTAATGCATGGACCTCCCGAACTCCCTCGGGGGCGGATTTTTGTATTCGTCCTCATACGTGCCAATAAAAACTACGGATCGGAATCCGGATCATCCAACACACGATGAAATCAAAAGTTATGCTCGGCCTTGCAAAGACCACTATCCGAAAAGAATTTGTGTGGTGTTCTTTTATACCAGTATTAAAGAAATTAGATAATGTGGTTTTGTCCCACATTGGAAATATCCCTCTAGTGTCCAGGGCAATCAAAGATGCTGGTACAGGAGTGCAAACAACTTGCCCCCCTGGCATGCGTTAGTTCAACCGCGAAGCGGAAGTCTTGATTATCCTCTCTCTCGCAAGACGGCATTGCGTATGAATCTTGCCAATCTTTGGTGGCACGTTACAAAAACGCCTTCCTTGCCCACTCCGGTTTCAACCCACTTACTATGCAAGGTGGCCATAGAAATCAGGTCGGCAAGATCCTCGGCCCAAGACGCTGCAAAGATCGAGATCGGTGAAGGATTTGAACTTCCTCGGGAAAATTTTCCTTCACGTATTCAAAAATCTCCTTCTTCAAGAAAGATATGGATCTTAGTGTCTTTGCCCTTGCCTTGAAGAATTGCTTACCCAGATAATCACGGTGACCTTGACGAAGGTCTTCCCATCCGGTACTTCACGGAACAAACCCGACAAGCCTTCTTAAGTAGTGAGACCCCTCATGCACCTCGGGTAGGTCATTTGAAGTAGTCATGATCTTTTGCCCGATTACAAGTAATAGTTTGTCCCTTGTTATCTTGCAGCTTGCAAGATTTCCACAAGTTCCATAGGGACATGAATAACTGAAAAATATCCTCTGGCATGAAGACCCACTGGTTGAAATCTTTTGGATGCTTACCACGCATGGTAACTTCAGCCAAAGCCAAATAACGCTGGAAACAACAAGAAGTTAGCCTTGAACGACATTTAGTGAGCAAATGGCGCCGCGGCGCCATTTGCTAATCTTGCCAAGATTACAACAGTATGTACCTTGTATGGTTCAGAGCGTGACTGCCCGCGTCCCGATGGATCAGGCTTCCCGCATAGAGCATATTGCTGCCGCAGGAAGGAGAGTGGCTCTGACTGGGTCGAGGCACCTGTGATTTGTAGGAGAATACATATGCGAATGACTCCATTAGTGTTAATGGACTGGACGCAGATAAAAATAGCGCCATAGCGCCATTTGCCAACAACAAGGCCCTATGGTAAGCTAATAGACAGCAAATGGCGCCATGGCGCCATTTGCCAACAACAAGGCCCTATGGTAAGCTAATAGACATCAAATGGCGCCATGGCGCCATTTGCCAACAACAAGGCCCTATGGTAAGCTAACAGACATCAAATGGCGCCATGGCGCCATTTGCTAACAACAAGGCCCTGTGGTAAGCAACCAGGCATCCTAAAGAAAGCTCTCCTAAAGTGGACCCCATGCTCCGAAACTATAAGACCCTAAACTGGCTACCAGGCATCCAAATGGCGCCATGGCGCCATTTGTCAACTATAAGACCCTAAACTGGCTACCAGGCATCTAAATGGCGCGGTGGCGCCATTTAGCCCAAACAAAGCAATGCAAGTAGATGACATACCTGTCCCTTGAGGTGCGCTAGCCGCTGTCTCCACATTCTGAGGTGCTCCAGAATTGTCGATTTCCATTTCGAGCGCCTTGAATTTGGTCCGAAAACTGGTGTGTAGCTTGATGTGGGAAATGGCGCCAGAAAACCCGGAAAAAAAAGGTCGAAAAGGGGTTGCTTTAGGCGCTGGGCGCTAGGCGCTGGCGGCTAGGCGCTTGGCGCTGGCGGCTAAGGTCGAGGCGCTAGGAGCTGGAATCGAAAACGAAAAAACCGAGTGAGAAGCTTCAGAAAAAAAGTAAGGCATAAGAAACTTTTGCGCTGCGCCTAATTCGTACCACAAAGCGCCAACTACGGCCGTGCACGGCCAAAGCCCATGCCGATCCGGCCCGCCCATGCCGCCCATGCGGTGGCGGTCCAGCGCCATGCGGCCCGTGCTGCGTATGGCGATCCAGCGCGCCATGCCCGCCACAATTTGAAATTTGAAATTGAATATTTCCCAGCCCTAACGCCGCCCAGCCCAAATTTGAACATAAAATTCAAAATTTCCCACCAAATTAACATAAAAGTCAAAATTCACCAGTAAATTGAAATTTGACCGCCACATAAATCTCAAATTTGAATCGTCCGCTTTTAAAATTGTACTTTGCATTTAAAGCTCCCTCTTTGTCTCCCTGCTCACACTTAATGCGACCATGCCACGGCCGCAGGGCGTTTTACCGTGCTGCTGTTCAGCGCTTTCGAATCCGCTGTTCGTCTCGTTACCGCTTCGCATAAAGGCGCTTCTTTCTTAGGCACATAGGCAGAAACTTTGCAAGGCGCATCGCGTCTTTGTCGCGCTTTCTTCTTGGCTCCACAGAAATCGAGGTGATTCTTTTGGCTTTCTTCTTCTTGGCTCCGAAATCCGTGTGATTCTTGGCGCTTTCTTCTTGGCGAATTCTTCTTGGCGCTCTCTTCTTGGCGAATCCTTCTTTGCGCTTTCTTGGCGAATCCTTGGCGCTTTCTTCTGCTGGGATCAGCTTGATTTTCTTGTTCTATCTACTGCTCCAGGACATACCACTATGGATCTATCTAATATCAAGTAAGTCCACTTTTTCTGGTATGAATTCTGTTCTATTGCTGCCATGTGTATAGCGTGTTCAAATGCTGATATGAATGCTGCTAGGAAACTAAGAACCTTGGTTTCAATTGCAAAGTTGGCATGGGGTGCCCATGTTATGCATGCCTGCTCTTATTGACACATATACAGCAATGGGAGCAAGAATGCATAACATAGGCACCTCGTGTAGATTTTGTGATGGAGCTAAGCCAAATTGCCCCATGTGACCTTGGATCAAATGGCGCCAGGGCGCCATTCTATTCCAAATACACCCTTATGGTGTGTTGGTCTTAATGGCTCCATAGCGCCATACGGTTGAACATGGTGCACGGCTGAAATGTAAATTTGGAGCCAAATGGAGCCATGGCGCCATTTGGTCGAAATGGTGCACTTGGATCAAATGGCGCCATGGCGCCATTTGTTTCAAATTCACACCTATGAATGTCCCATAGGTGTGAATTTGGATCAAATGGCGCCATTTGATCCAAGTGCATCGTTTCGACCAAATGGCGCCATGGCTCCAAATTTAGACCAAAATTTATTCTTTTGTACTAAATGGCGCCATTTTCGCTTATTTATTGCTTATTTTTCGTCTATTTCATATGTTCTAAAAAGTGTCGACTTGCTTGATTGAAACAGGTTCAATTTTCCCCTGTACAACCTATTCGTCGGAAGGACAATTGTTGCCCGGGGACATATTTTGAATAGAACCACTCTTCATGGGAAGGAAATAGATCCTTCAAATGTAGCTATTGAGGTCCTTGAGTCCAGTGATCCCATCGGCCCGAAGCTTCCGGTCCTAGCGAGGAGGGGGAGATAACATTGGTGAAGCAGTAGGCACATTCATTCAGTGGCCTAAGAGGGATGTAAAACAAAATGAGTTCCCCTCAAGTGAAGATACGTCTTCGAGATCCCTCAATTTGCCCTCTTGAGTAAGAGGATTCATCTAGTAGTCCACCATCCATCGTCAAGAGTAGCGGCGGACATCGGGTTTCACTTCGCTCCTTTGTGGTGAACCAAGCAACACAGCAACAAATGAAGAAGACGAGATAGTAGAGGAGATTGGAGGTCATGAGAATCTAGCTGCCCGTCTTGGTCTCAGGTTGTTTAAGCCTGAAGATGAGCGATCTACTACTCCAGAACAGATCTACTAGGTTTGCCATGCTACATTCTTCATTCCTGCATTAGATCTAAATATTCGGAGGCAAATATAGTCTTTAGTGATCCCCAGGATGCTATAGACGATGAGTTCTTGGGTGTATCAAAGGTCGGGCTTTCAGTGGGTAACATAATAGATCCAACGGGAAACCAAAATATCAGGTCATGTCATGCTTGTGCTGAGAGGCCTATAGCTAACAGTCTAGTAACCTGGGAGACCCATGATGTTTTGCTTCATGATGGTAGGACAGTTTCACAACATTTACAAGCTCGAGCTGCTCTCGAACAGGATGACTTAGAAGTTGAGTGCTTGGAAGCTGATGTTGAGAAGCAATTCAAGAGGAAAAGGAAATATACATATGTGAAGAGGGTCAGGAGGGAACCAAAGGGGGATAGGAAGGAGGAGAGGATGTGCGCTTCCAAGTCAATCAAGAGTGCTCTAAAATCAACATGCTGCAAGGACGAATGTGTCAAAAAACTGAGCCAAGAGCAAGTATGTGCCTTAAGAAAAGAATTTTATTCTCAATCAAGCAGTGCCAGGATTACGCTTGTTTTTGATGTGTTGAGTGTAACTTATACAGGGCAGTCGGAGGCGAAAGTAGTGGTCTCTGGAGTGGAGTGCTGTCAATTCGCATGGCGCGTGGCTTTAGGAGTTGCTCAGTCTACGTTTTATAGTTGGAGGAAGAGGTTCGAGTTAGGTGGAAAACGGGCGGAGCATGGTAATACAGGCTCTAAGAAGCCTAGATCTGTGACACTAGCTACAGAAAGTGTGCTTGATACCTTCATTAGTGAGAATGCGGAGAGCATTCCACATCAGGGTATTAAAGAGTGGCTAAAATTCGCCAAATGGCTATTTTTTAGACCTTTAGTCAAATTTTGTGGCTAAAGTTAATAAAGATCATTTTTTGAAGAAAAAAATAATTTAGCCATTCCAAAAGGGAAAAAAATTTGGACACCTAGAGTTTAGCCAGGATTGGCTACATCATGACATACTAAATTGCCTTCTTTGAAGCTGATTATATGCACCCTTATCAATTCAAATAGCCATGTTGAATCCATTCAGGGACCTCTTTAATTTAGGAATCGTCATTAGCTATATCAATCATGCTTTGATGGATATTGAATTTGAATCTATAACTCATTAAGGTTAAAGATTATGAAGAATGTTATGTAGTGAGCATTTTAAGCTCTAAGTAATAGTGTTTTATTCTTGCAATTGTTAACCTTAAAGGGCTCTATGCAACAAGGTAGCCATATAGATGCATTTGACCCCGAATAAATACGTGTGTTTTCTCAAATAGTATTATTTGCTCCTTATGAATTGTACTTTGAATCTTTGTTATTGTTTTGTAATGGAAGCATATTGAATCAGTTGTCATTCATGTGATAAGGAGTGCTGAGTGCCCAGAATTTGAAGTTAAATAGTTGCACTTTAGCCACCAACCAAGAAAAAATCGCCAATATAAGAATTTCATATCATATAAATTTTACATTTTAGCCAAGTGGGAAGATAACTAAAGTATTTTATATTATCAAATTTCGCCTAATAAAAATTTATCAACTTTTATTTTCAAAGGTTTAGCCAACCTTAATTTGAATAGAAAAACATTTAGGACCTTTAAAATTTACCCTGATTCCACATAGAAGCAAAAAAGGGAAGGATGATATAAGGGAGAATGTTCGCAAACTTCCTTCCATTCTTAATAAGAAGAGCATACATAAGGAAGTGGGTGCCGTGGTGGAAGAATTGACAGGAAAGAGTGTAACCTTGCCCTCTTTTTACAATATTTGGAAGAAGGAGTTTCCAGACGTCAGCATAGCAAAAAATACAGCATTCTCCAAGTGTAACATATGTGTAGTCATCAAGCAGAAATTGGAAAGAACAAAAGATACAAGGGAGAGGCGTAACCTTTCAATTCAACGGCGGGCACATATGTTGGAACAACGTTCCTGTAGGAGTCAATATTGGCATTGGCGTGCATTATCACATCGTTCGCCAGAAAGTCACCTTTGCATAATACATGATAAGATGGATCAGGTCAAAACACTCACACCAAGAAGTCACCATCTCGCAAAAAGTCCGTTTTGGAGAGGAGATCGCTTTGAAGAGCGACTTTGACAGAGCATTGACACATGGTCATGGTGGGCGGGCTTATGGCCATTTCTCTCTTGATCTTTGGAAGGATGACTCAAACTTTCATGTTGGATCACTTTCTAGGATCCTACACTATCTTGAGTTGCTTGGGAAGAAGACAAGTGTGGTGATCGTGTGGAAGCGTAACTACTGATTGCAAATTGATGCAAGCCCTAAAAGATACTCGACCACTTCAAAGATAAGCTAGCGCAGACACAAGAGAAGATGCCTTCATCTTCTAGTGCCAACTTAGAAGGCTTCAATCCTCTTCCTCGAAATCTCTACTTACAGTTGGATAATGCATCGGGTCAAAATAAAAATAGATATGTGTTCTCCTACCTCTCTTATTTGACATGGCTTAAGGTATTCGATGAGATTGAGGTTGGCTTCATGATGGTTGGGCATACTCATGGCGATATTGATGCATTGTTCGGGGGAACTTTTCGGCGTTAATGAGTTCATGGATGCTCTAACTTTGCCCGAGTTGCTTTACTTGTTTAGCAAGTGCAATGCAAAGTCTCCTGTTCCATATTTTGTGGATGAAGTTCAGATTGAAAGGCTTTGTCAAGGGATATATCCCCGATAAAGGCCAACGCCTAACGAGCCATACCGACCCATTGCTATTCGATTTAAAATGGATGGGAAATGGCCCATTATGCAATATAAGATGCGGCCAACCCATAAAGAGTGGATTCCAGAAAAAGGAATAAGAATGTGGAAGGAGGATGAAAATGGTGAGCCAACGTTACCAACGGGGGTGCCTAAAAATATCCCTTCAAGGAAGACATTGAAAGATCTCCACGGCTGCGCGGCAAAGTCCGCAAGTACATAGCATTATGGAATTCATACGCAAAAATCAAGAAGATAGTGTGTTTGTAACGACAAGTACAAAGCAACTATGGATTACTGGAACGAGATTCTTGTGTGTTTGGAAGATGTATCTCCAGGACGACCTCAAAATGATAACTTTTGGTTGCGTACAAGGCAAGAACCTCTACAAGCTGCATTTCCTATGGATGAGTTCGATCCTCATGCACATGTTACGAAAGGTATGTTTGTTTTAGTCCGACCTGGAGACGATGAAACTCCAACGTGGTTGGGATTTACAGAAGAAGATGCCATCCTAGATCCAGAGTCTACCAATTATGGTCACATTTATGTATCATGGTGGATGCCTGTTGGTCGTGACTATACAGGTTGCTTAACTAAACGTTGGCGACCCAATCCATCAGATCCATCAAGGTATGAGAAGTTAGATGCCATAGATTATGCATGGGATGCAAATGGCAAAAGACCGAAGACTGTTCAGATTCCAAAATACATTGTTGACATGTGGGGGGACATAGCATTAGCTAAAAGCTCAGCATCTCAGTCATGTTCTCGATAATTATGTATGTAATTTCTTTTGCTATAATACTTAAGCATTTTGGACAATTAATACATTGTCGATACATCAATTAGCTTTCATTATGCTTATACTAACATCCTTACATCTTTTATAATAGGTGTTTAATACACATCATTACATCTGATGCACACATTATTCATGGCATACATATAATTTAGATGCACATATTATTGATGGCATTATAGAGTCGATGATTCACTCATCATCAATCCCTGCTATTGTGATCGCGATTCATTTCGTAGGCATGGCTCGGGAACCCAAAGAAGATGGATCACAACACGAGTAAGGGCGGGCAATCACACTCACGACCTTACGCTTTGGATTGTAAGTAAGGATCCAAATTTTAACACCTTTATGTATGCAGCGATTAATATCATTGTAGCTCATGGAGCAAAGAATGGTCTCAAACTGATCTTCATAAATATTATAAGCCATGGGAGATGAATGACTTACCGAATGGAGCTGCTTTTATAGTCGTTGTAGAATTATTGGTATAATACTTCAGCATTATTGGTATTATCGTGAGCATTATTGGTATTATCGTCGGATTATTGGTATTATACTTCAACATTATTGGTATTATACTTCAACATTATTGGATTCAGTAGCTATAAATTCTTTTACCTTGTTTTCACTTCTCACTTTTCATCCTTGCTTCTTGCTCCTTCATCTTCCTTGTTCCTTGATCTTCTTGCTACTTGATCTTCCTTGTTCCTTGATCTTCTTGCTACTTGATCTTCCTTGTTCATTGCTTCTTGCTACTTGATCTTGATCCTTGTTCTTTGCTACTTCATTCCCGTGCTCCTTGCTACTTGATCTTGTTACTTGCTCTTGATCTTGCTACTTGATCTTGTTCCTTGCTACTTGATCTTGATCCTTGCTTCTTGCTCCTTGATCTTCCTTGTTCCTTGATCTTCTTGCTACTTGATCTTCCTTGTTCATTGCTTCTTGCTACTTGATCTTGATCCTTGTTCCTTGCTACTTCATTCCCGTGCTCCTTGCTACTTGATCTTGTTGCTTGCTCTTGAACTTGCTACTTGCTCGCTTTCTGTGTTCCTTGCTCCGTCGGTGATCCTTGCTTGCTTTTGCAAATGATTGGACCCAATCCTCCCTGGGCTACTCCAGAAGGCCTGCAAGCATGCCCCAGGCATTCTGTGCGGCCTGGAATGGATGAGCTATGGGACCATTTCTTGGAGTGGAGGTTGCGCCCAGCGGTCCCACCAAGGAGCTTACAATGGAGTTGATCAACTTCATTCCGAGCGATTTGATTGTGGTCATGAGCCACCGATGGAAATTAATCCATCCGAATGTTATAGGAGACTTGCAATGAGGGGAATGCTTGAACCCCCTCCTTATCCGGGACGAGATGCCACAAACAATTGAGGCCTCTTCTTCGTCTTTGGATATTTAGCACACTCTCTGGATGCATACATATCAGAGTTCATTCATGAAATTTGTAAGGGACAGATGTATGGCCTTATTAGGGTGTACTACAACGTTTACAACGGTTTTGTGGAGTTGGGTCCGCTCTTCTTCCGTGAGTATTATCCTGTGGAATTACTTTTTTCTAATGACTAGGTACCCCATATGGTGGGAAGAATCAGGCTGGGATGAGCGTGAGCTCTTGACTCCTAACCCAGATGCGTGGGTTAGACCTCGCAGGCGAAGGGAAAGGGGAAGGGGAAGGGGTTAGGAACCTGGGGGAAGGTTGCTAGGGACATACATAGTTCATACTTCGGTCTCTATTGTGTTTGGAAGTTGGTATATGATACCGTGTTATTATGTTCTCTAAATATTCATGTATGTATGATACACGGGTACTGCACGTGTCATTAGGGATTTTTTGAGATCATAAAAGGGCCTTCTAAGAACTGCTGACTAAGCTATATGAACTACCAATCAGAAAATAGAACTGGTAATCCAGTCAGCAAAACAGTTATAACTAACTCACTGGATCACATTTTCTAGCATAAGTGTTGATAGAAAAGTCCAAATGAGCTCTTGTTTAGTGCAATAGATAGATCTCATTGAGATCATTCCAACCTTGGGTGGTTTTCATATCTTTTAGCCCCGTAGGATAGAAAAAAATGGTAAAAACCATATTTTTTGGAGTTTTGACAATCATAAGTGGTTAAAATATGTGCAAAGCACCTAAGGTTGAAAAGATCTCAACGAGATCTATATATTGCACTAAACGAGAGCTCATTTGGACTTTTCTATCAATAGTTATACTAGAAAATGTGATCTAGTGAGTTAGTTATATTTCTTTGGCGACCGACCCGAGCTCGATTTACGATTGGTAGTTCATTTATCTTCATTTGGCTTAGTTGGCATGTTTTGAAGGCCCTTTTTTAATCTCAAAAAAACCCTAATGATACAACCCCTGCATAAGGTCTATGATACAGGGTACTGTACACGTGTATACAACCCCTGCATAAGGTCTATGATACAGGGTACTGTACACGTGTATACAACCCCTGCATAAGGTCTATACAACCCCCATAATAAAAAAATTCCAGTTTACTAAAAATTTTCCCATTATAATGAAATTGTGCTTCTGGAGGCCATATGCTAATGTGGCCTCCCCCCCCCGGAACCCTTCCCCTAGACCTCGATTTCCCTATCCGACCGTTGAATTTTGCATTCAAGGACTCTGTTTCAAGCAGGTTCAATCCAATATCAATCCGGGAGAACTTATCAAACCACAAAGCGTCTTGTGGCAACAATGTAGAAACCCAAGTGTTTCATCGTTTGGGCACTATGGAGGCTCCAAAATGGTGATTCGACTTTACCATATCATCCAAAATGGCGAAATTACACTAAGGACAAGTTACATGATCAGTTTTGGCAATGATAGAAACACGAACACTATGCATGGCAGTAATCCATGGCCACCTCCTAGGCCAATTGACTACGAATGTGCTAGACATGAGTAAATTTGACGCTTCTTGGAGAAGGGATGATCTTTTGTCCATGGAACTTAGTCCCCAGAGTAATATTGATGTTTTGAGTCCATTTGCAGAGCCAATTCATAGTTTCGAAGTGCGGGAGTTGCCCGTCCTTCCTCAGGGGCATTTGGGAGAGGACTTCTGTGCAGGGTAAATTTTAAGGGTCCTAAATGTTTTTCTATTCAAATTAAGGAGCAAATAATACCATTTGAGGGAACACACGTATTTATGTCGGGGTCAACTGCATCTAAATGGCTAACTTGTTGCAAAAATAAAACACTATTACTTAGAGCTTAAAATGCTCACTACGTAACATTCTTCATAATCTTTAACCTAAACGACTTATAGATTGTTCATCAAAGCATGATTGATATAGCTAATGACGATTCCTAAATTAAAGATGTCCCTGAATGGATTCAACATGGCTATTTGAATTGATCAGGGTGCATATAATCAGCTTCAAAGAAGGCGATTTAGTATGCCATGATGTAGCCAATCCTGGCTAAACTCTAAGTGTCCAAATTTTTTTCCCTTTTGGAATGGCTAAATTATTTTTTTCTTCAAAAAATGATCTTTATTAACTTTAGCCACAAAATTTGACTAAAAGTCTAAAAAAACGTTTTAGAGGCCGAGTTTTGTTTGTTTGCACTTGGAACATGGCTGAGAAATCACAGTTGAAGACGTGAAGCAATGGAAATGATGGAACAGAGTTTGGATCTATCCTCATCCCAATGTAGCAATCAAAAGTCAAGAGTCACTTTTGCAGTAGCAAGACATTGTTTAGGATCCTTCTGGATGGCCGATCGATTGGAACCTCATTCTTTCAGTTGCCATGGCTCTGCCGTGCATGTTTAGAGATGTCCATGAAAAGGACCACGTCTCGGCCTTCGAAACGTAAACCTATAAGTTGGTAGGTTCTTGAAGGGTTTACATTTTGGAGGTCGAGTTTTGGTCTTTTGCACTTAGGATGCATGTTTTGATATGGATGCATGTTAGAACCTCTAGGGTGCTTAAGGCAACCAATTTTTGTGCAAATTTTGCAAAATAGCATCAATTACATTAGGATCCCTAAAGAAAAATTTGGTAGTTCCACTAAGATCTGAATATCTCGAGCTGTGGTGAGATGTGGTGAGAAGCAATCAAAGAAAAGTTGTGATGAGATGTGGAAAAATTTTTGGCTCAATTTGGATTTGAGACGATTGAGAAAATAGGGTTCAAAGTTGGAAAAAAAAATTGACAGTGCACTTCCCTGAGACAAAACAAGGTCTGCACACTTAAATGATGATAACACAAGTTTTACTCAACATCTTTAGATTATTTTTAAAATGACTATCAGGAAAAAGTTGTAGGAACATGTGGAAAAAAACTTGGCCCAATTTGGAATTGATATGATGCAGAAATACGAGTTCAAAGTGGATCACAAATTCTGTCAGTGAACCATCAGTGAACCTGAGAAGTGTCACCTTATACTCGTATTCCAAAGTGATTCAGTGGGCATGGGAGGAAGCCAAGCCATATTTTTTTGATGCATTAGAATTTATGACAAGGTCAATAATTTCAACTCTTTTGAGCGCTTCTATTCAAGACAATCTGTATACAATTAGCTCTTGACTTCTAATTGCTAGAGTGGGAGGAAAATAGATCCAAACCCATGTCCGTTAGTTCCTTTTGCTTCGCATCTTCAACTTCAACTTCTCGACCATATCCCAACTGAAAAAGACCAAAACTTGACCTCCATAACGTAAAACTCTACAATAACATAGCAACACACAGGGTTTACGTTTCGAAAGCTATATCCTAGTCAGATTCGACCAGGATCTTGCACAATGTCATCACATAGAGGGAGGGTATTGAGGCCAGAAGACACACCCTTAAAACCTTCTGGAAGTAGTTCGCTTCAAAGGTCCTCTCCTGAAGGCCCCTGGCCATGGAGGGCAACTCCTTCACTTCAAAACGAGGACTTTTGCAATTAAACTAGGTTTGCCAAATCAGAGGACACAACCACACCTTACAAGACATTAAAAATCCAATTTAATGTCATTTACTCATAGACAATACATTAGTCTCCGAATCTTCATATACAATCACATAGCGTGCCAGCATTCTTATTACTGCTAAGGTTTTTCCCTCGAAAACCCTTCGGGGTGGGGGTTTTTTAATCTTGTCAGTAATACGCTTGCTGCTCTCTTTTTTGTTTGTTTGGGTCCCATAGGCCAATTGGTCTCCGTGGACGCTAAAAATCTATTCTATTCTATAGAAAGCTCATCAACGGTGGGCAATTTTCTAGTTGATATATTAAAAAGGGGAGAGGGTCTATTTTTTGTATATGTATATGTAGAAAATACGTAGGATATGGTGCGCATTTGAAAATACATAGAATATGGTCCAATTAGTAATAATTTATGCTCCATAATATTGGAGATAGAAACTATGTTTGTAGGCAAGTAGGTTTGTCACACTTGTTGCATTTTTTATCACGTGAATTTTTCACTTTGAGATGTCTTTCTCGACTCGAAAGCCCTCAGAACTGCGTTTTTCACCCAAAACTGTCTTTCTCGACTCGCGAGGCGAGATATGCCCTCAGAACTGCGTTTCTCAACCTTCAAAACTGCGTTTTCACTCTGAGCCCCTATATCGCTCTTCTTGTACTTTATTTCTTACTAATTAATGAATTTGATCCTTAAAAAAAAAAAAAACTCTCAAGATTCCACCTTTAACATTCGCTCCACATTTAACACAACCAGTCTCACCATTCAACACAAGCCTTCTCAAGTGAAATATATCCACCATCTTTATATTATAAAGTTTTAGCGTATGTCATGAAGAAAATCCTAATTTGGATGGTTGAGATCATCTAATTGCATCCGAAGACCGAGATTTATCACAAGACTTCCCACCACCATGATTGGCCATGCTCTAATGTCTGAAGAGGAAAGGGAAAAGGAAAAGGGAGGAGAAAAAGGCAAAGTGAAAGGCAAAAAGGCACGGGTAAAAGAGAAAGAAAGAAAGAAAGGGAAAAAGGAAAGGGAAAAGAGCACGAAAAAGGGAAGGGAAAATAAAGAAAAAAATGACACTACGAAACAGAAGATGGAAAGGATGAGGATAGGAGTAAAAGGGAAGTTGAAAAGGGGATGAGGAAAAGGGTAGAGAGGAGGGAAGGGAAAAGGAAAAGGGAAAAGGAAAGAAAAAAGGGAAAAAAAAAAAGGAAAAAGAAAGAGGGAAGAGTAGGGAGCGAAAAGGAACACTGGGAAATGGGAAGAAGAAAAAGGTGGAGAAAGGAGAAAAAAGGAGGAGAAAAGGGCAAAGTGAAAGGCAAAAAGGCACGAGTGAAACGGAAAAGGAAATGGAAAAGAGCACGAAAAAGAGAAAGGAAAAGAAAGGGAGAAAAGAAAGGAAAAAGGGACAGTACGAAAAGGAGAAGAGGGAAAAGGGTGAGGATAGGAGTAAAAGGGAAGGGAACAGGGGGATGAGGAAAAGGGTAGAGAGACGGGAAGGGAAAAGGAAAAGAGAAAAATGAGAGGAAAAGGGAAAGGGAAAGGGAAAAAAGGGAGAGGAGGAGAGAGCGAAAAGGGACAGTGGGAAAGGGGAAGAGGAAAAGGGTCGGGAAAGGAGAAAAAAGGAAGGGAAGAGAAGGGATGGAAAAGGAAAAAGGGAGGGGAGGGGCAAAAGGAAAAAATGGCATGGGAAAAAGAGGAAGAGAAAAGAAGGAGAGAAGCGGAAAAAAGGGAAGAGAGGAAGGAGGGAGGAAAGGGGAAAAGGAAAAAGAAAAGAACAAAGGATGGAGGAAAGGGAAATAAAAAGACTACGAGAAAAAGGGAAGAGGGAAAGGGTGGGCAAAGGGAGGAAGAAATGGCTCTATAAAAGGGGGAAGAGAAATAAAGGGAAGGGAAAAACGACATGAGAAAAAGAAAGGGAAAAGGAGGCGGAAGAGAGGGAAATGGAAGGGAAAAAGGACACGAATAAAAGCGGAAGAGAGAAAGGGTCGGGAGAGGAGGAAAAGGGAAGGGAAAAAGGCCATTGATAAAAAAGAAAGGAAAAGAAAAAGGAAAAGGGAAAAGGGGAAAGGGAAGCGAAGGGGATGGAATGGGAGAAAAGGAAAATAAAATAAAGTAAAAGGAAAAAGGGAATGCGAAAATGGGAGAGAAAAAAGAGGAAGGGGGAGATAGAAAAAGGGGAAAGCAAGGAGGGGGAAAATGGAAAAGGCAAACGTGAAAAAGGGGAAAAAAACAAATGGACAAAGGCAAAAGGGCAAAAAAGGGAGGTAAAATGCGAAAATAGAAGGAAGAGCAAAATAGAAAAAGAAAAAGAGAAGGAAAAAAGGAAAAGGAGGGGGAGGAGGGAAAAGATGAAGAAAGGGGAAAAGAGGAGCGAAAAAAAGCATGAAAAAATAGAAGAGAAAAGGGACATGGCAAAAAAGGGAAGAGGGGAAGGGTGAGGAAAGGGGAAAAACCGAAGGAAAAATGGACATGGAAAAAAGGAAAGGGAAAGATGAAAAGGAGGGGGAAAGGAAAGAAAAAGGGCATTAGAAAAAAGGGAAGACGGAAGGGCTGGACAAAGGAGGAAAAGGGAAGGGAAAAAGGGGGGAAAAGAAAAGGTAGGGAGAAGGAAAGGGAAAAGGAAAAAGGGAAAGGAAAGGGAAAAGGGGAAAGGGGAAAGAAAAACTTAGAAAAAAAGGGCACGAGGAAAAGGGGAAGAGGGAAATTGGAAAAGAGAGGGGGGAAAGGGCACAGGGAAAGGAAGAAAGGGCAACCACAAATTGGAGAAAAAGGAAGGGGAAAATAGAAAAGGAAAAATGGGGAAGGAGAAAACAGAAAAGGGAAATAGGGGAAATGGAATAATGGAAAAGGAAAAAGGTAAATTGGAAAATGTAAAAAAGGAAAAGGGGCAAAGGGAAAATAGAAAAAAAAAATTAGTAGATAAAGGCAAAAGGAAAAGGGAAAAGGTAAGGGGAAGTGCGAAATGTGGTCGAATGCTCTTGATTATCTAATTTTAAAAACATGAATCCATTTAACAATTGCTCCAGTATATCATTCACAGTTCTTAACTATGCCCAGCAACGCTGGGCACCTTAACTAGTTTTTTATTAATTTTTAAAATTATACATGACAAAAACATCCAGCCCTATATTCTCACATGGAGGATATGATCATATTTCTATCCCCAAACCAGGCTGTGCACAAGTACAAACTTTCTTTGCGCACAAGGGCAGTGTCAAGCGTAGACACTGCACAAGGGCTGTGAAAGTGGTACGTCAAGGTAAGTAGGTGTGGATTCTTGTTTTTTGGCCAATGATATCTTGCCACATTGCAATCATTCTAATCAAGAATGGAAAATCGATGTAGCATCTTGGCTAACCTGTTACAACCCATTACCTCTGCTTTACCTATGTGAAGTCGAGGAAGGCGGGAAACATCGGAGCTCCAAGCCATAGCCATAGCCAGACCTCCGGCATATTTTTAAGCCGTAGCCTAGCCTCGGATTTTCAAGCCGTTACCTCTGTTTTACCTCTGTGCAGTCGAGGAAGGCGGGAAACGGCGGAGCTCCAAGCCACAGCCATGGCTAGACCTCCGGCAGAACTCCAAGCCTGACCACCAAGCCGAGCTTACCTGAACCTGAACTCCAAGCCATAGCTTACCTAAAGTCCAAGCCATATCCAAAACCTGAAGAAACGAAAATTCCTGCTTACCTTGACGCTGTGGAATGGTCGAGGTCGTCGATCCTGGTGTAGCAGGGCAGGCTGGCTACTCCCATTCCACATTACGGCAAGGCAAATAGGAGTGCATTCCTGCAAGATCTTTAAACCATTCTTGATCAGAATGGCATATGGCCTCACGAAACATCTGTGCTCACTTGGAGTAGTGGGGTAAGGGAACCTGCCCGCTTACGGTGATATGCCCTTTATGGGGAGGCCCTTGATGGTGCAATCTAACGGCTGCGATTAAGTGCTTTAAATTTCCTGCTTTTTTTGAAATTTCTTGAACTCTAAATAACTTTTTTTTAGGCGAAAATCCAACGGACATGTGGCAAAAAGAGGGCTTTAATTTGAATGTTCATACGCCCGATTTGGATAAGGGGATCCTTGTGCACCGTAGAAGGGCATGGGGTGCACCATCAAGGGCCAAAAAGGAGCTCCGTTTAGGGCCTTGTTACTCTCATCTAAGGGCACCGCACTAGGCAGTTTTGGGGTCTTTGGGAAAGCCCGATTTCCTTGGCATCCAATGAACCAAATTTGGTCGGATTCTGATCTGTGAAAGACCTCCAACGATCCATTTTAGCGACTGGTAAACCATTTGTGGGCAGTCTCCTTTAACTTAGTCAGCGACTTATTTTGGTGTTTCACAGCAAAAATTGGGAAGCAGCAAAAATTGGTAGGTTCTTCGTCTTCCATCCCTATTTGTTCAATCCATGTTCTGTTGCCAATCCACTGTTTTTGAATCGCTTGAATCTCAAGATGCGATTACACTTGCATTGGAGCAGAGGATCAGTTGGATTCCTTGGAGAATAAAGTTTGCGGATCGTTGGATCCTCTATTATACTTAACGACCTTTTCTGGCATAAAAAGCAGAGCCAAGCCAAAACAGAAGCTCCAAAACAACGGAAAAAGCTTCAGGAAAAATGCTAATAGGCTGCTGCAGCGAAAGAGCTTCAAATAACTTTGCGTTGGTTGAGGAGCCCATATGCATGAAATATGATTCCATAGAAATTACAAGAAACTTGTTTACGTTATGAAAATTAGGGCCATTTTCATTGAATCTTCACATTCACAGTCGCAGCAACAGTACAAGGAATCTGATATCAGGTATGCATCTGCATCTTAGTGAATCGTTGTGGTTCTTGCTATTGCAGTGGGCATGTGCACTCTGGCAAGCTACAAAAGATTGCATAAAGGCAAGACAGTTGTATGGGTGAACAAGGATTTTTCGAGCAGATTTAACCTTAACGAGGAAGGCTGGAGCTGGGTAGCATGTAGCGACAGAACGATTCTTACCATGGAGGCCAATTCTAATATGAACTATCTGGGTTGGAAAGACGTTTGGTTCAACATAAGGTACAAGAAAAAGTACTACTGGGTGCATCAGGATGTTCTCTTTGAGATCAATCTGTATAATCCGAGAGACTGTGTGTTCGTTGCAAATCTCTACGACCTCAATTCACAAGTCAGTGTTGCTCAGATGATCAGCGAAGAAGAAGCCATGCTTCTTATGTTCAACAAGGATATGCATCTGCTTGATGTCGAACAGTTATCTATGGTGGGGAGTTCAACATCGAATATAATTCTAAGCTTTCTGGGCTCCTGGCAACCGTGCCTCTCATTTTGCAGGCCAGAAACTGGAGCACTGCATCTGCCATCGCTTCCCTGCTGCTCTTGTTCGTCGACTTCCTGAGAACTCCATTCTATGTGTTTTATGCGTGGGCATTTTTTCATTTTTCAAAGTTTATAAAGCTCAATGTGTTCAGAACGAGAACTTGGTTGTACTCCTTATTTGGTTTGATGAGCGATGAAGGGGATAAACACCCCTGAGAGCCCATTACCTCAAATAAATGGGCGAGCCCGGAGGGGCGAGCCCATTTATCTGAGGTAATGGGCGAGCAGGGGTGTTTATCCCCTTTAACCGGGCAGGCAAGCTGCCTCATCCATACCTAGGATCTGAGCTTCCATAGCTCGGTTATCACAGCTTCGGAGGGCCAAAGATCAGTTATCAGGAGTCCAGAGCTCGGTTATCAAGTCCTAGCCTAGATTATCAGCATCCGAAGCTGAATCCAGGGCAAAAAATCCTCCCGAAGCTGAATCCAGGGCAAAGTTGCAACGCTGCTGCTCTTCTTCCCTGTTTCCACTTGCCTGTTATGCCCTATCACAGGGCAGCAATCAACGGCCAGGGATGCGCTGATCTGAAAGCCTGCCGGTTAAAGATGGAGATGCTGTGATTACAACACAGGATATGCTTATTTGACTGAAGAGGATCAAGAAATTGGAGTATCGTCCTTTGTGAGCTGCAAGAGGGCAGAAGACTGCAGGCTTGGTAAGATAGAAGAGGAGGTTAACCCTCCCCTCAAGGGGATTATGGCAAATAACCCTCGAGGCCGGGAGGCCGAGAGGGTTGTTGCCATAATCCCCGAGAGGGGAGGGTTGACCTCCCTTAAACCGAGGTCCGAGCAAGTTCTTAAGAAAGCTTGTTCTGCCCTGTTACCAATTTGTTGTTTCTGCCAATTCCTTTGTATATTGCTTTTTTTTTACTTCCAAAATGCTGCACTGAATGGATCACCATCTCTGGAGCTATGGAGTTGCAACAGCGTTACTCCCAGGTGGGTTTATACTCCTTAGCATCCTGTTTGGGTTCAAGCTCGTGGTCGAAGAAGTTTCTTCAAACGAAATGAAGAAGATGATTTTGGAAGGATATGAAGCGGTCGTAAAAAAGCGCCCGGATCTACAAAAATCAAACAACTGGAGCTCCCTTTGTTTGGGGCTTTTGCATTTACGCATCATAATCGCCTTTGCATTCTTTTTCCAACCACATCCCGGCCTCGTGATCTTATTCTACTCGATTCCATAGCCATAACCATAGCATTTTTGGGCATGGCTTTGATCCTCGATTGAACGACCCTTTCTTTGCCGATTTTTTCCACGGGCCTTGCAGAGCAAAAGGCCCATTCTATTCGGAAAACATGGTTCAAAGCAGGGCACTAATGCAAAGAACAGCCTATATCGGAACAGATATCTAGGAACAGAGCTTGAAACAGAGCTATGCCAGAATCTGCGACAGTACTTATTGTTGAAAAGAATATTCGTGAGATTATCAAGATAATCACTGGAATATTCTTTAAAAGCGAATATTCTGATGATTATGGAAAATAACCTTACGTTGATCCAACGGTCGGCAACGGTCGGATTGATAGAACTTGCAAGGACCGCGGTTTAAGAATCACTGGCCGCACCCGATCAACAGCCTCATTTCGCCATAAGGGATGGTGTAGTGACATCTGCAGGCTACAACTATCAGCGCTATGTTGCAACATTCAGGGTGAAGAAGAATACGTTTGTGACTTAAAGCCAATCCTAAATTCGCATTTTGAACTTAGTTCCTCATAAGTTCGGAAAACAAATATTCCATTGTGCATTGGACCAATAAGACAAAGAGAGGATAAGTTATATCTTCTTTATATTTGTGCTTAAATTGCAAGCAGTTCCATCGGTCGAGCAATAAAAGTAAAATGTGTTATGGGGTGAAATCAAGCGGGCCTAGTAATAGCAATAAGATGTGCTACGGGGTGAAATCAAGCATTCCATTATGCATTGGACTAATAAGAAAAAGTAAGGATAAGTTATGCACCAAGTAACCCTGTGCTAAGACCAAGTACTATGCATCATAATATTATGTATCATAATCTCGAAAAGAAGTACAACAAGAGAGTTCAAGTCTTAATAAACCTGCGCTAAGCCATTGGCATTAAAGTGTGGTGACCATATATAGATGTAAAGTGTTAATGTATAGCATGTTTTAAGGTCGTCTAACAAATCTGGGCAACAATTTCGTCTATAAACACCTTTAACTTTTCTAATGGAAAAAACTATCTTAATCATAAGCACTTCTAATCCTCTTTTAGGATGTCAAAATATCGAGCTATGTTATCATTATTGTATAGTCCTTAAGTTGCCAAAGTAAGGGATGTTTAATGTTGAAGGGACTCTATCCATATGCATGTTTAAATAAACGGATCAATAAATGAGATTTCACTGCAAAAATTGCACTTGGAAAATCAAGACATTAAAATGTTGGGAAAATAATATTGGCCATGATTCGCCTAGATTTCTATAAAAAACATTCATGTCCAGAAAACATTCGCCAGCATAACTAACCTTACAACTCTATTATTCGCCCGACCTTCTAAATTATGCTTAGACAAATTTGGCCTTAAGGGCAACCCTGATCATAGCGCAGGTGCAGTATCACGTCCTAATAGTTGGACATGGGGTCAGAATTATCCGCCAAAGCAGACAACCAGCCATCCATGGGAATCCCACGGTTCTTCGTCTTCCAAAGATCAAGGTCATTCATGCAGCAGGTAAGCCATTCAAGGCAATTCTTTGGCATGGCGTTCACCACCTCCATCACTGCAACTGATAGTGTTCTTGCTTCACTCCTTGTTCATCTTATATAGCCCTACCGGCTCTTGCATGCCACGGTGGCCCAATCACTTTTTGCCGACCTATCCATATTCGGGGTGCATTCCAATTTCAGATTCCCATATCTCGTTGCAAATCTAGTAGCAGTCTGCTGCTTCTGCCACCTCCTTCATTTAAGCGTTTGAACTCTCGAGTTGCCTTTCTTAATTACGCCAAATTAAACCACGGCTGTGTCAAATCATTATTCGTATACCACCACAATGTCCCATTGCACCGTTCATTCCTGTCCATCTCCACCATTGATTCTTTCTTAGTTGGTTATGGATCTTTCTTTTCTCCATGCTGCCACCTGGCACTCTCAATGGCTCAGATTCTACTTTCGGGTCTGCCTATAAAAATCTTTGCTGAACAATTGCGAAGCTAAAAGTCCAAAAATTTCTCTGCTCTTTGCCTCGATCGCCATGGCTGCTTCCCCAAAGTTACCCACCCTACATGCCACTACGCCCCTGGATCCTGAACTTTTTTTCCATCAGTGATTTTTTCTACAGCCACTGTTCGGAAAGCTCTTAAAGGCACCAGTCATGAAGTCGCTGCAAGGGCGGGGTTGCTTGATTTCGCAAATCAAGAACCCTCTGTTCCAAATCCGGCAGAGCTCCGGCAGTTTGTTACTCATCCAGACGATGGTAGAACATACCCCTATCCCCGTCAAGCAGATTCTTTTGGCACATGTATTTCAACTGCCTCGACGCACTCCTTCTTTAAATTGGGTTGCTTTACAGAATCATGATGTCACCATCTATGGTCAAGTTCCCTATGCTGCCACCACACATAAGCTACCAACATAGCGAAGCCTCATGAAGCGTTTGTCAAGTTTTTATAACGGAAGTTCTATGGGTACTCTGTCAAGAACACCCACATAAATAAACATTTTTTTATACTGTTGCTGCTATGCATTCCACCAGCTTTGTTGATTGGCCCAAAATTCTGTTCCAACGCCTTCTTCATGAAGTTGACAGGCTTCGTCAATCTCTTGGCTCGAGTCTCGATTCTGCCATGGGCGCCCATTTTCAAGCCATCATTAATCAATGTCTTCCAGAACCTAGTTGACTCTCCGCTCGACTTTTAGAAGTCACTTCTCAAGCTTCCAGTCGCACACACTCTGTCATCCGCGCGGTCCGGGAACTTCAAGAAGAGAACTCTCGGCACGCCCCGACACCCAACAATCTCCACGACCATAAGATGCACACCCCTCTTCTTCCAAGGTCATCAATGTCCCCTCCTCTCAGTCTACTCATGCTGACGCTTCCACCTCCCGTCAAGTCTCCCAGACATCTACCTACATCGTTCCACAACCTCCTTTACCTCTTCAGCCGCTCATTCCTCCACCAACCAGAAGGGCACTGTATCAATATGAACATGTGGTTGCCAATTGCATGTTCAGGCTCCAGGAGTCACAAGATCACCTCATGAATGGAGTTAAAGAATATATGGATTCCATTGACGTATTGTAGCGTGATCTTCAGGTTGCCCGTGCTCAGAACCAACCTTTGGAAGCAAGTCTTCAAAGTAAACATGGCTGCCCTTCTTAAAGAAAACTGCTATGGAGGAGCAGCAAGCTCAACTTCAGGCAATCATCACGGAGCTCCTGGCTCAGATCACTAGCAAAGACAAACTTCTTGTTGACACTTAGGCTCTCTACACAGGGTTGCAGAATGAGTATACCCGTCAACTGCATGCCACTACGCAGGGTGAAATTCGCATTACTGTCTTGGAAGGACAATTAGCAGCAGTGCAGACACAGGTCACAGAATTGCACACGCAGCTCAGCGACATGCAAATATAGAAGCTTGTAGATGACGCTCAGATTGCCAGTCTTCAGCTACAGGTTTCCACTCATGGTCCTTCGTCTTCACAGGCCACTCATTCTCACAGAACAACTCCGCCTCCTTACTGAGAAAGACAACAGAATCTACGATTTGGAACATCAGTTGCAGCAGCAGGCAATTCAGTCTGCTAATGATGCTCATCATCAACACGAGACCTACGTCTCCTTAGCTGCCCCAATGCAAGGTGATTTTCCAAAACCACGAGCTATTTGGACTATGTTCAGTCCCGTAAACATCTTTTTTTGCTCAAGTGGTTCACTGCTAATGGAAGCCTTTACGGCTCTCTCACCAGCAAGGATTTGCTCACTATATGGTCTGATCTTTCCATTGAAGATAAAGGCCTTCTTTATGCTCGTCTTACCTTTCAGCTTATTCCTTGTGAAGACCAAGAATTCTTTATTCTTCGCCTTGTTCAACCAATGGCATATGTGATGCACGATTTCTACTTGGCCGACACACAGGATAAGTTTGATGAGTGGCACCAGGAGGCCTTTTGGAATTTTCAAACATGTGTTGGGCGCATTGTATGAGTAGTGGCCATTTTGATCCCTTCATTTATCTTTTCCTATTAGTTTCTTAGTGTCCTGATAGATCTTCCTAGCTCAGTTTTTTATTTGAAGCTTACTGATTGTATCTTATTACAATGTAATCTTATCATTCATGGTCAACTATGGTCCACTAGTCAAAGTGTATGCTAGAAGGCATTTTGGAATTTCCAAAAATGTGTTGGGCGCACTATGTGAGTTCTGGTCATTTCCTAATGGCCAGAATTTTCAAGTTTTAATAAAATTGAAGCTTATATTTGCTACATATTCCTAGCTAACTAGGATGGGGAAAAAATATTCTCCATCATTCGAGGTTCATACTTGGAATTTCAACTCCAAGATTGAAGATCTAGACTGTTAGTCTACTAGGAAATGGCCAGTGTTCGATCTTGATCCTCCATGATCATTGTTGTGATACCATTGTGACGTCCCCTACTTGTATACAATGTCCCAACCGTATAGAAACTGGAGATTCCCTCCTGTTAGCGCAAGCTCACCAACACGAAGCCGTCTACCTAACATCGGATTCTTGATAGTGAGCAAGAATTCGACGACAAAGAATAGACGTGTCACTCATCCCGTCTCCCTCCGGACCAACCTTGCCACAGACGCGCATAAGCATAAGCACATGGCAATCACATAAAATACATATCCACCTCGAAGTGTGGCTCACCGTAACAACATCATATTCTAGTAGATACAACAACAACGACAACAACAACATCAGCAAAAGGGGAAGTCTTACCTAGATTCAGACTCATGGGGGTAGATTGACGGGTAAGGGTCTCCAAAAGTCAATGCAGACAGAGTTCATGGGAATGGATTTGGCTGGCATAAGAACATGGATGTTGGGCTGTCCACTCCATCTGCCCCTCCCGTGCATACTTTGCAGATAGGCTGATAAGTATTGGGGATGTGACCGTAGCCTGCCGAGTGCATAGTTAGAGGGATTACTTCTGGGTTGCATCTCCCAGTCCCGATGAGACAGGAGGGAATCGCTCCCCTCTTGAAAGTCCATGCCAACTACAGGAATCCACTGCTCGTTTAAGACTTGAACCCCACTGAGGCAATGCATCATTTAGGAGGTGTCGAGCCTATACCTTGCTTTCGCTTAGTGGAAAGCTATTAGGCCTAACCCATGCACCAGAGGGATCAACTGTAGCTGGACAAGCCTTCCTTGTCAACCGGTCTAACCCCACCACCCACAGCCAGGTGGACTCCTATACACATGCCCCATTTATTGGGTATTAATGAGGTTATGTAGAAACATTATCTACGAAGGCTCTGGGTCTCTACCTCCCTTTCCAATACACAAGAGGTGCGCATACTTCCAATATATCTACTCTAACATACATAGGTAGGTTCCTTTGTTAATTGGTTAAGGTTCTTAGGCTCTAGGGGTCGCCTATAGCTAAGCATCAATGCAAAGCTGATAGAATGCCAGTTGGGAAACCTGATTCAACCATCAAATGAATCACTCACCGGACCCTTGGCTGGCTCCCACTCCTCTATAAGGCCGTCCATCCTACTGATCGTTAAACTGCTTGGGAAATCGAGCGCCTCTGCTGCAGTTCAGACGGAAATGTCTCAGGCGCTTCTCAAATCCGAGATGCTAGGGCTGGAATCTGAAAAGGATTTTCTTTTAGGGTTCCTGCCCCTTTATGCCCACGAATCTAGGTTTGGGCCATTTGGCTCAAATGGGCATTGCCACGTGGCAATAGGGATTATATTTGCATGTTGCCTAACATGTGCAATATAATGGTTCACATGGTTGTACCCTAGGGAGACGTCGTGTACATATCGTCTGAGTGAACATGTACTAGTGACATGGTAGTATAATATACGTATTTATACACATATTATGTTGGGAATGTCACAATATCTAATGGAAGAGCCACGATGATGGCTGCTCCTATTTAAGGTGTGCTCAAACCATTTATTTTTTATGGTTTTTCCAAACCATAACTTAATGCCCTAAATTGATTTAGTGGCACTATTAAATTTATGCCCCACGAGGTTATACAACAATCCCAAGGGTATACTATTCCCTAGTCTACAATGTGACGAGCCTACCGAGTTAACCCCCTTGGCAACTTGGGATCTTGTCTAAACTTGCACTAATTCTAGGTCATTATGATATTGGTGAAGAATTGAATCTTCCTTTGCAGTTGAAAAGAATCATTCTTATAGATCCATTATCATTTTACAATATAAATCCAAGGAAATACGATTCACAATGTGTTCACACAGAAGCCCAGCTTATTTCCTCTAGATTTGATCGGATCTGCTCAGTTGGACTGTTGTTTGAGTTCTTCAAACACTGTCCATTGGGCATTTTGACACTTGAATCCTTCAAAATTGCCCTCTAACACTTATTTTTCTTCCAATGCATTTGGCCATCAAATTCAAGCACCCAATCAGCCATGTATATCAATTTAAAACAGACCTGAAAAGATTGATCTCTTAAGGCTTTTACCACACATTGAACAGGTCTCTTTAAGACTAAGGGTCTATTCGCACCCATGGTTAAGTTTAGTTAAGTTAATTTTTACCATTACACTAATCGGATGATTGCCAGATCAGTGGTTCGCCAGATGGAACGTGCAGGAGCACAGGTGCGTGCAGGTGGACACAGAGGCCGATCGTGACAGCCTGCGGGAGTACCTGGACGCTTGCTTCCTTGGCAAGCTCTGGGACCTCGGCGCTCTAGAGCAGGTCAAAACGGCCCATTACAAGGAGCACATCAACCCCGTATTAGCCCGGGGCTCGCAGCTCTACCTGCGTTCCCAGCTGCCCCTGAAAAAGCGCAGACTCATTGCCTCCATTCGCACAGGTGCCCACCATCTTCGCATCGAGATGGGCAGGTGGATTGGAAGCCCCGCCAGGACAGGCTCTATCAGTGCTGTCAAACGGGTGCCATTGAGGATGAGTCTCACACTTTCCAGAGTTGCCCAGCATTCAGTCAGATCCGGGTCAGATATGCTCCCTTAGTACGGCCGGACTTGCCCCTACATTTCCTGATGAACACACCGTCAGTACGTGCTCTGGGGTCGTACATTCAGGAGGTACTAGGTCTGCGAGCTCACCTTTGCCCCCGCCTGGCTGCCCGCTGATCAGGCACTATGGGTGCGGTGCATGAGTGTATATATTTGTGTGTTTTTGCATTTTGTATATTAGAACAGTTTGTCAGCAGGCTGATTGCTGCCACGGTTTTTCCCTCAAAAACCCTTCGGGGCGGGGGTTTTTTAATCCGGGTAGTAATCCGCTTGCTGCGCTTTTGTATTGGGTCCCATAGACCGATTGGTCTCTGTGGACGATAAAAATACCTTCCTTCCTTCCTTCCTTCCTTCATACCAAAGCTAGTTAAAAAATTTAGTTAGGATAGCTTAACGGAAAACCATTTCGCACTCGTTTAGTTAAAAAATATGCTTTGGAACATGTCTATTTAAGTTAGAGGTATAAAAAAATTATAAGCACATTTAACTAAACTTAAAGTGGCCTTTATGGGGTGATTTAACTTTTAGTGCTGACTTCTAATTTAGTTAACTTTTAGTTAATTTTAATTTAGCCGATCAAGGTGTGAAGAAAGTTTAGTTAGTGTTTTTAGTTAGAAAAGTTAACTAAATTCTTAACTAAATTTCTTAACTACTAGAAACGTGTGCCCGGCGATGCCGGGCATTTGTCGTGGGCACGTGGAATAGAGAGATATAATGAAATGCGTAGGTGGAACGAAATGAGTTGTTGGTGGATGGGTGGATGGATGGATGGCAAAGAGAACAAACCGATATAGCTATAAAGAGGTGACACTTGGCACTGCATGTAAAGAGAACAAAACCGATATAGCTTTAAAGAGGCAACGCCTTCTATTATGGAGAGTTTGTCAATGAGATTTTTAAAGAGACATAAGAATCCCTAAAGATGCATAGAACAAAACCCTAGTAAAATTAATTTAACATTGTGTGCATGTTTGAGAAACTAAGATCATGCTTTGTGATTTATAGATTTAATAGCAAATATCATGCATGACAACCTTTTAATCCGGCTCCCTTGAAAACATAAAAAGTCAAAATTTATCATTGCCATGCTAGTAGAAGTTGAATAAGCTACAAAATCATTTCTACTACACTTAATGTGCAAACACCATACTATTCAAATGTGCAACTAAAACGATTTGCTAAAGTTATTATGAAATGATTTGAACATTTAAACATATTATAATCAATGGAATTTGCCAACTTATTCATCTCGAATGGACTCAATTTTTATATCAGTTTGCCCAACGAAATACAATTGAAATTTCAAATAAATATGCAAAATGTAGAGACATGATCAAAAAATGAGTTGAGCACTATTGGACAAATTTCGAGATAGAGAAGGTTTGTTCCGATTGAAATTAAGAATTTTCTGTTGAGGTTGCGCATCACAAGAAAATTTTCTTTATGCATATTTGTATAAGGATAATATAAATTTACAACCAAAAGCTTGAAATATCCGACTATTTGAGGAAACATAAGGAAATTTCCAGATAGGGCTTAAAAAGTTTGCCCTAACATTGAAGTTGTGCAATGAAATACATAAGACTAAACCGATGCACCTTTTCTCCATGTTTGGTGGAGCCCTTGAGAGCGAGTCCATTGCACCTGCTTATGATAATAAAGCCATTGCTGCCATCCTGGCCACCTGCAGGAAACCTATACCAGATCTGTATAACACAAAAAATTCATCCTTTTATAAGTGATTTCGTCATTCTTATTCTTTATAACACCGCAAGGTCAGAGGAGTGATACAATGCTTAGGATAAAGCACCATTTCATCATCATCGATAATGCTGTCACCAACAGGATCAGAAACAATTCCAACTACATCGAAGCTGATTTTGACATACGTCAAAATCTCAAGTTTAGAAGATCTGTTTCATCGTGAATGTTGTTCGCAGTAGGCACTGCAAAACATCAAAATGTTGCAGCTACATTGGAAAACTACATTGGAAAACTGATAAATGCCAAGTAATAACAAAATAGCTTTACCATAAAGGACAAATTTCCAGGGGAAAGCCATATCACCACCTACTAAAATTGCACAGATGCTATCAACTGGAGCTGGAGCACCATAAGATTCTCCGAGACCAAGAGCCAATTTCATATTTGTTGCAAGCGTGATGCGGGCATTTGTCGGAGTTCCCATCATCATCCAAAGCAAGTTATCATTTTGCACTATAGGATCATAAGAGCTCATTGTCACCTACAACATTATGATTTAGTATTAGATCCTAATGTGATATGAATACCATAAATATATTTACTTTTGCCCTGGATTTGGACAGAGTTTGCGAATCAAGAGCCTTTTTAGAACCATGGTTGATGAGCACCACAGGGCAGTTGTCTAAGAATTTCCATGACTCGTCAATATACCACAACTGCAAAACCAACACATGAAGAATCATTATACACAATTGGGTGTATGTAGGATCATCACCTGATAAGGATCAGCCCTGTTCTCAGCAGCAAGCATCACTTGCTTGCCCCTCTGAGAGAAATTATATCCAGGATGAGACAAATATTGGATGTTGTAGAACTTTGGAGCTGCCATTTTTGCTGCGTAAAATCTCCCTGGCTGGATCTAAGGAAAGAAAAAACGCACTCACATTGATCCGTTTCATATTTCGTGGGTTTTACATTTAGTGGTGCAAGATGATGAAAGAAAGGCAAAACATACCAATCTGCATGAGCACCCTCGCACCTGATTTAGAATGGTGGAAGAATTGATGTGCAGATTGCATTCTCAAGCCCCTGTTTTCCAAAATAGGGTTAAGCTATCGTGCAAGAAAAACGTGGAGCTAAAAAATGGGCCAGTTAATATACTTTACTGTTAAGCTGGCCTTTTCATGAGAAACTGGAGCTGAATCATATTCCTATTTGCAGACGAATGCCAAGAAGGAGAGTTGTAGGTCCTGCATTTCACAACAAATACTTAGCAATTTGATGCATTTCTGAAGGACGATCAAGCAGGAATAGAAATGGTAAGAAATATACCTGCCTATATGTTTGACTTTGGCATCAAGTTCTTCTTACCAGAATTGAGATTGACGTCCCCCGACCCTAAGAAAAGTTTTGCTAGCTATTTTCTTCAATCTAGCTGTACTTTGCTCGGTCCTTCTGCGATTTCTTCTAACAGCTGGCGGTTCCAAATTGCACCCATGACTGCATTAACTGCGTCGGCGAAAGCAAGAACCAACATCACTGAAACAATTGCCCAACTTACCCCTGAAGTCGTGGCACTCTTTCTCTTCTTCAAGAGCTGCAAAAGATCCCACCTCTGGCTCTCCACAGCATGTGCCGCTCATCTGTGTCCCCTGTACATTACACTGCTCAGAAGAATGTTTAATAAAGCCAAGCCCTGTATCTCTTGCGTCGGTGTCCTAAATGAAACAATCTTGATCAGAAAGGAACACAAGCAAATGCAAAGAATAAGGTCCCATCCCGTGGGTTCTCCTTCATATTTATGGTATGTACAGCGAATAATACAAGCAATTAATGCCCACTCTTTCTGTTACATTAATTGCTTCAGGTGCAACGATTAGAAGCAGAATCTTAGCCATCATTTCAACACACCCCCGTTCTGCTTATAATGTTGAGCTTATACCAAGTGAGCTTCTATGCCACATGAATTTGTCTTTGCACAGTGGCTTGGTTAGAAGATCAGCGGGCATCTCTTCAGTTGGAAGGTATTCCATCTGTATAGATCGATCCAGCACTTTGTCCCTGGTAAAATGGTGATGAATTGAAATGTGCTTGGATCTTCTATGATGAATTGGGTTCTCAGTCAAGGCTATGCTACTTTTGTTATCATTGAAAACAATAGTAGGCTCCTTTTGAACATACCCAATTTCTCCCCGTAAACCGTCAGAGCCAAATGGTTTCTCTCAGTACCGCAGATGTGGCCATATATTCAAACCTCGTAGGAGGATAATGCTATCGATGTCCGCTTGGAACTTGTCCAAGTGATTGCTTTGCTCCATGTAACATGATGGAAAACCCCGTTGTTGACCTCCTGGTATCTTGATCTCCAGCCCAATCAGCATCAACAAATGACACTAATCTCACCATTGGATCATTTGAGTCTGGTCCGTACCTGAGGCCCATATTGGATGTGCCTTGTAAATATCGAATGATCCTTTTATCGCTTTCCGGTCTTTGCAATCCGGGTTTTGCATGAACACGCTTTCGCCCTCCTACTGTGCAATATCGGGCCTAGTACTTACCATGATATGCATAAGGCAACCTACAGCATTTCTATATGGAATGCTATTCATCTGAATCTTCTCCTCATTAGATTGGGGTTCCATCTCCTTGCTCAATTTTATGTTTATTGCAGCAGGAGTATCCTTAGGTATACACCCTTTCATTCCAAATCTGCTGCCCAGCCTAAGAATAGCTTGTTCTTGATGAATTAGAATGGTCCTCTTCGTTCTGTCCCTGTGCACTTGAAGGCCCAAGCATGTTTTGATTTCTCCCAAATCAGTCATTCTAAACTCAACTTGGAGAGCACTTTTAATGGACTGCACCCCTGCCATGCTAGTGCTAACAATTATAAGATCATCCACATAAACAATCACAATGGTTAGTTGACTGCTGCTCCTCTTATAATACACATTCCATTCTGTTATGCATCTTTGAAATCCCAATCTTTGAAGAAAACCATCAATTCTGATATACCAGCTTCTGGGGCTTTGTTTTAGCCCATACAGAGCTCGATTCAGTCTGCAAACCTTACCTTTGATTTGATCAAAACCCTCTGGCTGCCTCATAAATATTTCCTCCTCCAGATAACCGTTCAAAAAAGGCTGTTTTTACGTCCATTTGATGCACTTCCATGTCTTCTTGAGCTGCTAGAGCCAAAACAGTCCTGATTGAGGTCATCTTAGCCACAGGAGAAAACGTTTCTTCAAAATCAATTCCAGCCTGTTGTGAAAAACCTTGTGCTACCAATCTAGCTCGAAATCTTGCAATAGATCCATCAACGTCCTTCTTAATTTTGAATACCCACCTGCAGCCTACTGCTCTTCTTCCTTTGGGTAGAGGTACCAAATCCCATGCATTAGTTAGATACATTGCATCAATTTTCTCTTGCATTGCTTTCCTCCATTGTTCTGAATCTATCCCAGACAAAGCTTCATGCACTGTTAAAGGTTCAAGAAATTCTGCTTTAAAACATTCCGACACACATTTTTCCTCCATGTCCTGATGCCACCAGTTCCCATGAATTTTCTCAAAGATCAATTCTTGTTGGAGAACATTTGTCAGAGCTGCTGAGTACCGAGGTGCCCGCCATTCTAACCAACGTTGAGTTGGATGATGTCCCCGAGCGCTTCTCCTTACTGTTGTATGTAGTGGCTGTTGAACAGGGGCAGAGATAGACTGCTGAGCAGGGACAGGGACCGACTGATCATCCTCATGGCTTGGTCCTTGAATGGGTACCTCAATTGTTTGTTCTCCATCCTGACTGTCAACAGACTCTTCTTGTATTTCCAACCACAGATTTGTGTGCTCTTGGTACAAGTCATTATCCTCAGAATCATGTGACACCCTCTGAGAGTCTAAGCCGTACTCATCAAATCTGACATTGCTACTGCGAATTACCTTCTTGGTCTCAACATCCATCAATCGATATCCTTTACCTTCTAGGCAATAACCCAAAAACATGCATCTACGTGACTTGTCTGCCAGTTTGTTCTTCCGAATCTCTTTAGGAACGAACGCAAATGCAGTGCTCCCAAATACTCTCAAGTGTCCAACATCTGGTTTGATGCCACTCCAAGCCTCTTCTGGTGTTTTTCCTTTCACTGCCACTGTTGGCGTTCAAGCATGTTCTCGCTTGAATGTAACATGCAGTTATAATAGCCTCACCCCAAAAACGGTTCGACACCTTAGCCCACTTCAAAGATGCTCAAAGCACACTCCTTCAAAGTTCGATTTTTTTCTCGCCACACGCCATTCGAAGTGCTCATATGGGTTTGAGAGCTGCCTTTTTATTCCATCTTGCTGCAAACAATTTGTAAATTCCCGAGATACAAACTCTGTCCCATTGTCACTGCGAATTGCTCCAATGGTATTTCCAGTCTCCCTTTCAACTTGTTTCATCCATATCTTGAATGTGGCTAACACGTCACTTTTCCTTTTAACAAGAAATACAAATGTTTTCCTTGAAAAATCATCCACAATTATCAAAAAATACTGTGCATTTCCAAAAGATTTGACGGGCATGATCCCGCTCAAATCTGTATGTACCAATTGGAGTAACTTTGTGGCCCTAGAACCCTGCCTCCTTACCCCTTTTTTATGATGTTTACTCAAGATGCATCCTTCACATAATTCAAGACTTCTAACTGTAGAGATATTCATACCTGTTACCATCTTTCCCTGTTGCAGCTTCTTCATCCTCCCTTGGTTGATGTGACCAAGCCTTCGATGCCATAGTTGCATATCCCCTTCTGGTCCAGTAGTTGCTGTGAATGCGCACGATCTCTTGCAGGAGCCCTTCTGCTTCAATTCCAGCAATTGATACAAGAATCCTACTCTCACTCCCTTCCCAACAATTTGCTTATGGTTATTCATCAAGAGCATTTCATCTTTGAGAACACATGCAGTGACTCCGACATCCACCAATCTGGCTAAAGATATGAGATTTCTTTGAAGCCCGGGTACATAAAGTACATGTGCTATATCCCTGGACCGATCAGCAAACTGAAGTGTTATAGTTCCAGTACCAACAATCTTCAACCCAGAGGCTATACCACTTACAGTCCTTCCATGCTCGTCCTCCTTGTACTCTTTGAGCCATTCCTTGTTATTTGTCATCACATGAGTTGCAGCAGAGTCTAGGATCCACACTTTTTCTGTATCTCCATTTGCTGCTAGTGCAGATGCTTCAGCCACTAGCCCTTGAGGCTTGTTTCTGTTAGCCTCATCTTCATCCTTAGATGCATCTTCACTTTCAGATGTGTGATCTTCCCATCTTGTGCCAAGAAAGCTCTTGTACACGTGGAAGACATCTTGCTTGGGCTTTTTTCTATGCATGATAGCCATGTTGGCCTTAGGATCTTCATCAAGAATGGCCATATTAGCTTCAGATTCACTTTCTTCCCCATCATCTGATTTATTCTCACTTTCCTCAGCCATATGTGCACCAGAAGTGTGCCTATTACTCCATTTTTTTTCTGGAAGAGACGTTTTGGATTTTCCTTGTTTCTTTCCCTCCTTTTCCTTGCTAGCTTTACTGTCTCCAGCTTTCTTTGAGTGACAATTCCTGGAGATGTGACCCTTCTTTCCACAAGTCCAACATTCAAAATCTTTCCTTGCAGGCCTGGCTTTTGCTATAAAGGCAGACTCATCTTCTTCTTTCTTCAACAAATTTGAAGCCTGTAATACTGCACTTATCACAGCTTCACTTCTCAAGATGCCACTTTGGCAGCCCATGGCTTGTTTAATTGAATCATAAGAGCTGGGAAGACTGGCCAGAATTGCCATAGCCAGATCTTCATCATTGATTGTATGCTTCAATGCTCCCAATTGGTCAGCCAGACTCTCCATATTGCTGATATGATCAGCGGGGTCCTCCCCATCTTTCATTTTTGTACTGAAGAAATTCTGCCATAAGAATAGTTTCTGGGAGGTGTTACATGTCTTGAAGGTCTTCTTAAGACATTCCCACCCTTCTTTAGCCGTTTCTTTGAGCCTTACTAACGGGATCTGCCCGTCTTTCAATCCAAACATCATTGATGTTTTTGCTCTATTATCTTTCTTTTTCCATGCAGATAGAAGAGCAATCTCTGCTGCACCTGGAGCAGCCTCTCCCTCATTCTCATTTACTACTTCAGCAACTTGGGGCTTTGGTTCATCCCCACTGACGACTTCCCATACATCTCTTTCTTCAAGAACTGCTTGCATCTTCCAAAACCACACTGTGGCATTTGAACGATCCAATTTTTCCATGTTCTTGAGATCCATTTGGAGTTTCGCCATCTCTGGTCACTCTCTGATTCACACAACTCTGTCTCTTGTTTCAGAGCTCTGATACCATGAAACAATCTTGATCAGAAAGGAACACAAGCAAATGCAAAGAATAAGGTCCCATCCCGTGGGTTCTCCTTCATATTTATGGTATGTACAGCGAATAATACAAGCAATTAATGCCCACTCTTTCTGTTACATTAATTGCTTCAGGTGCAACGATTAGAAGCAGAATCTTAGCCATCATTTCAACAAATGTCAAGCAATATAACAAAAAGATTGCAAGAAAACCCTGCTGCTATGAAGAACTGAAGGATGCCAAAAGCAGCAACGCCAAGAATTGTATAGGACCAGGGCCATCGCTGCACTGTGCCGCTCTCTTCCCGCTGAAATTTCAATAGGTAGGAGAGGCAAAAGAGGCAGATGACCAAATTAGTCCCGCAGGGGTGAGAGGGAACGCCGCATGCGTCTGCACATGCGCGTTCCGGCACAGAACCCAACACTCTCCCATTTTATTAAGGAAAAATTACCAATATACCATTATATTTTTCAACAATTCCCAAAAAGCCATTCGTATTTCTAAAATTACCGAAATGCCATTCTTCCTTCTATGTATGGGAAAAAAACATAACGGGAAGAAATTGTGGCGCCATTTTCATCTCTTCCACCGCCTGATCGCCTGATCGATTGCAGTAGAAGTTCCACGCCAGATTTTCTTTTCTTTTCAGTGGTAAGTCCCTCAATTCGAAAAAGTTTGTTTTACTTTCATCTTGTTTCATCATTTCTTTTGATCTTTCAAAATTTTGAATTTGCATCTATCTTGTCTCAGAGAGATGCATGCATTCTTTAAAAAACCAGATATGCATGCATGTTTTGTGATTTGCACTGCTATTCGAATACATTTCTACTCTAATTTTAGTGTCTTCCTATCGATTGCAGCAAAAAGAGTACCTCAAAATTTCGCCAATGTAGTCATTTAGCCAGCAAATCTATGGAAGAAGAAGAAAAACAGAGTTGCATGCAAGCAAGGTACGTTTTTGTTCTTTCCTTTTTCGTGATTCTCAGTAGAAAACTAGGTTTTCTTTCCTTTTCATGGATAAGTCCCTCAATTTCGAAAAAGTTTGCATGCACAGAGTCTTCTTGTCTCACAGATGCATAAGACATTATCCCAGACATAAATGGTTCCTCATCCCAAGGGATTTCTTCAAATGTCTTCAGCGAAAACAATCCCTGTAGCAAGCAATCCCTGTAGCAATCATGCATTCGCTGTTGTATGAGGCACAAAAAGGATTCTGCTGTAATCTCTGTAGCAATCATGCATTCGCTGTTGTATGAGGCAGCAAAAAGGATTCTGTTGTAATCCTTGTGCCCTTGGTAACCATAACATGTACACCACAGTCTAACATGTCCTCCATGTAAAGAAAGAACAGTAGCCATCAGCAATTAAGCATATATGAAAGATCGAACAGAATGCTCCCTGAATTCCAGTTTCAACTCCAGTTTCAACCTGCTTGATCTAAATCACAGATGCATGCATTCTTTCAAAAATCAGATATGCATACTGTGATTTGCATTGCTTTTAATCATGTTGCATATTGTCTTCTAATCATCTGGTTGCTTTTTGCAGGTTTTATTGATGTTGTTATTGCACTGGAGCAAGATCTTGACTATCCTGGGGATAATGCAGAAGATAATTTAGTTTTAGGAAAAGAGTTTGCAAGTATTGATGAGCTCCGTCATGTTGTTGCTGCGACACATGCTATTAGAAACCATGTGCATCTTTTTCCAGTTGCCTCAGATAATAGCAGGTATATAGTTGAGTGCGCTTCAAAGAAAGATGGTTGTTTATGGAGACTTCATGGTTCCCTCGAAAATGGAGGACCTACTTGCAAGGTCAGCACATTCGTCGCAGAACATAATTGTGGTGGTGTCTCTATGTTGGGAAATAAGCATGCCACTGCTAAATGGGTAGCAAGACAGTACTTCGAAAAGTTTAGGGATCAGTTTGACATTAAACCATATGATTTGGCATCAGATATTCGTGAGTATGGTGTGCAAGTGTCTTATAAGTTGCTATGGAATGCTAAACAGATTGCATGTGAACAAATTAATGGAGATGCTATTAAATCTTATTCGCATCTAGCTGGTTATTGTGAACAGTTGAAGCTAGCTAATCCAGGTACATTGCAACATTGCAAGAAAGGGAAGGCCATTTTTCCCGATTGTTTTTATCATTTGATGCTTCTTTGAAAGGATTTCAATTCTGTAGACCTCTTATTGGTCTAGATGGAACATTTTTAACAGGAAAATACCATGGAATTTTATTGTCTGCTATTGCTATTGATGCAACAGGAAAGTTATTTCCTTTGGCTTTTGGCGTGTGCGATGTTGAAAATGAGGACAATTGGGTGTGGTTCATGCAGAGTTTGGCAGATACAGGAATGGTTGCTAGAAATGACTTGACTTTCGTGTCAGATAGGCAGAAAGGATTGTTGGAAGCAGTTTCATTGGTTTTCCCTGGCAAGGAACATGCCTTTTGCATGAGGCATTTGGTGGATAACATGAAAAAGAAGTGTAACAATTCTGAACTTGTAAGTTTCTTTTGGAAGGCAGCTTATGGAGTAACCAATGCTGAATATGATGCATGTGTGGATGAGATGAAAAAAATCAGCGCCAACGCAACCGCATTTAGATGGTGCTCCTCCAAGTTATTGGGCAACTGCGCATTTCAAAGGTAAGCGTTTCAAACATCTCACTTCTAATATAGCAGAGTCTTTAAACTCTTGGCTACTAGAAGCTAGAGATAAGCCAATTATTACTATGCTAGAGATAATCCGAAGAAAAGTTTGTGCGTGGTTTTATGAGAGAAGGAATGCTGCAAGTGTTGCTATAGAAACTCTTGGAAATGCAGCACATGAATCTCTAGTTTCAGAAGCAGAAAGAGAAGTAAAAGAAGCAGGAAAGCGTGCAAGACATTATCAAGTTTTGCCTACAAATGGTCATGTGTTTGAAATACGGACACACAAGAATTCAAGGATAGTGAATTTGTTGGCAAGAACATGTTCATGTAATAGTTGGCAGACCTCTGGATTACCTTGTTCTCATGCTGGACGATAGGGATCAGCCAGTAACAGTAATCTTGTAAAGATCTAATAGGGGATTTTTAAGCTTAGATCATAGATTTGATCTAGAAACCATTCATTACTGAAAATAATGGGTGAATACATGCACAAATAGACTCACTGTTATGCTAGATGCACAAATAGACTCCGGCCGTCTATTGGCTTCACCCTTCTGCAAAACAATGCAAGTATTAGTCATTTTCAAATCAATGCTCACCTCCAGAAATCCGACTCAGCTAATCACCAAAATCTCATGAGTGTAAGAGCAATGAATGGCAATCGGAAGCAATACTTAATACATGCTTTCTGAGGAATCAGGGCCAATTAGAGCTATGAACTATAGCTACTGCAGAAGGATTCAATGATACATGAGCATATGCATGCCAGGGTTCTGTGATCTGCCATGAATCTGACAACTAAGTGCAGCAGGCCCTTTATTAGCAGCAGGCCCTTTATTAGCAGGCATTTTTTTTTGGAGAAGTTTGACCCATGTTTAGCAGCTATTGGTTCATAGTTTACATGAGAAGGTTCAATTTGAATGGCACTTACCTGGGTGCGAAGCTGGTAGTGAGAACAAAGCCCACTTCTAGATGAAACCTTCACAAAAATAAAAATAAGTGAGGAAATGTGGATGCAAAAAAACAGTTAATGATAATGCACAAAACTTGAAGGTGCAGATAATGCTTGATAATGCACAAAGCTTGAAGCTGCAGATAATGCTTGATAATGCACAAAGCTTGAAGGTGCTGCCAGATTGATTCTTCACAAAGGATGGGTTCTGCAGAATGGACAGCCAATTCTGACTGCTCTAATAATTAGTAGACTGAGTTAGGTTCAGATTTTCGACTTCTTCAGGTCCTAACTATGGCACGATAAGGGTTCCAGAAGCAGGTAACGATTTCTGAAAAAAACACAGGCCGATTTGCTTTATAGCTTCGATTCTTGGGCAACAGGGTAATGGCTGATCTGGGTTTTTGCAGGCTCTATCTTCCAAGCATGGGCAGTTTTATGGCAAGGAACCAGCAAATCCGGCACTGGGCAAAGGGCTTTTAAGTTCAGCAACCAGCAACGTCCATGACTGATTTTACTCAATAAAATCGTGAAGACTTTATACCTATTCAAAGTAGTAAGCTGCAGGCCCAAAGTCTGCAGCTGAAGGTCTCCAGCAGCAAGTGATCTTGAATACAAACATCTTCTGTAAATTAGTCTTCAGCACCTTCTAAAATAAAAGAATCCGACCCAGCAAAAGAAATCCGAAGCTTCTTTGTGATCCGACCCAGCTTCTAAAATCCCAAGCTAAGGATCCGACTACTCACCTCCAAAATTTGACCCTGAGCGCCAAAACCGTGAGCCCTGAGCGCCAAAAGTGAGACGGAGGAGGAGTCCAAGGAATTTCGTAGCAGTAAGCATGGGAAATTCAAATTGATTCTCGTAAAATTTCTGGCATTCAATTCCGCCAGCCCGCATCCCGCTAGGGGGAACGCAAAGTGGAAGGGAACGCCGCATGCGGCGTAAGATGCGGCGTTCCCTTTGGCACGGAACCCAACAACCTCTTAAAATAAAAAAAAAGATATGCTAACTTGAATGTAAATTTCATTAAAAACTATAATTTAACTTAACTTAACCATGGGTGTAATGTACCCTAAATTAGCTTTCCTGATAATGAATCAAACCCTTTACGATATAAACCAGGATTTAATTAATTAGGGAGCATAACAAAATTTCGAGAATTTCAAGCACAGCTAATTTGCTCAAGCACAAATACTTTCACCTACTTCTTAAGTCCAAGATACATGAGGTCGCATGATACATATATATATATACAAATTATGCATATACTTGTACGTGTACATGATACTTGTACATTGGCGCTACAATGTACACCAATAATTCACATCAATAATTTTACTTGACTATAAGAGCAGTTCCATTCGGTGGTAGAGGTCATTCATCTCCCATGGCCTATTTGCCTATTCGTCCAGAGCACATCGAGACCATCAAGTGCTCCATGAGCTACAATGATCTTGTTGGTTGCATAATAGAGCGTATTCATCTTGATCCCTATCTGCAATCCAAAGCTAATGCTGCTGAGATTCATTGCCTCGGGCTAACTCATGTTGTGATCCACCTTATTTGGATTCCTGAGCGCGAGATCTATGAGCTGAATGCACTCACCTCAGCAGGTGTTGATGATGAGTGAATCAGTGATGATTTGTGCACCTATTAAGGATATAATGATGCAAGCACTTATGAAATATGTAAGGATGTATAAGTATAATGAATATTATCTGATGTATCGAACCTGAGTAACTTGTTTAGTTGTCCTCGTCGCCTTCAGTTGCCTCTTTAACCAGTAGTTCCTGCAGTTGTACACTTTATATTTGCAGGGATTATTGTGAACAATGGCTTGGACTCAACTGACCAACCATAGTCTATGGTTTTGAGAGGCTGATAACGTGGTCTGTCATTAGGATTCGATCTCCATTTTTTATGTCAGCAATCCCGATATTGCTGAGCATATGTAGTACCTTTCCTAGCAACTGCCTCCCACCAAGACACAAGAACCTCTTCATAATGTGGAAGAGACGGGTCTTGTACAGAGTCCTCTTCTGCATATGCCACCCATGCAGGACACGCATCCCCCGGCCTGACAACCAAAAACATGCCTTTCTGAACATCCTGGTATGGGTCGAATATTTCAACTGCATTTTTAGGTTTATCCTTTGCAGGTCCCACGTAAGGTGGGGGGGCATTGTATTCATCAACCATAATTGGATCTGCCTCGGCTAATGGTTCTTGTCTCGTTTGAGGCCAGAAGCTATGTATTTCAGTATTGTCAGAGGAAACATCCCCTAGGATACGCATCAGATCAGACCAGTAGTCAATAACTTCACTCATGTAAGAATTCGACCATGAGTTGACTCCAGCCCTAGAGATATTAGTCCAATGCATCATGTACTTTGCAATAGACGCCCTCAAAGCATCTATGTCCTTCAAGCTTGCATACGGCTTCACAGACTTTGGAGAGCTAATTGATATCATGGGCATACCATTGTCATCAGCTTTCCACATCCGAATACCCTTTTCTGGCAACCATTCTCTATGGCCTGGTCTCATCTTGTAATACATTAGTGGCCATCCATCCTTCATGCAGAACTTGAACAATAAGGGCTCCAAATGACCAACCAAGCGATCCTTCTTATCAGGAATGTGTCCTTTCACGAAAGACTTCCAATCAGGAACATCTGTAACAAGGTATGGTGTTGGTGCCTTGCTGCTACATTCTCGAAAGAGTTGCATTAGCTCTGGAATAGTAAGTGCATCCGACCTGCGCATTAAAGTGGAGTAGTTACCAAAGAGTGCATCAATATCATCATGTCCAACCATCATAAAACCTAGCTGTATTTGTTCGAAAACACCCAATCAAACAAGATAGGAAAGATAAGAGAAGAGATATCTATTCTTGTTCTGGCCTGAGCAGTTGTCTAACTGCAAGTATAGCCTTCTGGGAAGCTTCTTAAGTTGAGCATTTTGTCGTGGGGTGCTAGAAAGTCCTAGCCAGTGCTGCTAAGTTTTTTGGTTCTCAACCCCATGCTATTAAGAAGTGTTGAACCCCAAATGCACTCAGGGCGACCTTCTTCTCTCAAGTGGCCCCAGTTGTCTTCAGAGGTATCCTCCAAAGTTTTGATAGCATGATTCAAAGAACTAACATGAAAATTCGAATCATCCTTCCAAAGGTCGATTGAGAAATGACCTAATGCACCTGTGCCATGCCCATGCATCAGTGCACCAATCACGCTAACTTTTAACCATTCACCCCTCCACACTTGTCTTGTTTTGGTCCATTTTATCATGTATGATAGTGAGGGCCTGCTCAAGGGAATGATGTGACAATGCTCGCCAGCATCAGTAAAGACTTCTGCATGAGATCTGGGCTGTCATGTGGGACTTCCTCTCCATTTGCAACTCCTTTGTCTCCACTGGATCTCTTATCTTTGCCATTTTCTCTTTTACGACAATGCATGTACCACACTTTGAAAACGCAATTCTTTTGGCTATTGCTACCTCTGAACGGTGTTCCTTCCATCTGCACAAGAAAGAGGATGGAAAAACATGCTTTCCAGTCATGTCTATCACACTAGTATCAACCTCTAAATGTATGTCCTTCTTGGTCAAGAAAGAAGGTAGCCTTTTGACATTCTCCCTCATACCATCGACTGTGATTTTGGATCTATGAGGCATAGTTTCTGCATTCTCGTCTATGTACATAGATAGCACAGCATTACCTGCCAGTGTATGAGATCTTATTTTCTTAGACCCCGTATTCCCATGCTCAGCTACAAGAAAAATTTTCTCCACTTGTAGAAAGTAGACATTGGTATGCCGTAGGCCCTATGCCAAGCTTTCAAGCAAACTTCTTTATTATTTGATATGACTTTCTTGACCTGCCCATCAACTGAACAAACATCTAGCATATTGTAAGCAAACGTAGTGGTTTTTCTTTCACGTTTAGTTGGGAGGGGAGGTGATCTCGGCATTCGATTTACCATATTGTATGGCCTCTTTCTCCCATGAGCTATTTCTGGCTTTATTGCATAGTGTTCCAGCTCTCTGCCCTCCTCGACTATAACCGTTATAAGCTTCGATACAGGGATGCTATCAACCAGCACAAGAGAAGTCTTCCATCTGACTAAGTCATGCATTTTCGGTGTTTCTGCACAAGCTTGACACCTCATCGATGGCTTCTCTGGCATAGGCCGCAGGCCCATTATAGTAGCAGCTATACAATCTTCGCCCAACCACATATGTGAATGGCGTGATTGGGGTCAGTGAAAACAATTGCGCCAGGTGGCATATAGGATGTCTGAGCATTCATGCAGAAGCGTACCTGCACGATCGATAAGATCATCCCTTGAAATGGCTTTAGAGGCATCCGCATCACCTAGATGAATCTCCTCTACTAGGTCTTGCCATACTATGCGCTTGATCTGTGCCGGGGGGTTGAAAATTCTTCCACCTCGTCTGCTATGTTAGCTATGTCCTTGGTGGGCCATAAAATAAAGGCACCTTTGGATTCCAATAGGATTCCCATTTCTGTTTCAGGATACGGCAACGGAAGATCCTTTCCAAAATACGTTTCAGGGACACACTACACATCCTCCAGGCAAGGGCAAGTTGTGATGCTTGATGAAATCATGGATCTTCCCTTCTGCAACCTTCCTGCCATTGATAAGCATGGACCTCATCTCCATTCTCCAGCTGCCTGTCAATGAGTAAGCGGTATGAAGGATCGCGACCGCGATCTCGTTAAGCAATGACAGCCTCAGCTGTTATGTGAAGTTGTTTGCCTTTTCGCACAAGATAATGCTTACAAGAAACGCAGTCGCGATCTCTTACAGAATTATTTGTGGCATTAATGCGACAGATCGCAGTCGCGATTTTGTCGAGAAGCTGGAGTTTTGGCTTCGAACACTGCAAGGTAGAAATATATAGCATTTGGTAAATTGGATTACTACTATGGCAAAGCAACCTCCTAGAATCTATGCAGTTGTAATATTAAACAGAATCAGAACAAGTCATACGTAGCTCACATTGCAAACATACTCTTAAAGGCAAATAACAACCCAGATTGGAAGGAAGATGTTATTTCGAAGAGAATCATGTTTGTTGCCATAGTCGCCATGAAGAAAGAACAAAAACAAAGAGAAAAGGAGCTTGCCTTCCTTGCTGTGATCGAATAAACGAGTGTGTCAGGTTTTTTGAAGCACGACAAGCCCGATCGGCTGCACCCCGGAGATCCACAAAGAGCGATCGGGTCCAAGAAGCAGCCAATCCAAAACCTTCAGGCGCTATGTATGAAATGGAAGCGCCTTTCTTCTTGCTGCAAGAATTGCAATGCAACCCAGTCCACGTTTTTTGAATTTGAATTATGTTCTTGCTTGATCAGTAATTGGGCGCGTAAGGTGGCGGGTCAATTCTGCCAAGTGTCTCAGGGTACCAGAATCCGACTCGTGGTAATCTTGCTGGCTGGCAGACCTCGAGTTCGAAAAATGTCACTTTCGAATACACTTTAATGAGTATGTTTCTGAAAGTGTCATTTTCATGGTACATTTTTCAAATTACTTGTATCCTTCATCATGATGGCGGGATTCAAAATTTTCTTCAAAGGGGCACTACTTTACCTGGACCCCGCCATAAATACGCCGTCCTCCATAAATACGTCGTCCTCCATAAATACGCCGTCTGCCATAAATACGTCTTCCGCCATAAATAAGCCGCCCGCCATAAATACACCATAATTACGACACCATTCATAAATACACCACAGTATTTATATATATTTCCGTCTATAGATTTCCGACTCCGCCTAAGCGATACCTCCGCCTCAGCGAAACCTCCTAAGTGCCTCACCGCAGTTTTCAGCGCCTTCGACGAGATGAAGACCGTCGTCAACAAACATGACGCCCTGAAATCAGGTCACTTTCCGCGCTTTCTCGGAGCACTTCCCAAAGTTAGCACTTTTTCCTGGGATGCAGATGCTCTGACGCATGTTAAGATGGCACACTATCAGCAGCAAGTCAATCCCAGGCTCACGAGAGGCCCACACCAGTAGTTGTACACCTAGTTGTCCATGAAGAAGCGCAAACTTATAGCTTCCATTCGCACGGGTGCACATCGCCTCCGCATTGAGACAGGACGTTGGGCTCGGGAAGCATGAGAGAAAAGGCTTTGCCAGTGTTGCCACCAGGGCGCCATTGAGGATGAATGTCATGCCCTCCAGATCTTCCCAGTGTTTGCCCATATCAGAGAGCGATATGTTCGATTACTAGTGCCTGGCCAACCGTTGCACGAGTTATTGAATACGGCGTCAGTGGGTTTGTTGGGGTCATACCTCCAGGAGCTTATGGATGCACGGACTCATTTGTGTCCTCCGGGACGGTATTGAACTGTCCTACACAATTGTACAGCATGCCAGCAGACCTATTACTGCTAAGGTTTTTCCCTCGAAAACCCTTCGGGGCGGGGGTTTTTTAATTCTGTCAGTAATACGCTTCCCATAGGCCAGTCGGTCTCTCTGGACGCTAAAAAATCTATTCTATTCTATTCTATTCTTATTATTTGTTATAGTATGAGCTTCGCAGGATCGTGGCCGCAATCCTGTTGACATGAATATATTCTTATTTTTTTATCTGAATAGTAAATGCGCTTAGGGTTTCAGCCCTGCTCTTTTGCTCATAACTCGGGATTCCGGTGTCAGATTCAGACGTTCTTGGGCGTTGGAAAGCTTATCGAACGAGCTTTCCGTCGGTGTATGACTTGTATGGTGTTTTGTCTGTTTTAGCCGCCGGAATCCACCTGACAGTCCCGGCCCTCTATGGCCACCTCTGACAGCATGCATGCGTTGAAGAAAAGAGCCCGCAATTTGGACACCTCGTCCCCATCAGAGCAGGTATCTCAGGCTGAGGCAATCAGGGTTGTACAGGAACAGGCCGATTCCCTCCAGGCTAAGCTGGCAAGCTTGGAGGCATCACGAGACCATCTGCCAGAGGCTGCACTCAGGAAGCAGCTTCTCCAACAGAAGGAGCGAATTTCCCTTGTGGAAGTTCGGCTTGGGGATTATGATTGCAGGGGAGCCCAAAAGGCTGAGGACCAGATAAGAGGGGAGATACAAGCAACAATGCAGCTAGTCACGGAGATGGGGCACCGCTTGAATAAGGTCCACCAGCAGTGGATGGAAGACATGGCGCAAGCACGGGCTGACATGAAGGGGTTGCTCCAGCAGATTGTACAAGTCACAAGCATGGCTGGTCGGATAGATGCTAAGGAAAAGGATGTGGAAGCGGTGCGGGGCAGGCTCCAATTCCTTGATGAAACAAAGGCAGACAGGCAGGAGATGTCAAAAAGATGCTCACATATAGAGAACCATATGGCCCACTTACAGCAAGAGATGCAGGACCTCCGAATGGAGGTGCAACGAGTCCGGAGTGCACCAGTCATCATTGCACCAGCCCCCCCATACCAGAGCCGGAGGTGGCTCAGGGAATCAGGCGGGTACTTCGTGAGGAGCAAGACATCCAGGCACGCCGCCTCAACCTTATTGTGCGGGGATTGCCGGAGGAGCAAGGCGAGGATTTGCCAGGTAAGCTTACCACCCTGGTACTTGCAAAGCTCCAATTACAGTATTTGGTTATCAAGAGTCCAATCAGGATCGGAGGACCGAGCATGAGACCTCGGTTAGTTAAGTTTGCGCCTTGGATTGGGAGGCAAAATCTTTGTTGTTGCAACGCACTGGCCGCTTGAAAGGTACGCCCATATACCGATGTGGATCTCACGCCAATCGCAACAACGGGAAAGAAGCCAAGAGTTGGTCAAGATAAGAGAGATTCGACAAAATTTGGAGGGGCTGCTGGTTTGGTTAATGGCAAGATGAAGGTATATGTGCCTCCCTCGTCGACGAGATTGCGAGGAGGCAAAGACTCCCCCAGCAGCAAGGCGTCGGGGGGCGAGCGGTCGGGGGCATCGCCCAGCCGAGGCGAGCCGGGGAGAGGGCGGATTGAGGCCTTCCACAACCGCAGAAGACATCCATCGTGGTCCCGTGGAGCGAGGCTGCCCGAAGTTATTCCAACTACTGGCAGGCGTCCCGGGCACTCGAGATGGATCCACGTACCGCAATCGGCATAGGGAAAGTGTCTTCGTATTGTTTCCCTCGGAATTGTAGGGGCTTCCCGTGGCAGAAGGGCAGTGGCTTGAATGGGATCGCGACAGACATGGACATCGTCTTCCTGCAGGAGACATGGGAGTATGAAGGGCATCGATTGCCAGACATTCGAGGATATCAGCATTTCTCACTTGCTAATGGCGCCATGGCGACGCTGCATGCGGTGGAGTGGCTTGCTACTTTAGGGATGCCTTAGCATGCAAGATCACACTTTGAAGTCCGATGTGTTTAACCGCTACATGTGGGTAATGGTATTAGAGCCTGGTCATGTCCCATTGTTTCTTGCTAGCCGCTACATTCCCCATCACGGGCTCTAAGTTCTACCGGTACATGATGCGCATTACCACGGATGTCCGATGATGCCGTATAGGAAGCGTATGATGACATAGACCGCTATAATCAGCGGGGACAAAGTGTTTTGCTTGGAGATTTCAATGCTCGTGACGTCGCCGCAGATTGCAAATCGGTGACCTTCCAAGGTGACGATAATGCTGATCCGCTTTGGCTTGAGACAGCCGCTATTCAGAATACACGGCACTCCCAGGATATGGTGGCTAGACCATTTGGCAGGCAGCTGGTCCAGCTCTGCCAGGTTTTTGACATGGTAATTTGTAATGGTATGCAGCGATGGCCACACTCAGGGGGTGTTACTTGCAGGAGTGATAGGCAGGATGGGGGAGCTAGTGTGTTGGATTACCTTTCGCCCGTAGCAAAGACACTTGACATGGTTACACACCTCTCCATTGGCACAAGCACAGGGGATGAGGAGGCTTTGTCAGATCACTACCCGCTTTATGTCACGCTGAATTGGGAGCACTCAATAGCGGAGACACTGCAAAGGGGGCGTGGAGGGTTACCATACATCCCACGCTATCAGAAGCAGGGACAGTATGAATCTGTGTTGGTGCAGGAATTACAGGGGTTTGATAGCTTCTACACACTGCAAGACAGGTGTGCATGGCTGGTGAGGGCGCTGCTTGCAGCTGCTGAGGCTTCCTTTGCAGTGAAGGGCCCTCCAAGGAGGGACACCGCGCATTTTCCTGAGAACCCGTGGTTTGATGCTGATTGCAAGGCTCTAAAGAGCCACCGCGCTTTGGTCATAGATCCACGATTCGCGCCACATGCCCCCGCAAGACTATAAGCTCTTCCTAAAAGCCAAGAAGGGGAGATACATGGCAGAAACCCAGGAGCGCCTGTTTGACATGCTCATGGCAGAGCCAAAAGCTTTTTGGCGTAAGGTGTTATATAAGAAGCGCCAGGTGGCTGGTAATGTAAGTGTGGAGCAATGGATGCACCGCTTGCAGGAGTTATATGACCCCGCCAGAGCTAATGCCGTGGTCCCGTGATCGCAGGTAGGAGAGGTGCTTTGCGGCTCACGCGGGAGGATGTTCAAAGAAGGTCTCGTGCATCCGGGCGAATGGCAAGGCAAAAGGATTTACTGGGGCTGCAGTCGAAGTTTGTTGAATGGGGTGGCCCATCGTGGTAGGCCCCCGACGGCGGTGATCATTAACCGTGCTCGGCGGGGCTCCCGTGAGTGGATGGTTAGTAAGGTTGTTCTGTTCATAAAGCCTGGTAATAGACGGATGAGCCGTAATTACCGGATGATTATGGTAAGCTCATTTGTTTGCAAAGCTCCGGCGTGGGTGGTGGAGAAGAAACTTACTAAGTGGGCCGAGGAGGCGGGCAATTGGCGAGGCGGGCTTTCAGCCCGGCTCACTCCACGGCCCGACCATATCTTCACTTTTGAGAGTGTTGATGGAGGCAAGCCGGAATGAGCTTAATGTGACTTGTATTGCTGCTTTGTAGATTTTAAGACTGCATATGATACCGTCCCCAGAGACATACTGTGGCAGAGGTTGCAAGAATTGCGAGTTCCACAGGAGTTGCAGAATGTGGTGCACCAGCTTTATGATGGGATTTATGCTGCACTGCCTTATGAGGATCGGCGGGTAGCTAGCACTATGGGAGTTAAGCAGGGCTGCCCGTTGTCTCCAACGCTTTTTGGGTTGTATATTGATAGCTTGGAGACGTGGATGCAGCACCATGGGGGAGCCGGGGTGCAATTATCTGATGCGACCTCTGTGAGCCAGTTACTATATGCGGATGATGTAGCTTTGCTAGCTCACACGGCCAGCAGTATGCAGCAGCATTTGGATGCCCTCAGTGGGTTCTGTGGGGCAACGGGAATGACAGTGAACTTGCACAAAACTAAGCTTCTCGCGATCCTGTCCTCGCAACACCCTATCCCGGAGTTCTATTACAGGGGACAGGAAGTGGAGATGGTGCGGAGCTTCAAGTATCTGGGAATTGATTTCACTACTAACATGCTGTGGGATGAGTGTGTGGAGAGAAGAGCCAGTGCAGGCTGGAAGGCTTTATATGCAGTGCAAAACGCGTGTTGCCGGATAGATCTCTGTGACTGGGCGAGGAGAGCACACCTGTTTAGAGCTTTGGTTGAGCCGGTGCTGCTATATGGGGTGGAGGTTTGGGGCCCAGCAGTTAGCAAAAATACGTGGGATAGGTTGGAAAGGGTGCAGAAAGCTTTCTTGACCTATAGCTTGGGAGTGAAGGACACCGCATCGCATCGATTTTGTTGTATGAGGCGGGTTCGCCTTTACAAAGATTCGCTATCGCGAAGGCATCTTACTTGCTTCCATAAGGTGGATGGGATGGATGAGCATCGCTGCCCCCTGGTGCCGTGTTGTTAACGCTAGGGGGTGGAAGAAGGGTATGGCACAGTAATCGTAAGGGGATGGTTTAGGAGGTGGTCTATGGATTACCAAGCGGATGGTGGCAATGGCAGATTCGATCGATGCGAGAATGGGCAATTGGATGCGGGCTATCTTTGCCACTCGTGGGATGCCTCTACTCTTGCAAAGCCCAAGACGAGCACTATCACGCCGATTAATCCCAGCCTTGAGCATGGACCCCATCGGTTTTGAAAGCACACATCTCTGTGAAGAAACGGAGAGCTATTGCCGCCATAAGGACGGGTTCCCATTACCTCAGAATTGAGACAGGTCGCTGGGGGGTGAATGGCGGGCACGGGATCCCCAGGGAGGAGAGGATATGTCAGTGTTGTGAGATGCACGTGATAGAGGATGAGCACCATGCCCTCCGCAAGGTGCCCAAAGATATGCCCATGTCCGAAAGCAAAGGCACACCGATCTTAGATGCTCTGACACACCGCTACATCAGTTACTCGCATCACCTATGGTAGCGCGACTGGGAGCTTACATCCTGCAGATTTCGGCCGCCAGACTTGCTCTTCTGGGGCATGGTATTTGAGAGCCTACTGTTAGGGTTTTTCCTCCCAAGTGGGGGTTTTTTCATCCCGGTAGTAGGGTTCTACTGTACAGTTACATTGTTTGTTTTTGGTGTTGGGGTTTTTGGCTTTTTTGCCTGTTCTGTGCCGTCTCATAGGCCTCTGGCCTCCGTGGACGTTAAAATAAACTTCCTTCCTTCCTTCCTTCCTTCCTTTGCTTAGCTATATTTCTAGACTTTATAGTAAAATTCATTCCAGGTAATCGAACAGATCGCGACCGCAATCTCTTTCTGCTTATTTCTTTACGGCTGCTAACTAAAATATTATGCATTCAAACTACTGGTACAGATCGCGACCGCGATCTCAGTGAGCTTTACTAACAAACTCGAATACTTCTTGCAACTTTGGACTTGTTCCGTGATCCAGATCTGGAGCCTATACGCATAGTAACCCCTTCTGCAAGTTGAAGTCGGGCTATGGAGATAGCTCAGGCAATACCACAGATCAAAGGAGACAGAAGAAAAGACTTGTGTCTTTTCTTTAGGACAGGAAAAGGCTCAGATGACATGGAACAGATGGGCATCATATTAGCAATGTGGGAAGGAAGCAAAAATAATGTTGAGAATGCCATCATATGCAACATCGAAGATATTTAATAGTTGCAGTTTGTGGAGTATGTGCTCAGATGGTAGAATTATGATCCTTCTCTAATGATTGCGAGCAAGCTAAATAAGCCACCTAGTGCGAAGAATGTTCCTACGAGCGCTAAAGGTTACGGATGGAGCCTTCCATCATACGACTCCCTTTCTCTCTCTGGGATCAAAGGGATCGTGATCTGCTAGTTTGCTTCAGCAAGTTCAAGAACGGCTTGGAAAATGATAAGAAGCCATCTTCTTGTGCTATTAAGGCCAAGAAGGATAACAAGATGCCTCAGGTCATGGATACTAATTGGCTGAGAGCTGTGGCTAAGAAAAGGCAAGTGGTTCCCTTGGCCACTCTCGGTAAGCCATCTCATGCCAAGGAACAAACACAGATTCAAAGTGGTAATCCTATGTGCTCTGTAGTAGAGAATCCCACAGAACCAAGACTGATTATGCCTCCACCTCAGACAGACACTGATAAGCCAAAAGACACCTCTTCTCCAAAGATTAAAAAATTTAAGGTTAACTTGAGGAAGTTAAATACAGACCCATCTGAAAAATACTCCACTTCCACCACACCTACATCTTCTGATATCCCCACAGCTTCTTCATCTGCTCTCACCTATCCCAATGCAATATGCCTGCCTTTTGAACTGAAATTTAATCCTGAGGAGGAAAAGAAGTTGGCAGATCAAACTACTCAAAAATTGGAAGAGTTCAAGAAGTTTTATCCAATGGGGGTCAATTGGTTCACTAAAGTCAGCATTGTTTATTGTGAATCTGCACCGGCCAATATGACTCACAGAACTCGGTCCAACGACCACGTTCAGACGTTACTGAGGAGTTTTAAATCATGCCCTACTAAAGCGCTGACGCCGGCAGATGTATTACCATTTGGTCCAATTACGAGGTAAGCGATGTTTGCTTTACGATGTCATTTGTGATCTGTTGCTTTTAGCTAATCTGTTGACATGTGGAAAAGGAAGAAGGTCACGTGGTCAGTGCCAGAGGACCTGACTGGAAAGAAATTTTATGTTATTTCTGGCAACCACAGTATATTTGTTGCTCAATTGCTCTGCTCCCACATCGGTGATGTTCAGCAACGGTTAGAATTTGCAAAGGCATACGCAAAGAGAAGAACTCGAGTGTTTAATGGGAATCTGACTGACAAAGAATATATACAATTATCTATACAATGTAATGATATTATTGCTAACACAGTCTATAATGAACCCATCGTGGAAAAGCTCCAACAACTTCGCAATCAACACAAAGCCTATGGATGTCCACCACAAGGACCAACTGGAACGGCTGTGGCATCTGCATGGAAGGTAAGTACTTATCTTTCTGCTTGGCAAGATCACCACCGCGATCCTTATGACCTATTTATTTTGCAGGATTTTGTGAAGGTGGCAACCACGACATTGAAGGTGAAGGAGCTAAAAGATGAAAAGCAATTCATATTTATGCAAGAAGAGCCTTGCTCCAAGTTTATGCAAGTTGTTTCTAAGTGGACGGGCAGGAAACTTGTGGATGATCATGGTGAATTGCCTGACAGGCCCACCAAAGATTTCTTCAGCAAAACCTTTTTGCGCTACTTACGTGGTATGTCGAATGAGGAAGTTTCACAGCTTATGGATGAAATTTTAGAAGGAAAAACATACTTGAAAGTGCAGCCAGGATATGCTGGTCATCATGACTGTAAACAAAGGGCAATTGACATCAGGACACTCACTCTTATGTGCCAAGAAACATTGTCCTATGCTAATAGCATTATGGACGATTGTTATGCCAGCTTTGAGGAGCTTTCTTGACATTACAGGATTTGATTTTGAGTATATCAAAGCTAACTACAACAAGGACCATGTGCAGGGGAATCTTCCAGGTCTTTCTTGAATCAATCAGGTCTATTCTTAAGCCGGAAGAAGCAAATAAGCTGAAAGAAAAGAAAAATACCGTTTACAGGGTGACTAAATACGGAATACTTGTAAAAATACCAGAGCCGCAAAACGCGACAATGGTATTCATTGACATGAGAAGGTACACCACAGTATGGGATATAAAGAAATATCTGGACCTCTTCAACAGGATTGCTATCATGACTATTGCCAAGGTCTATCATATTGTCATGTTTTTGAGATCTGGTCAACTACCTAATTGCTTATATAGCCAAAGTCAAGTGCAAGGTAGTTCACATGTATCCATTGGTGCTTATGAAGAGCAGGGCTGGGTAAGCAAGAAGATGGTCAAAGAATTCCAATACTACATCACGCATGTGACCATTAACAGAAATGGGGCTCGTGTGATTCCCTTGCAGCCTAGTTTGGAACTCAGATTGATACAGGTGAACAACGCCCCGAAAAGCACTCCCATTCTGAAACACGAGATTACAGGCAACGAAGAGCAGGATGAGAAATTGAAGAAAAAATACATGATGTATTTCACAGGCAAGCCTAAGTTTTCTTGGGCGAACATGGATGGTGACTTTGTTTGGAAAAGTCAAGCCAAGACATCTTACATTTATCGCATAGTTAATGAACTAGTTCCCATTGACGGGACTGTTCTTGATTTTTTCTCAGCGGGTACAGCCTCTAGAGTGGCTTTGATCCAGGGAAACCGGAGTGTCATTCGAAGATGATGCTAAGGTATATCGTTTCCTGGTATCATTTTTTGAGACCTTGGAGGAGGAAGAAAACAATGTAAAGGATGACCAAGTAAATACGGATCAGCCCGATGTAAATATTACTCAGCATACAGATTTGACTAATTTGGATGATATATTCGACAAATTAGATGCCAAAGGCTATGAAGAGAGGCTGGCAGAAGCTAGGGCCCTCATAGAAGGAGCTGAAAAGAAATGCGAAGAGCTTGATCTAAAGTTCGAGGAATTATTAAACCAGCAGCTTGACGCAGCAATGCCCATCTGAGAAGCGCACTTGCTTGATGTTTGAATATATAGGATCTGATCAAGCACAGATTGAGGATGAGGCAAAGGACAGTAATACGAAACGATTAAAGAAGAATGAAAGTCCTGAATTTAGCAAACTCCTACAGCAGGAATTATTAGGAGGTTCAGACAGCATGGAGACCGAAATGTCATCGGGCTCTGAACATGTCAGAAAATTAGCTGAGGCAATGGAAGTGGACATGGTTACTGTTAATGGCTACACATAAATGGAAATGTTGCAGACTATAGCAGCAGGGCAGGCACATATTACAAGAAAAGCTTGGTATTGTTCCAGATTCTGTCCAGGAGACTCAGTGAAATCGCCGTGGCGATTGTTCTCACCTCTTTTCATAATTTGATATCTAATTTCTCAATGACCTAATTAACACATGTACTTAATTGCCAATGTAAATGATGGAAATGTAATATATTTTTCAAGTTTTTCTACTATCGTATCTCTTCTGTTTTATCACAATCTTATCTCAATTTAATATGTGTAGTGCTTCCATAAATCGCTATGGCGATCTATTCGAGCAATTCAGTTCATATTTTAGCGGTTGAGTTGTTGGTCTCCCAGCGCATATTTGCCAACACAATATGGAATCTAGCATTAAACATTTTGTTGTTCAGATTTAGCCTTCCCAGACACTGCATCTAGCTAAATTAGGACAAATAATAAAAATGTGCTTCTGAAAGATGTCTCTCTGGATTCCTCTAAGTTCTCTGGTTCTAATAATAGGTATAACAGTGATTTTGTTGATCTTTTTGAGGTCCAGGATCTCTCTGCTATTGACACTTTTTCCAGAAAGGCTATTCTGCTCCATTTCCCAATCAAGTGCCCATCTCAGAATGATGTTAAGCTATGGATTACCAAGAACCAGCATATTCCAATTCTTTCTATTCTGAAGCTTGACAACAAAACTTTCCAGGTTGTGTGTAAAGATGAAATCAGTGTCCATTCTATTCTTAGAAGGAAACTTGATTTTATCTCCAACTCCCCATTTTACATTATGAGATGGACCGCCGATTTTATTCCCGGGAAGGAGGATTGTATTTGCACCTCTACTTGGATTACTTTCTCTAATCTCCCCCCGGCGTTTTGGACCCGTTCTCATTTGACTACCATTTCCAATTGTTTAGGCGAGGTCCTCGAGGTAAGCCTACCTCAAACCAACTATCCATCCGTATGCATATCCAAGCCTATATCTTCGGAATGGCATAGGAATCTTAAGACCAGAATCAGTGCTGAGGGTTTTATGGATCTCAAGATCACTTATTCCAAAACTCCAGTCCTGACTCCTAGTCTCAAAAACAAAGGCCCTGTGTATCAGGAAGAAATCAGACAAGTTTGGGTCCCCAAAGAGAAAAATGAGGAGAAGGATTTCAATGGGAGTAACCCCCACAACTAGGATATGGACAGAAGTGGGAATATGAATATGTTCCGGAATGTTGAATCCAATAAGCAAGGCCCTCAAATGATATTCAATATTAATAAAGATATGGTGGTCACCCTGGAAAATATTAACATTTCAGTCAGAATTGACACAGGTGACATCTTCCTATCTAGGCCTAAACCTCCTGACCCCCCTCAGAAATGGGAGACTACCAAATTTAATCAGATAATTGAAGAGCTCCTAGATAAGGAGGAGGAAGGTTGGAAAGTGATTGATAGGAAAAAAGGAAGAGGTAAGAAAAAATTTTACCAGGGTCCCAGCAGGGCCAGCCCGAGAAAATCCACCATCCAGGCGGGACATGTGGTAGGGAAGTATAGGTGTTGATGGATAAAAGCATAAATTGTGTGACCTGGAATCTCCAGGGAATTAATAACTGTATTAAAAGAGATAGATTGAAGGTCTGCATCTCCACCCTCAACCCTGATATTTTATTCATACAAGAGCATAAAATTCATGATGATAATCATAAAATCATTATTGGTAAAACTCTTCCTCCAGGGTATGATCTCTAGTCTATTCCTGCTAATGATTCCTCTGCAAGTATTGCTGTGATCTGGAAGAACAGCCTCAATATCTCGGACATTTACATGGTTAATGGTAGAAATGGTAGATGGCAAATCATGCTATGTAACTTATTTAAAATTAGGGTGGCCTTAGTTAACATTTATGCTTTTAATAACTCAAGTGATAGGGTAGGAATTTGGAATTTGGTCAAAAATAGCCTTGACAACATGGAATTTGATGAGTGTATCCTGGGTGGTGATTTGAATATGGTAACTAACGAATTTATGAAGAATAAGAATTTCAGGCCTCTAGGAGCTCAGGAAAATAATGCTTGGAGGAATCTTATCAGCAGCCATAACCTGATGCTGGCAAGAACTAAGCCTAATTCCTATAGTTGGACCGACAAGAGAAATGATCCTACACTCTGCCTTCATGATAGGTTCTATCTATCTGAAAACCTTTGGAACTGTAGCAACAGGGTTAGTAATATGGAAGGATATACCCTATCCAACCACTTTCCTCAGCAGATGATTATCTCTGACAAGAATACCAATAATAGGAAAAGAAAGACTTATTTTAAGCTGAACTCTAATCTCTTGGATCAGGAAGATTTTTTGGTCAGGTTGCAACAGGTTATCTCCAGATTCCCAAAATCCACGGGACCTTCAGGGTGGATGTTTTGGTGGATTACTGTATCTAAAGCCATTAAGAACTGGCTTAAGGAGTGGGGCAAAGAGATTCACAGGCAAAAAATGGCAACTCTCCAAAACTTGAGGGATATCCTTCCCCAAGCTCATGAATCAATCAAGGATAACATCAGTGCTGAGATCGAGAGGGAAGAAATCAGAATAGCTCAGGGATGGAGACTTAAGGCTAAGATTAGAGAAATCAAAGAGGATGAAAGAGGCAGCTCAAAGTTTTTCTTTGCCAAGGCAAAAGGTAGAATTAAGAGAAATCATATCTTTGACGTTAAGGTCAGGGATGAAACTATTACATATGAGGAGCAGATCAAAAAGGCTGCCTCAGAGCATTTCACGAACATCATGGGAACCAATCATGACAGCCATTTCAGCAGGATGGATGATTTCATAAATATTCAGCCCAAGGTTATGGCTGAAGATAATGATACCCTGAACAGGCCTTTTACCAATGCTGCCCGAGAGATGGACAAAGGCAAGACCCCTGGGCCAGATGGCCTACCAGTGGAATTCTTCCTGAAAACCTGGCCTATTTTGGGAGAGTGTATTACGAGCTTAGCCAACGAATTCAGGGATAAGAAATGTTTGGACGCCAGGATCAACACCAGCCTTATCACGCTCATCCCCAAGGTGGACATGCCAGCATCCTTTTCGGATTATAGACCGATTTCCCTCTCCAATGTGATCTACAAGCTGATCTCGGGTACCATAGCTCGGAGACTCAAACCAGTGCTGGACAGAATAATTAGCTCCTCCCAAGCTGCTTATCTTAAAGACAGGTTCATTCTGGACAACGTTGTTACTGCCATCTTGGGACTCAATTGGGCAAAGGACTCCAAACAGGATATTGCCTTAATCAAACTGGATATCACCAAAGCCTTTTGATACTGTAAGTTGGAATTTTCTTTTTAAATGTTGCAGTGCTTTGGGGTTCTCCAATGAGGTAATCCTTATCTTTAGGGCTATTCTTTCTAATTCAAGGTCTTCAGTCCTAATTAATGGGGAATGCAGTCTCTTTTTCCCTCTAAAGAGAGGAGTGAAACAAGGGTGCCCTTTAGCTCCCTTTCTTTTTCTTATTATCATGGAAGCTCTTCACTGTAAATTGGAAGAGGCCAAGAATTCTAACCTGATCCAGGGGCTAAACCTTCCTACTAATGAAGAAGGAATGGATGAAATTTTGAATGGGCATTTTGCAGATGACACTTTCATTTTGGTTTCTATGGATAATCAATCGATCATCAACACTCAAGCCATTCTGGAGATATTTGGTAATGTATCCGGATGCAAGATTAATCCTATTGAATCGAAGGTTATGTCCAGAGATCAGGTAAAAGGAGAACAAACAGCTGATCTCCTTGGCTGTAAGTATATTCTCCCAACCAATTCTTCTAAGATTTTGGGTATCCCTTATGCTCTTAAAGGTAGCCCCTCTGATATATGGACAGAGATCATCGAGAAATTCCAAAAAAAGATAGACAATCTTAACTCCAAGTATATCTCCAAGCAGGGCAGGGCGATCGTTGCTAACTCTGTTATTTCTTCATCCCATGTCTACCAGTCCTCTGTCATTCTTGCTCCCAAGAAAGTCTCTAATAAGTTGCAGAGTATCATTGGCAGATTCATCTCTCGTGGCCAAAACAGAAGATGCTGGGTCCCGGTAGCCATGACGGAGTGTTGCAAAAAGAAGATAGATGGCGGCCTGGGGGTTATTAATATTGAGAAACAGGGCCTAGCTCTGGCAGCCAAGTATTTTTTTAAAGCTGCTCACAATCTGATCAAGCACCCAATCTCCATCATCATCAGACGTTACCTTAGGAAATGTTGGTCCTTTGGTTAGAGACAGCTAAGAGTAATTCTTCCCCACTCAATTTATTTCCCCTTCACAGCCCCTAGTTCTACTCCTGCCCTTATTAAGAAGTGGATCAAAGCGTGGAATCTGGTTAGGGGGGTGTTTGATTGGAAGGAAGGTCTATCTGTGGACCAGTCCATTTTTTGGAATCCAGCTATTCTTACCAATAATCCTTCTCTTTGTTTAGCTTGTCACTTCCCAGATCAGGCTAAGCTATGGTGTTCCAAAGGAGTTATTCTGATCAGGGATATGTACAATGCAGGGAATAAATTACTAATCGAATATTTTTTATTAGCCAGAATGACTTTAGCTAAACTTGCTCGATATTAATCCCAAAACATTCTGTGGTTTAGCTAAACTCTATATATTTTTCTCTCATACTTTCTAGCGTTTAGCTAAACTAACCCAAACATCATCCCAAAAATTTCTATGGTGTGGCCAACAGAAAATATTAAACCAAATTACTATACTTTTTTTCTAGTCATTTTCTTTGTGAAAACATTCTAAAATAATGCTAATTAGTAAAGTCTAGAACTCAAATTAATTCATAATGCTAGAAACTAAACTACTAGTCATATATTTCATATAAACTAGAATGATGTTAGCTAAACTAGCCCGAAATTCATTCTAAAAGTTTCTATGGTTTAGCTAAACACTACAAAATCTCACGCTCTTACTTTCTAGCGTTTGGCTAAAGAGCTCCAGGGTTGGTGTAGTCCCGAAAAATGTTAAGCTAAAATTATTATTTTTTTCCAAATTTTTTCCATTTACTTTAGCCAATTTTTTTTGAAAATGTGCTAAAAAATCGCCAAATAGCTAAGTTTAGCCCTTAAATTATTCCATGGTACAATGAGGATGGGATCATCCCTTTTAGGGAGTCGGCTTTAGCTATGGAAGGAGAAGCTTGCGAGAATCTTTACAATAACATATGCACCACCTTGCTTCAAGGAATTTGGTCCAATAGTGGGGACAACTGGAACTACCATGGAAAGACAGTGTTATCTGTTAAAATGGCTTACAGATTTCTCACAAGGGATCTTACTATGTCTATCCATGATAAATGGCAAACTGGTGCAGACAGGTGTGCGAAAAATCTCAAATTCATGTGGTCGAGCCCAATTTATCCCAAAATTAAGTCCTTTATGTGGCAATTATGGCATAAGGCCCTGGCGACAAATAGCAAGAGATACAGAATGCAAATGGCTGATTCAGATGTTTGTCCGAGGTGTCTGGGGCAAAAAGAGGATGAAGACCACCTTTTTAGGGAGTGTTTGTGGTCAGAGTGGGTGCTGGAATTAGCATCCAATATCCTCGGCTATAGTATCACCTCCATTAACTCTCTGGAATTCTTTTTACCTGACAATCCGAATGATTGGAGAGTCTATATCTTGCTATGGAGGATCTGGAAAGGGCGTAATTCGCTCATATTCAATCAGGATATTATTCACCCAGAGGCGGTCATCAAGCAGATCATATATAACTGGATTTATGATGCCACTTAATTTATTCTTACAGCTTTCTGTTCGATTTCAGGAATTATCTATGTATTGGTGCGAAAGATCAAATGGCGAAGGACCGACCCTTTTACCAATATGGAGTGGCTCAAGGTCTTTGGACCTCCAAATTTGTTTGGACATGAAGAACCATGCTCATGTAATTGCTGCTGCGATCAGAACTATGACGTCAGAAGAATTCTATTGTGCGAAGCCAAGGATAATACAGGAAGATTCAACATGGCCAAGGCGGGATCCTGTCTCTGCACATATTGTGTTCTTACCATTATGGTCAAGGGGAGGGGTCGGAAAGTCAGCAATTTCCACCTCAGATCCCCATTCTAGTAAGCTAAAACATGCTCTCTATGATAGTTCCAGTCTCTCTCAGGGGAAACTCAAATTTCAGGACTTAACTGTTTTTATCTTTAAAACTTTACTCTTTTATACATGATATGGGTTATACTTCCCTGTAAAAAGTAAAATTTTGTAACTTTTTATACATATAAATATACATATCGGCCTTCAATAAAAAAAAATTATATTTATAATGAATACTACAACCTATTTCGTTCTCGATCGAGAAAACGAAATTTCTCTAATTAATTAATTCTTGCTCTATAACCTAGTCTGCTCTTTTCTAAAGGATTAAACCCTCAATCCACAAGTATCTACGCCTTGAAATTACTGCAGCTATGCATATCCAAGCTTTGTTCTCAACAAAAGACACTTATAAAAGCATAAAGCATGTACAAATTTCATTTTAATATCGTACTGCCCTAAATTACACATCATAGACTAACGGACTGCAACCATAAATATCGTAGGGCAGACACACCATTGGAATGTTGCATTATCCCAATGGGGGTTTTTTAGATTCTGACCCCCTTCCCCAACCCCAAAAAAAAAAAAAAAAAAAAAAATCGTGACGTGGGCAAGTTTGCCATGAAGACAACATTTTTTGTGTCGCAGGCAGGTGGAGAACAACGAAACAGTGAAAAAATGCAATGGATCAGTTTGTTCTTGCATTAATTGATAGTTTCGATGGCAAACTTAGCCGATCAACTGCTCCATCTGCTCCACCATCACCTCCTCCACGAATTGGCATGTAGAAGAATAGATGAATGTAGACAATTCAAACCATTATATACCTTTGCTTTGTTCTTTGCTCAGAAATTTCTAATTCTCCTTTTAGTTCAATGGCATTGAAGTTTAGTAATTCTAATCCAAATATCACTACCATGCAGCAATTGCTTGCAAGAACTGCTAGCAAGGATGAAACTGTTGCATTATGCACCCATTTTAGCATGTTGCCTGAGCAAATAGAGTGTGAAAAGTGTGGAAAAACAATGAAGCTAAGAGAGATAATAGGGGAACGAAGGATGGAATGAAATGGAAGTGCAAAGGGAAAAGATGCAATTTTCAATGTTCGCTTCGTAGAGGTACCTGGTTTTCTAGATCACATCTTACATTAAATAAAATATTATTAGTCAGATATTGTTGGGCAATGAGTATGCTCCAAGAATTCACTATGAATGAATGCGGAATTGCAAAAGAGGCCATTGTCAATTGGTATAATTTTTGTCAAGATATTTGCAGCATCTCCATTCAGAAACATAGTGAGGTCATAGGTGGTCCAAGAAAGATTGTGGACATCCATGAGAGTAAATTTGGTAAGAGAAAATACAATAAGGAAAGAAGAGTAGAAGGATAGCGGGTTTTTGGTGGCATAGAATGGGATTCTGACAAGATGTTTATGGTGCATGTTCTAGATAGGACAAAAGATACTTTGGCAGATATAATTTTTTATTATATTGTTCCATGTAGTATTATTTACAACGATTGTTGGGCCGGATATGATTCAGAATGGTTATCGCAATTAGAATATGAACATTACAATGTTAATCACACCCAGTACTTTAAAGATCCAGTTATAGGAGTGCCTACTAACATAATAGAATCAACTTGGGGAGCAGTTAAGAGATCCATGATACTGTTAAGGGCTTCTATGCATCATATTTTTTCGAGTACATGTGGAGAAAGCGATTGCCTTCATAACAATTAAAATAATTTCTTTTTTGACCCCAAAGGTTTCAATGATTTTTCAATGACTAACAATTATCAATACTTCATGTTCCCAACATGTTCTTCATTGGTTGCATCACTCTTAACATTAAACCACTTGAGTAGCAAGATCCCCTTCACCTTGGCTTAGATTATTGAGAACATAGACTAACCTACTGCCACTGCTTCTCATAGGTTGTCCTTGCAGCAATTTATAAGTTTGCTTTCAAATATAAACCCTCACATGACATGACTTATATGCTGATAATCCTTCACTCCTCCTTCAGCTTATAAGTCTGCATCTCTGCAACATTCATTTGCCTTCTGAATTTTGTAAACTTGATCTCTGGCAGTGCTTTGGTAAACAAATCAGCTACCTGGTCATTTGTATCAATATATTTCATGTGTATGAGCTTTTTCTCTACTAAGTCTCGTATAAAATGCATGTTTAGCTCAATGTGCTTGGTTCTATCATGATATACCGGATTCTTAACTATTGCTATACAACTCTGACTGTCAGTCCAGATTTTTGTAGGTCCTTATTGGGTACACTAGTAATAGTGCCCAGCGTTGCTGGGCATAAGTTGGGAGCCTAAACATGTTCTGGTCGCAATGAGAAATACGTGCAGTAATAATTCAACTATTTTAACCTAACTTTTTATTTGAACAAATGTTTTTCAAAGGTTTAACAATGTTTGAAAGGAACCTAGCTCCTTGATGTTAGATAGTGTTGCATCAGTATCTCTGAGAGCTTTGAGTAGAACAACCTTGTGCTTGTCCATAACAATTCTGAGATCTGCTATTTTTTTCTAAAGGTCTTGTTGCTTGATGTTCTTAACTGCTACTATGTTCCCAAGTTCCATTAGCATTTACAACAAAAAGGAAAAGATGTGTGTTCTCGTGACTTTCCTTTTTTTTTTTTGTTGCACATAGTGTTTACATTTGGGGCGTCAAATATGCAATGCAATAAGTGTTTGATATCTCTAGCACTAACATTGTGAAGGTAACATTGCCAAATATGCAATGCACTAAGTGTTTGGTATCTCTAGCACTAACATTGTAAACGTAACATTGTCAATTTATAAGTTGTCGATGGTATTGTGAGAGTGATGTAGTGCATGATTCCTTGTGCATGGTTTTTCCAACTGTCATAAGTTCCTACTAACGTTGTGTGTCTTTCAAAGTTTAATATGTATTGCAGATGACGACATGATTTGACGTTGTGATTGCAACATTCCACACAAAATAAGGGCAGCATTATACCAAGTGCCCTCCTTACTCCATAAAACCATCTTAAATTATAATTAAATTATTATTTACTATTGTGCTTCTGATGAAGTCGAACTTGGCAAGTCACTCATGAACAGAGAGCCAGCCTGTGGTATAATTCTTAAAAGGGGTAACAGATTCTTGGATGGCAGAATGAGATAAATTATGCATGAGATTTATAGCTGGTAGTCACATACCCAATAGGTCTAGAATTGCAATTACTTAACTGCCAGTTAGAGGCTCTGCTAGAACAGATACAGAATTTCCAAAATAGACAAAAGGAGGCATTGCAGAAGGAGGCATTGCAGAAATAGTCCTAAGATCCCTAATTGATGGAAGAAGAAGAGTTTGGTCCTAATGTGGTCCCTCTACCACAAACATCTATACCATATGATTTAAGTTTCCAAGCCTGTATTATGTCTCTGCATAGGCGATCCTTCGCTGCTCTATTCCTGAATTTCCATCAAATTGACCAATTAGAGAATTATTTCCATATTGCGAAGTACTCTTCATAATTTGGCTCTACACGTCATTGCTATTAGTTCCATTTGGCCCTCCATACTATTTGGCTTGGAACTGTTTGCATCATAGAATCAAGCTGCAGATAGTAACATAATAATGTTAGCCTTGTGCATTCGCCAACATTTCATTGCACTGGATGGACCTGGTTTACCAATATTTCATTGCACTGGATGGACCTGGTTTTTGAAATGCATTGATAGTCATAAGTTTTATGATTCAACATTGATAACGTAGAGAAAATATCAAGGCTCAGAATAATATGGCTGGTTTGCCACCTATAATGAGCTTAGTTTTCATCACAATTCATTGACATAAGTTGATTTTTCATGATAAAATAATGGTCTTACCAGCTCAAGCACTTTCTTTGATGCCCCAAAATTTGCAAGCTTGATATGCCCCAGATTATCCACTACCCTGAGATTTAACAAAGCCAGCATCCAACATAGACAATCCATAAAATACAGTGCTGTCTAGTGACCTTGATAAGGTAGTTTGCACCTGGAACAGAACTATTAATATTACTTACTACAGATTACTTGCCCAACTATTAATATTACTTGCCTCCTTAGGAAAGCTGGTCAAATAAAATAAAAGCACATCCATAAGAACCTGTGCATCGTCGAGAGCCGAGCCAAAGCCCAGTATTGGAAGCACTTAAACTTCTTGAAAATGCATGGTCACCACCAGCTCCACAGTTGCGAGGGCTGGTCTCTGGCGTGCTCCCTGAAGATGTTGCACACTGCTCTGGAACTGGAGAGAGATGTTGCAGTAGAAGAACTTGGTGACTCCACCTCTGATTCTGCTACCGAGCTAGCAACATCTGAGCAGGTTGGAACACCTCCTGACTGAGTTGTACCTCGAGATGCCTTGGCTGTAAACATGTGCTTTATTCCTTAGTGTTTTAAACCTTATACTTCTGTCACATGTCACAATATGAATTTTCCATTGGAAATTCACCTGATGCAGACATATATAGCAGGATAATAGAATCCAGCGGAAGCTCTTCACAAGCAGTAGCTAAGACCTGTGAATGGAAAATATATAATCCCCCTCTGCTCTCCGCCATAGCCAACCCTTTCGGAGCTCTCTGGCATTCTACTTTGCGGCGCTGGCGAAATGGTAAGCAAAATCGGGTCCCAGCTTCAATCCGAGCACAGATTAGCCTGGAATCAGTGAAGTCGGGGATATAAAGCCTGCTAGCAACATCCAAGAATGGTCGGGGCCGAGAAGAGTTTAGGATTGCAAGCTTTATTTTCGTTTGTTCTGTTTTCTTCAGCAGGGAGTTCTATTGCGGGCAAGCCCTAAAAATCGCCCTAAAAATCCTGACCGTCGAAATTACTAAGATGGATCTCAGCCATCCAATCTAGGGCTGGATCCAAGAATTACAGCAAAACATTATAATATAAGATCCTAATTCATTCAATAATCTTGTCAACCACACTCATTCTTTGGCAACTAGAGAGGATGCAGCGTATTCTGCTTCAGCTGAACTCATTGCCACTGCTGCTTGCTTTTTGCGTCTCCAGGTTATCACACCTCCTCCTAACCAGAAGTTGATTTTCTAGTGTACAGATCTCCTCCCCAATCTACATCACTATAACACATCAGAGTTAGATTTTCTGAGTAAAAGCATATTCCATGAGTTTGAGTCCCCTTTAGATATTTAAGAACTCGTTTAGCTGCCTCCCAATGTTCTTTAGTAGCATCATGATTTCTCCTGCTCAAAATGTTGACTGCATAGGCTATGTCAGGGCGAGTACTGTTTGCCAGAAATAATAGGCACCCCACCAAGGCTCTGTAAGGTACATTTTGCATTTCAATAACCTCATCATTTGTAACATCATGTACTTCTGTCAGTCTATGTCCAGCTACTATAGGAATCTTTGATGGTTTGGCTTCAGTTAGCTTGAACCTTTTCAGCATATTTTCTACATGTGTACTTTGATGCAACTTTAACCATTTCAACTTTCTGTTTCTAACAACCTCAATCCCAAGAAACTTCTTGAGTTCACCTAGGTCTGACATTTGAAACCTAGATTTTAAAATACCTTTGCATATGTTCAGAATTTTCAAAGAGCTTGCAACCATAATACAATCATCTACATAGAGTGCAATAATGCAATATTCTCCATTTTGCTCAAATCTATAAAGATTCCCATCATTTTGCAATTTTTCAAAGCCTTGTTCTTGTAAAAAATAATTTATACATAAATACCATTCTCTTGGTGACTGTTTCAATCCATATACAGCCTTGTTTAGCTTCCAGACCATATCCTTACCATGTGAATATCCTGGAGCCTGTTTCATATAAGCCTCCTCCTCCAGAGTAGCATTTAAAAATGCAGTTTTTACATCCATGTGGTGTAGCAGCTAGAAAAACTCTAATGCTTGTAAGTTTGACTATAGGAAAGTAGATTTCATCATAATCTCTTCCTTTTTTTCGTGTGTATCCTTGAGCAACCAATCTTACTTTAAACTTCTTACTTCCATTAGGGTTTAATTTAACTTTATACAACCATTTACTTCCAGTTTACCATCAGCCTTAATTAGCTCATATGTTTTGGTCTCTTCAAAAGATTTAAGCTCATCATTCATGGCAGCTATCCACTTATCCTTGTCATGACTTTGTTGAGCTTCCTCAAAACTTTGAGGAATAATTTCATCCTCCAGAATAGCCATAATTTGTTCTTGCTCAAAGGTGACACCTCTTCTACTTCTCCCTAATTCATTTCTGCCATACAGTTTTCCTTCTTCTAACTTTGCTTCCTCTACTAATCTTTCTGCCTGAGTCTTTCTTTTTTTCTTCTCTATATGATGACCAGCTAATCCTTGTTGTTCTTGTTCCTCAGCTTGCATCTTGATCATTTCTGGAACCTCAGTTTCTGCTGACCTTGAGTTAAGATTTTCTTCTTCATTATCATCTGCATCATCTATTTCAAACTTAGGTTGCATCTCTGGTTTTGTTATGACTGTTTTGACTCCCTTTTTATACCTGTCCTTGTATAGTATGCCCTCATTGAACAAAACATCTCTGCTGATTATGACAGATTTAGTTTCAGGAACATATACTCTATATCCTTTGGATTGCTCATCATACCCTACAAGAAATCCTTCTTCAGCCTTGTTATCTAGCTTCTTCCTTAACTCAGCTGGTACATGAGCATACATCAAGCAACCAAAGGCTTTTAGTTTTTCATAGTTTATCCTTTTATTTGGACTTCATAGAGCATCTGGAATATTACCCTTTAGACTAGCTGATGGCAACATGTTTTGTATTAAAACTGCAGTTTGTAATGCTTCTTCCGAAAATTTATTAGGCAGACCACTTCCCTTTATCATGGCTCTAACTGCATCCATTATAGTTCTATTCTTTCTCTCAGAGACCCCGTTCTGCTGAGGAGAATATCTGCAGGTTAACTGCCTTTTAATTCCATGGGCTATACAAAAATATTTAAATTGCTTAGCAAGGTATTCACCTCCTCTATCAAACCTAATTCATTTCAGTTTGAGACTGGTTTCTCTTTCCATCTCTGCCACATATTGTTTAAATGCACTCAATGCTTGAGATTTCCTTGCTAAACAGTATGTCTTGCACTTCCTGCTATAGTCATCTGTGAATGTTATAAAGTACCTTTTATTGGTTCTAATTTGCACATTTAAAGGACCACATAAGTCAGAATGCACTAACTCTAGAACTTGCTGTGCTCTAGACTTACTTTTAGGAAATGGCAGCCTGTTTAATTTTCCCAAAGCACATCCTTCATAAATAACTTCATTTGTCTTGTTGTCATGATAGTTTATGTGGCCTTGCTTCAATAAATATTTTAAATTTTTGTAATTTGTATGTGCCAGTCTTCTGTGCCATAGATCAACACTGTCTTCTTGTATTGCATTTATACTATGATGCATCACATTGTCCATTTCAAATAGATTTCCAACCCTTTTAGCAAAAAACTTTAATGAAATCCAGGTACACATTACATTTGTCTCCTTCAAATACTACTCGATAACCCAAATCACATAACTGACTGACAGAGATTAATTTTTTTATTATTGCTGGTATATACAGAACGTCTTCTATGTTCACAACATTTCCCTTGAGATCTTCTAGCTGTAATAGACCCCTCACCCCTTGAAGAGCTCCATTCCCTACTTGAATTTTTCTAGAGCTTGTAGTTGATATATTTTTCAGAAACTCAGTAGACTGTACTACTGATCTTTCAGCTCCACTATCAACTATCAAGTGATCAGGTTTATTAGTAGCAATACTTTCATTCACAACAGCAAATTCAATATTTACCTCATCTTCGTCTTCCTCCTCAGTAACTCCTTTGGAATTAACCTCCTTTTCTTGAGCAACATATGTTTTTTCATACCCTCGACCTCTCCCTCTTCCAAATCTGCCTCTACTTGGCTCTCCTCTTCCTCTAGATTTTCTAAAGTTCTTAGGTGTAGGACACTTTGATGCTACATGCCCTCTCCCTCCACATGTATAGCAATTAAACTCTCTCTTAAGCCTAGGGCATTCATTTTTATAATGCCCTAGCTCATGACAGTTATAGCACACAACTTTTTCCTTCTTTTTGACAAGCAAGACTTCTGGAGTTTCCTCATTCTGACTTTGCCTTAAGATCGTTTTTTGTTCCCATTCAGTTCTTAAGGTAGTTTCAGCTTCTTCCCTAGATTTACATGAGTTTCTTATGAATAAGGCTAAGGTCTCATTGTCACCTATAGCTCTAGATATTTGCAAGACCTGACTTCTTTCAGAAATTACAACTCCAGCACCATCCAAATCAACAATTAAGTTGTCAAATTTATTGAAGAATTCTTTCACATCTTCATCCTCTCTTAATTTCAAACCTCTTAATTCATTTTCAAGTAAGTCTATTTGTGAGAAAGTTTTTTCCTCATAATGTTTCAATAGAAACTTCCACATTTCTCTAGGCCCAAGAGATCTAAGCTTAAGACGAATAGATGGACTTACCTTGCATGATATGATCCCTTGAGCTTCTTTGGCCTTGACTTGCAAAGATTTTCCTCCACTAGAGCCACTAACTCCTCCTCCTGTCACACCTGCTGTGGACTGAGCCACTGTGCCAGCTGCAGACCCTGTAGAGTCTGATCTGTTTAGAATCCCTGCTTCAGCACTAATAGTCCCACTTGGATCTACCAGATCCTAGAGGTCTTCCACCTCTAGTACGTATTTAATGGCGTCCTTCCAAACCTGGAATCGTGGACCGCCCTTGTACACATCAATAGTGTTCAACAAACTTGCTGCAAATCTACTAGATATATTGTAGCTCTGATACCAATGATGGTTATTTAATGACACTTGATAGAAAAACTAGATGTCTAGTAAGATTTTCCAACACCTATTTCAACAATCATTCAAATACAAAATATTGATCTAGTGAAAAGCCAAGATATGGTCACTAATTTTCACATAGATCATTTGCACTTCCAAATTATGAGCACTTCAATTTTTTGCTCACAAGTCAAGTGTCTTGATGTATTCCAGCCTTTTACAATTCAAATTTGTCATTCAACCATTGAATATAAGATAGCCAAAACACTGTTCATCGGGTATTGACCCGATCACTGTAGCAGGGTTGACCCCAGAAACGAACTGCTTGAATCGGCTTATACTGGCTTCATTGAACACATCCGTCGTCCAGTGGCCCAGATATCTTCTATTTTATGTGGCTTAAACAACTCCGACGGTTATGGGATTGGATTAACTTGCCAATCTTGTTCAAAACTTTCGTTTGAAATATCCCACAGGATAAGTGAAGAAATCGAGCCTTCGTAACCATTGCCTTCATTACAATTAAAATAATTTCTCTTTTGACCCCAAAGGTTTCAATGATTTTTCAATGACTAACAATTATCAATACTTCATGTTTCCAACATGTTCTTCATTGGTTGCATCACTCTTAATATTAAACCACTTGAGTAGCAAGATCCCCTTCACCTTGGCTTAGATTATTGAGAACATAGATTAACCTACTGCCACTGTTTCTCATAGGTTGTCCTTGCAGTCTTATTAGCTGGCTTAAGTTCTTGTACACTTGCTCAGCAATTTATAAGATTGCGTCACATGACATGACTTATATGCTGATAATCCTTCAAGCGATGTGAAGATAAAAAATGAGGCATTCAATGTCTTATGTGATCATGTTTGATTATATAACAGAGAAGTGTTGAATGGTCCTGAGGAGGCCTAGTTCTAAAATACAATTATTTCTTAGTTTTTGAGTGTCTGATCATGGTTTTCAGTGTCTTTCTTTGGTTCAGTGTGTCATTCTTTTATATTTCTGTTTCTGGTTTACTTTGTACTGCTTCATTGATAAAGAACTCTGAAAAGTTTCGTTGACAAGAAACAATAGCAGGAACAAAAAAAATCACGAACGTCGGCCTCTCACGATGCCAAAATCTGGCTTGTGTGGCATATTTGTCCAAATATCACTACCATGCAGCAATTGCTTGCAAGAACTGCTAGCAAAGATGAAACTGTTGCATTATGCACCCATTTTAGCATGTTGCCTGAGCAAATAGAGTGTGAAAAGTGTGGAAAAACAATGAAGCTAAGAGAGATAATAGGGGAACGAAGGATGGAATGAAATGGAAGTGCAAAGGGAAAAGATACAATTTTCAATGTTCGCTTCGTAGAGGTACCTGGTTTTCTAGATCACATCTTACATTAGATAAAATATTATTAGTCAGATATTGTTGGGCAATGAGTATGCTCCAAGAATTCACTATGAATGAATGCGGAATTGCAAAAGAGGCCATAGGTGGTCCAAGAAAGATTGTGGACATCCATGAGAGTAAATTTGGTAAGAGAAAATACAATAAGGAAAGAAGAGTAGAAGGATAGCGGGTTTTTGGTGGCATAGAATGGGATTCTGACAAGATGTTTAAGGTGCATGTTCTAGATAGGACAAAAGATACTTTGGCGGATATAATTTTTTATTATATTGTTCCATGTAGTATTATTTACAACGATTGTTGGGCCGGATATGATTCAGAATGGTTATCGCAATTAGAATATGAACATTACAATGGTAATCACTCCCAGTACTTTAAAGATCCAGTTATAGGAGTGCCTACTAACATAATAGAATCAACTTGGGGAGCAGTTAAGAGATCCAGGATACTGTTAAGGGCTTCTATGCATCATATTTTTTCGAGTACATGTGGAGAAAGCGATTGCCTTCATAACAATTAAAATAATTTCTCTTTTGACCCCAAAGGTTTCAATGATTTTTCAATGACTAACAATTATCAATACTTCATGTTCCCAACATGTTCTTCATTGGTTGCATCACTCTTAACATTAAACCACTTGAGTAGCAAGATCCCCTTCACCTTGGCTTAGATTATTGAGAACATAGACTAACCTACTGCCACTGCTTCTCATAGGTTGTCCTTGCAGCAATTTATAAGTTTGCTTTCAAATATAAACCCTCACATGACATGACTTATATGCTGATAATCCTTCACTCCTCCTTCAGCTTATAAGTCTGCATCTCTGCAACATTCATTTGCCTTCTGAATTTTGTAAACTTGATCTCTGGCAGTGCTTTGGTAAACACATCAGCTACCTGGTCATTTGTATCAATATATTTCATGTATATGAGCTTTTTCTCTGCTAAGTCTCGTATAAAATGCATGTTTAGCTCAATGTGCTTGGTTCTATCATGATATACCGGATTCTTAACTATTGCTATACAACTCTGACTGTCAGTCCAGATTTTTGTAGGTCCTTATTGGGTACATCCTAATTCATTCAATAATCTTGTCAACCACACTAATTCTTTGGCAACTAGAGAGGATGCAGCGTATTCTGCTTCAGCTGAACTCATTGCCACTGCTGCTTGCTTTTTGCGTCTCCAGGTTATCACACCTCCTCCTAAGTATATTGCATAACCAGAAGTTGATTTTCTAGTGTACAGATCTCCTCCCCAATCTACATCACTATAACACATCAGAGTTAGATTTTCTGAGTCAAAGCATATTCCATGAGTTTGAGTCCCCTTTAGATATTTAAGAACTCGTTTAGCTGCCTCCCAATGTTCTTTAGTAGCATCATGATTTCTCCTGCTCAAAATGTTGACTGCAAGGCTATGTTAGGGCGAGTACTGTTTGCCAGAAATAATAGGCACCCCACCAAGGCTCTGTAAGGTACATTTTGCATTTCAATAACCTCATCATTTGTAACATTATGTACTTCTGTCAGTCTATGTCCAGCTACTATAGGAATCTTTGATGGTTTGGCTTCAGTTAGCTTGAACCTTTTCAGCATATTTTCTACATGTGTACTTTGATGCAACTTTAACCATTTCAACTTTCTGTTTCTAACAACCTCAATCCCAAGATGTTCAAAATTTTCAAAGAGCTTGCAACCATAATACAATCATCTACATAGAGTGCAATAATGCAATATTCTCCATTTTGCTCAAATCTATAAAGATTCCCATCATTTTGCAATTTTTCAAAGCCCTGTTCTTGTAAAAAATAATTTATACATAAATACCATTCTCTTGGTGACTGTTTCAATCCATATACAGCCCTGTTTAGCTTCCAGACCATATCCTTACCATGTGAATATCCTGGAGCCTGTTTCATATAAGCCTCCTCCTCCAGAGTAGCATTTAAAAATGCAGTTTTTACATCCATGTGGTGTAGCTCTAAATTCATAGCATTAGCCTAGCTAGCAAAACTCTAATGCTTGTAAGTTTGACTATAGGAGAGTAGATTTCATCATAATCTCTTCCTTTTTTTCGTGTGTATCCTTGAGCAACCAATCTTGCTTTAAACTTCTTACTTCCATCAGGGTTTAATTTAACTTTATACAACCATTTACTTCCAGTTTACCATCAGCCTTAATTAGCTCATATGTTTTGGTCTCTTCAAAAGATTTAAGCTCATCATTCATGGCAGCTATCCACTTATCCTTGTCATGACTTTGTTGAGCTTCCTCAAAACTTTGAGGAATAATTTCATCCTCCAGAATAGCCATAATTTGTTCTTGCTCAAAGGTGACACCTCTTCTACTTCTCCCTAATTCATTTCTGCCATACAGTTTTCCTTATTCTAACTTTGCTTCCTCTACTAATCTTTCTGCCTGAGTCTTTCTTTTTTTCTTCTCTATATGATGACCAGCTAATCCTTGTTGTTCTTGTTCCTCAGCTTGCATCTTGATCATTTCTGGAACCTTAGTTTCTGCTGACCTTGAGTTAAGATTTTCTTCTTCATTATCATCTGCATCATCTATTTCAAACTTAGGTTGCATCTCTGGTTTTGTTATGACTGTTTTGACTCCCTTTTTATACCTGTCCTTGTATAGTATGCCCTCATTGAACAAAACATCTCTGTTGATTATGACAGATTTAGTTTCAGGAACATATACTCTATATCCTTTGGATTGCTCATCATACCCTACAAGAAATCCTTCTTCAGCCTTCTTATCTAGCTTCTTCCTTAACTCAGCTGGTACATGAGCATACATCAAGCAACCAAAGGCTTTTAGTTTTTCATAGTTTATCCTTTTATTTGGACTTCATAGAGCATCTGGAATATTACCCTTTAGACTAGCTGATGGCAACATATTTTGTATTAAAACTGCAGTTTGTAATGCTTCTTCTGAAAATTTATTAGGCAGACCACTTCCCTTTATCATGGCTCTAACTGCATCCATTATAGTTCTATTCTTTCTCTCAGAGACCCCGTTCTGCTGAGGAGAATATCTGCAGGTTAACTGCCTTTTAATTTTATGGGCTATACAAAAATATTTAAATTGCTTAGCAAGGTATTCACCTCCTCTATCAGACCTAATTCATTTCAGTTTGAGACTGGTTTCTCTTTCCATCTCTGCCACATATTGTTTAAATGCACTCAATGCTTGAGATTTCCTTGCTAAACAGTATGTCTTGCACTTCCTGCTATAGTGATCTGTGAATGTTATAAAGTACCTTTTATTGGTTCTACTTTGCACATTTAAGGGACCACATAAGTCAGAATGCACTAACTCTAGAACTTGCTGTGCTCTAGACTTACTTTTAGGAAATGGCAGCCTGTTTAATTTTCCCAAAGCACATCCTTCACAAATAACTTCATTTGTCTTGTTGTCATGATAGTTTATGTGGCCTTGCTTCAATAAATATTTTAAATTTTTGTAATTTGTATGTGCCAGTCTTCTGTGCCATAGATCAACACTGTCTTCTTGTATTGCATTTATACTATGATGCATCACATTGTCCATTTCAAATAGATTTCCAACCCTAAAAACTTTAATTCATTATCCAGGTACACATTACATTTGTCTCCTTCAAATACTACTCGATAACCCAAATCACATAACTGACTGACAGAGATTAAATTTTTTATTATTGCTGGTATACACAGAACGTCTTCTATGTTCACAACATTTCCCTTGAGATCTTCTAGCTGTAAATGACGTTTACTTTCGTTTCACCGAATAGAAAGTAAACCAAGTTCTAGAAATACGATGGCAGTTTTAACAGTTAGTTATTTTTTGTCCTATTCTCTCCTAGCCTTCTATTTAGCAGTTTTCTCGCTTTTTCATTCTTCATCAGCTCGCTTTTGCATCTCTCGTCCTTCTTTCTACAGTTTGGCACCCTGTGCATCACGTTCTTAGGCATCCACGCTGGTTGCATCACGTTCTTAGGCATCCACGCTGGTTTTCTATGGCTCCAAAGGCGATAAAGCTTAGGAAGAGGTCTGCAGCAGAGTCTCCGGATGAGGTTCCGGCATGGCTTAAAGCCATGGAAGGCATGTTGGAAGCCAAGATGGGCAATCTAAATGGCGTCATGGAAAGCAGACTGCAGGCGAAATGGGATGATCTGTATGGCTCTAAGGCAGAAGATGTTGTGGCATTGAAATCCAAGATCGCATCTTTGCAAGAGGAGACCCAACGAAAGGGCAAGAGAGCAAGAACCCCTATTTTGAAGTATCACGAAAATATCAAGCAGTTTGATTTCTTGAATCAATTAGAAGACTCCTTCGCGGATTTAGAGCGCCATTTGCAATTGCACAAGGCCCTGGACTCGGCAGCTAAGAGCATCATTGACAAAGGTAACACCTTAATTTCTAAAAGGAAAAATCTAATCTGCATCAGAGATAGGGAGGGGCCAAGAGTTGCAGAGTTATACGAAATGGGGGATTTAACCCTTCTGGATGTGGAAAAGAATCTTTGTTAGATGTTTTTTGGCTCTAATCTGTGGTGAATCTGCCAGGAGACTCTGTATGTTTGTCAATTTGCACTAAATAATCTGTTAAAGGATAGTTTTCGATTCAATTTTTCTGTTTAAGGAAGTTTTGGTTCAGTTATTGGGTGCAATCGTCCTGTTTATTGTGGCTCAGTTGTCTGCTTAGACAAATAAAAGTGTGTGTTGGCTGTCTTGGAAGATGCAGAGTTTTCAGAAGTAGTTTACAGGAATAGTTGTTTTACACGGCTTGCTCCTGTCGTGATTTTGCTGTTGTTCAATAATCAGTGCCTACCCCTCTGTTGTTGCTTTAGTTTTCTGATCACCCGCAGTGCTAGGACAACCAAATCCCAAGATCTATGATCTCTATTGCTTTCTACAGTCTTTGTGAATCGAAACCCTTTTTTGCCGTGTTTTTCCCTGTTCTTTTTGACAGACCTGTTTCTTTCCATGGCGGTTTGCTACCTCACGGCTCTCATACGTAGGTTGCAGTCTGTACCAGAGTGCCATGCCATGCTAGGATCGCCGGCCAGGTCTGCTTCTTTGCCTTCAGTTCAAGCAAGAGCTCCTTCTTTGCCATGTCAGGTCGCCGCCAGGTTTAGCCGCTCTGTTTCTGCCTTGCTGAAACAAAGATAACTATTCTTGGCCCATTTTGAATCGTTGTGGTTTACTAAGATTTAGCCCTATTCTCATTCCCATGACAATACTGGATTTTATTTTAACCAACCTATAGGTAGTCTTACTTCTCCTGCTCGTCAAGAAGATCTGGTGGATTAACAGGATGAGACCTTATAATCCTAAGTTGTGGGTTTATTGTTGGTTATGCAACGTTTGAGTTCAATGATAAAACCGTTATAATCCTAAGTAAGTGGTGGGCTTGTTGCTAGCTATTGGATGTTTAAGTTCAATTGCTGCCTTTTGTGACTATGGTAAGGTGCTTGATGGGCAAGAAATAAGCAAAAGGGATTGATTTCACCATTGTTCTTAGTGTTCCCAACCATAAGTCTACCTTGCAAACTTTTGTTCTTGTTCCCTACCATTCGTTCTTTTTTGCTACTATGTATTCATTTGGATTTGTTTTCTTTCAGTATTTTAGCAGGAAAGTATGTGACCTTCATATGTATGTCTGCTAGCTTTTGTTGGTCTTGGCCTCACTTTATTGTTTCATGCTCTGCCTCTTTTTCAGCATTCTTGTCCATTTTCACCTTAGTATTTCTAGAAATGACGTTTACTTTCGTTTCACCGAATAGAAAGTAAACCAAGTTCTAGAAATACGATGGCAGTTTTAACAGTTAGTTATTTTTTGTCCTATTCTCTCCTAGCCTTCTATTTAGCAGTTTTCTCGCTTCTTCATTCTTCATCAGCTCGCTTTTGCATCTCTCGTCCTTCTTTCTACAGTTTGGCACCCCACCCTCCCACCCTTGCTCTCATATGCCTTATTGGTAAGCTAATTTCTTGTTGGAGGTACTAGTGACTAGTTGAAGGCCTACATCCTGATGGAGGCCCTAGTGCTTGGTTGGAGGCCTTTGTGCCTAGTTGGTGGCCCTCGTGCCTAGTTGGAGGCCCTCGTGCCATGTAGCCCTAGGGGCATTTGGTTCATTTTTCTTGTGTATGCAGGATAATAGTTGGTGAGCGATTTTCCCTATAGTTTGTATTTCTGGATGAAGGTTTGGATTCCAAGCACAAAACGAAGTTCAGTAGAGAAGACAATTCCAACATGAGTTTGTTATTGCAACTTCATTACTATATGTATTCTCCACCCAACAAGGCTGGTCAGCATGAGGGTATAGATTCTTTTGAGATTATGACTCTAGCATAGGTTAGTGATCCCATTATTGTCAGGGTTTTTCCTCGAAAACCCGAAAGGGCGAGGTTTTTTAATCCCGGCCATAATGGTTTCACTAACTTGCTATCAATATGTACTTGTGTTTGGTTATAAGGAGATGCAGCAGCACAGCAGCATTCAGCATTCTTGTCCATTTTCACCTTAGTATTTCTAGAATAGACCCCTTCCTTTCACCTCTTGAAGAGCTCCATTCCCTATTTTCTAGAGCTTGTAGTTGATATATTTTTCAGAAACTCAGTAGACTGTACTACTGATCTTTCAGCTCCACTATCAACTATCAAGTGATCAGATTTATTAGTAGCAATACTTTCATTCACAACAGCAAATTCAGTATTTACCTCATCTTCGTCTTCCTCCTCAGTAACTCCTTTGGAATTAACCTCCTTTTCTTGAGCAACATATGCTTTTTCACACCCTCGACCTCTCCCTCTTCCAAATCTGCCTCTACTTGGCTCTCCTCTTCCTCTAGATTTTCTAAAGTTCTTAGGTGTAGGACACTTTGATGCTACATGCCCTCTCCCTCCACATGTATAGCAATTAAACTCTCTCTTAAGCCTAGGGCATTCATTTTTTATAATGCCCTAGCTCATGACGATGATTATAGCACACAACTTTTTCCTTCTTTTTTTGACAAGCAAGACTTGAGGAGTTTCCTCATTCTGACTTTGCCTTAAGATCTTTTTTTGTTCCCATTCAGTTCTTAAGGTAGTTTCAGCTTCTTCCCTAGATTTACATGAGTTTCTTATGAATAAGGCTAAGGTCTCATTGTCACCTATAGCTCTAGATATTTGCAAGACCTGACTTCTTTCAGAAATTACAACTCCAGCACCATCCAAATCAACAATTAAGTTGTCAAACTTATTGAAGAATTCTTCCACATCTTCATCCTCTCTTAATTTCAAACCTCTTAATTCATTTTCAAGTAAGTCTATTTGTGAGAAAGTTTTTTCCTCATAATGTTTCAATAGAAACTTCCACATTTCTCTAGGCCCACGAGATCTAAGCTTAAGACGAATAGATGGACTTACCTTGCATGATATGATCCCTTGAGCTTCTTTGGCCTTGACTTGCAAATATTTTCCTCCACTAGAGCCACTAACTCCTCCTCCTGTCACACCTGCTGTGGACTGAGCCACTGTGCCAGCTGCAGACCCTGTAGAGTCTGATTTGTTTAGAATCCCTGCTTCAGCACTAATAGTCCCACTTGGATCTACCAGATCCTAGAGGTCTTCCACCTCTAGTACGTATTTAATGGCGTCCTTCCAAACCTGGAATCGTGGACCGCCCTTGTACACATCAATAGTGTTCAACAAACTTGCTGCAAATCTACTAGACATATTGTAGCTCTGATACCAATGATGGTTATTTAACGACACTTGATAGAAAAACTAGATGTCTAGTAAGATTTTCCAACACCTATTTCAACAATCATTCAAATACAAAATATTGATCTAGTGAAAAGCCAAGATATGGTCACTAATTTTCACATAGATCATTTGCACTTCCAAATTATGAGCACTTCAATTTTTTGCTCACAAGTCAAGTGTCTTGATGTATTCCAGCCTTTTACAATTCAAATTTGTCATTCAACCATTGAATATAAGATAGCCAAAAATCGTTTCATGGGGTATTGACCCAATCATCAGAAAGGTGGTTGACCCCAGAAATGAACCGCTTGAATCGGCTTTATTGGCTTCATTGAACACATCCGTCATCCAATTGGCCCCGGATATCTTCTATTTTATGTGGCTTAAACAACTCCGGGCCGGTTATGGGATTGGATTAACTTGCCAATCTTGTTCAAAACTTTCGTTTGAAATATCCCACAGGATAAGTGAAGAAATCGAGCCTTCGTAACCATTGCCTTCATTACAATTAAAATAATTTCTCTTTTGACCCCAAAGGTTTCAATGATTTTTCAATGACTAACAATTATCAATACTTCATGTTTCCAACATGTTCTTCATTGGTTGCATCACTCTTAATATTAAACCACTTGAGTAGCAAGATCCCCTTCACCTTGGCTTAGATTATTGAGAACATAGATTAACCCCATCGCCTTTGCTTCTCATAGGTTGTCCTTGCGGTCTTATTAGTCGGGCTTAAGTTCTTGTACACTTGCTCAAGAATTTATAAGATTGCGTCACATGACATGACTTTATATCGATAATCCTTCAAGCGATGTGAAGATAAAAATGAGGCATTCAATGTCCTATGTGATCATGTTAGATTATACAATGAGAAGTGTTGAATGGTCCCGAGGAGGCCTAGTTCTAAAATACAATTATTTCTCGTTTTTTTGAGTGTCGATCATGGTTTTCGGTGTCTTTCTTTGGTTCAAGTGTGTCATTCTTTTTATATTTACTTTTTCGGGTTTACTTTGTCTTTGCTTCATTGATAAAGAACTACGAAAAGTTTCGTTGACAAGAAACAATAGCGAGAACAAAAAAAATCGAGCGTCGCCCTCTCTCACGATGCCAAAATCTGGCTTGTGTGGCATATTTGTCCAAATATCACTACCATGCAGCAATTGCTTGCAAGAACTGCTAGCAAAGATGAAACTGTTGCATTATGCACCCATTTTAGCATGTTGCCTGACCAAATAGAGTGTGAAAAGTGTGGAAAAACAATGAAGCTAAGAGAGATAATAGGGGAACGAAGGATGGAATGAAATGGAAGTGCAAAGGGAAAAGATACAATTTTCAATGTTCGCTTCGTAGAGGTACCTGGTTTTCTAGATCACATCTTACATTAGATAAAATATTATTAGTCAGATATTGTTGGGCAATGAGTATGCTCCAAGAATTCACTATGAATGAAATGCGGAATTGCAAAAGAGGCCATTGTCAATTGGTATAATTTTTGTCAAGATATTTGCAGCATCTCCATTCAGAAACATAGTGAGGTCATAGGTGGTCCAAGAAAGATTGTGGACATCCATGAGAGTAAATTTGGTAAGAGAAAATACAATAAGGAAAGAAGAGTAGAAGGATAGCGGGTTTTTGGTGGCATAGAATGGGATTCTGACAAGATGTTTATGGTGCATGTTCTAGATAGGACAAAAGATACTTTGGCGGATATAATTTTTTATTATATTGTTCCATGTAGTATTATTTACAACGATTGTTGGGCCGGATATGAGTCAGAATGGTTATCGCAATTAGAATATGAACATTACAATGTTAATCACTCCCAGTACTTTAAAGATCCAGTTATAGGAGTGCCTACTAACATAATAGAATCAACTTGGGGAGCAGTTAAGAGATCCAGGATACTGTTAAGGGCTTCTATGCATCATATTTTTTCGAGTACATGTGGAGAAAGCGATTGCCTTCATAACAATTAAAATAATTTCTCTTTTGACCCCAAAGGTTTCAATGATTTTTCAATGACTAACAATTATCAATACTTCATGTTCCCAACATGTTCTTCATTGGTTGCATCACTCTTAACATTAAACCACTTGAGTAGCAAGATCCCCTTCACCTTGGCTTAGATTATTGAGAACATAGACTAACCTACTGCCACTGCTTCTCATAGGTTGTCCTTGCAGCAATTTATAAGTTTGCTTTCAAATATAAACCCTCACATGACATGACTTATATGCTGATAATCCTTCACTCCTCCTTCAGCTTATAAGTCTGCATCTCTGCAACATTCATTTGCCTTCTGAATTTTGTAAACTTGATCTCTGGCAGTGCTTTGGTAAACACATCAGCTACCTGGTCATTTGTATCAATATATTTCATGTGTATGAGCTTTTTCTCTGCTAAGTCTCGTATCTTTATATTATAATGTTGTGTAATGGACCACGCCCTAGATCGGACGGTTGTCGTTCGTTTGGAGAATCCGACGGTTCATACGCAGACCCATCTTTTGTTTTCACCCTAAAAAAAACATCTGTTGTTGTTGTTGCTCTGGCGATTGGCGATCTCTTCAGCTCTTGGTGATGGCAGTTTTGCAGGACGAAATGTCTTCAAGATGGCTATGGCTATGGCAGCCTGCTATAGTGCAGGCGGCAACGGCAGCAGCAAAACACCTACGGATTTAGAACGACTTTAAGCAGTAAAGCAAGACGAAATGTCTTCAAGATGGCTATGGCTATGGCAGCCTGCTATAGTGCAGGCGGCAACGGCAGCAGCAAAACACCTACGGATTTAGAACGACTTTAAGCAGTAAAGCAATTATGGCTACTTCTTACTCTAAGTGATGGGAGAAAACAACAATTCAAATGTAAAACATGGCCATCGAACAAAACGGCATCGGGCCAGCATAAGTCACCAAACCTTTAGTGAAGGTATGCTAGGAAGAAGAACGGCATCGGGCCAGCATAAATCGTCAAACCTTTGCTGAAGGTATGCTAGGTTCTTTTGAGCAAAGGTACGAAACAGGGCTTTGATATTTGCTGGCAAGCTCTTTTTCCTTTATCTATTTCACAGTGATGAAGCAAGAAAGCGAAGCTTAGCAATAGTCCTAAGGTATAACAAAACGACTTCTTCATCTTCTTCATTCATCTGCGTCTAGGCAGTATTGATCATGCTAGGGAATTGAGTTATATGGTGGCACTTTGATTTCGAGATATGATTTCGTCATTTGCTTTGTTTAGCATTAGACCTCTGTTGCTGTGATGGTGATGGCATTAATAAATGGTGTTTACCCCTCTGCAAGAAGGAAAACTACTGTTGGATTCCAACTTAAAAAAGCTGAAGGAAAGGATACAGCGCCCATTAATCAGGTTTGAATTTTTCTTCATGTCTATAGTTATAGTTAGAAAAGGAATTTTCCACAGCCATGTTCAAAGCATAGACGGCTTTCATATAACAGAAAATATTTTGTAGCCCCTTAATGCAAGGAAACATCCAAATATTCTGTTTTATAAAAAAGACTTTTGGAACATTTAGATTAACCTGAAGTTCGTCAATGTCATCTTCATACTCCTGTGTTTCTCTCACGAATGTTCTGCTGTATTTATTGATGATTCCAATTTTTGTTTTGTGTTACAGGGTGATCACCAAGGCGCTCATGTCTCAAGAGGTGAGGTGCAATACAAAAGAATTGGTGCAGGTAACAAGGCTTGCAGGTAATAAGGCTATGTAGAAGGTTCCTTGATTTTTGAAGCAAGTATTATTTCAGGACAGATGCCTTATCTAAGATGATTAACATATTCCTACCATAGACACAATTAATTGAACAGCTTGAGAAGAGAGGGAATAGCTGGCTAGATTATTCTAGACAATGCCATGACAAGGTAAATGTAATTTTAAAATTCCAATTGCAGTGTATCTTGCATATCTGCATATTTGAAGTCTTTTTTATGGCTATTGCAGGTCTAAGATATGTGGAACTGTGACCTTTATTGACTGCTTTATAGAGGGGTGCCGCTTCGAGTCTGCAGATTCAAGAACATTTTCAAGTGAAATATTCAATTTGACATGGTGAACAAAATAATGGTGAACAAAATAATGGCATAGAATGTTATCATTCTAGCAAACAACAATCTTGGACGAGTGACCCATGCATGGAATGTTATCATTTTGAACAAACAACAATCTTGGATGAGTGACTCCAAAATTTAGTTTTTAGGCATTAGATCTAATAATTACGGTTATAATATTGTTTTGAAAGCATGCGCTCTTGAACATGGCAGACGCTCTTGAACATGGCAGACGGATTCATAATCCAATCATCAATAATGAAGTCATGGGACATTGTTGTTGCAATACCCTATAATATACAAAATGTTTTTAAACCTGGAAGATGCCCAAAGTATGTTTTACAGAATAAAATTTTAGAATAAAGATGTGTCGTGGGATGTAATGATAGTAGTATAACGTGGATATGGTCTCTTTTTTGCAGTGCAGGACAAGGACCTTAACATCCCAGAACTTCACCTTTTCCACTACATAGCTTGTGGTGCCATAGGAACCATTGTACCCAGAGAGATTCTGGTACCATAGGAGTCGTCGGGCATAACAGAGAAAAGCGGGACAAAACATGATGTTGTCCTTGCCAAAGCGTGGTGCCGCTCGCCAGGGTCTTTGTTATGGCACAAGCTCGGGGGAGCAATTTAGTAGACTTGACGGATGAGCATAGGCAAGCACAACCTTCCCATTAACTATAGCTTTTCCATTAGCCAAGTAGAACATATGAACTTCTATCCATATGAAGCACTTAGGTGATATCTTTTACAGTAGTTGATCCCAGTTAAGATGATATTTTCCAAATCTTCCATTGCCAGTCAAAGATATGCTTGGTATGCAAACACAAATGTATATAGATATAGAATGTCTTACCATCATTTATATAGTATAAAGAGCTTTGCGTTCAACTGCTTTTGCAGACCACGTAATTTAACATGTTTGCTTCTCACATCACACTCAAAATGCCATGGACAAAGCCCATTTTATGCATCACCTTAGGAGTTATGTACATGGTCTAACAACATGAAATATTTTAGGAACTTCCTATTCACCTACATACATCAACAACTAATTCAAATTCTTAGATATCAACTTATAGGAGAAAAGGCAATTGTTGTTGGTGATGGTTATAATGACAAGGGCTATCCCACTGCACTATGCCCATGGAAACTTGCTAGCAACTAATCCCCAGCAAGGCTAGGCACTATTACTTTTAAAATAATAACCTATAATATCACATAGTATCTCACTTTATATACGCGCACAACAATAACAAAAATAAGAATTACAGAGCGAGCATATTTTAGCCACATTTTTTTCATTGCGGCCCACACCATTTATATGCTCTCAACTTACGCCCAGCAACGCTGGGCACCATTACTAGTAAAATGCATGTTTAGCTCAATGTGCTTGGTTCTATCATGATATACCGGATTCTTAACTATTGCTATACAACTCTGACTGTCAGTCCAGATTTTTGTAGGTCCTTATTGGGTACATCCTAATTCATTCAATAATCTTGTCAACCACACTAATTCTTTGGCAACTAGAGAGGATGCAGCGTATTCTGCTTCAGCTGAACTCATTGCCACTGCTGCTTGCTTTTTGCGTCTCTAAGTTATCACACCTCCTCCTAAGTATATTGCATAACCAGAAGTTGATTTTCTAGTGTACAGATCTCCTCCCCAATCTACATCACTATAACACATCAGAGTTAGATTTTCTGAGTCAAAGCATATTCCATGAGTTTGAGTCCCCTTTAGATATTTAAGAACTCGTTTAGCTGCCTCCCAATGTTCTTTAGTAGCATCATGATTTCTCCTGCTCAAAATGTTGACTGCATAGGCTATGTCAGGGCGAGTACTGTTTGCCAGAAATAATAGGCACCCCACCAAGGCTCTGTAAGGTACATTTTGCATTTCAATAACCTCATCATTTGTAACATCATGTACTTCTGTCAGTCTATGTCCAGCTACTATAGGAATCTTTGATGGTTTGGCTTCAGTTAGCTTGAACCTTTTCAGCATACTTTCTACATGTGTACTTTGATGCAACTTTAACCATTTCAACTTTCTGTTTCTAACAACCTCAATCCCAAGAAACTTCTTGAGTTCACCTAGGTCTGACATTTGAAACCTAGATTTTAAAATACCTTTGCATATGTTCAGAATTTTCAAAGAGCTTGCAACCATAATATAATCATCTACATAGAGTGCAATAATGCAATATTCTCCATTTTGCTCAAATCTATAAAGATTCCCATCATTTTGCAATTTTTCAAAGCCCTGTTCTTGTAAAAAATAATTTATACATAAATAACATTCTCTTGGTGACTGCTTCAATCCATATACAGCCCTGTTTAGCTTCCAGACCATATCCTTACCATGTGAATATCCTGGAGCCTGTTTCATATAAGCCTCCTCCTCCAGAGTAGCATTTAAAAATGCAGTTTTTACATCCATGTGGGGTAGCTCTAAATTCATAGCATTAGCCATAGCTAGCAAAACTTTAATGCTTGTAAGTTTGACTATAGGAAAGTAGATTTCATCATAATCTCTTCCTTTTTTTCGTGTGTATCCTTGAGCAACCAATCTTGCTTTAAACTTCTTACTTCCATCAGGGTTTAATTTAACTTTATACAACCATTTACTTCCAGTTTACCATCAGCCTTAATTAGCTCATATGTTTTGGTCTCTTCAAAAGATTTAAGCTCATCATTCATGGTAGCTATCCACTTATCCTTGTCATGACTTTGTTGAGCTTCCTCAAAACTTTGAGGAATAATTTCATCCTCCAGAATAGCCATAATTTGTTCTTGCTCAAAGGTGACACCTCTTCTACTTCTCCCTAATTCATTTCTGTCATACAGTTTTCCTTCTTCTAACTTTGCTTCCTCTACTAATCTTTCTGCCTGAGTCTTTCTTTTTTTCTTCTCTATATGATGACCAGCTAATCCTTGTTGTTCTTGTTCCTCAGCTTGCATCTTGATCATTTCTGGAACCTCAGTTTCTGCTGACCTTGAGTTAAGATTTTCTTCTTCATTATCATCTGCATCATCTATTTCAAACTTAGGTTGCATCTCTGGTTTTGTTATGACTGTTTTGACTCCCTTTTTATACCTGTCCTTGTATAGTATGCCCTCATTGAACAAAACATCTCTGCTGATTATGACAGATTTAGTTTCAGGAACATATACTCTATATCCTTTGGATTGCTCATCATACCCTACAAGAAATCCTTCTTCAGCCTTGTTATCTAGCTTCTTCCTTAACTCAGCTGGTACATGAGCATACATCAAGCAACCAAAGGCTTTTAGTTTTTCATAGTTTATCCTTTTATTTGGACTTCATAGAGCATCTAGAATATTACCCTTTAGACTAGCTGATGGCAACATATTTTGTATTAAAACTGCAGTTTGTAATGCTTCTTCCGAAAATTTATTAGGCAGCCCACTTCCCTTTATCATGGCTCTAACTGCATCCATTATAGTTCTATTCTTTCTCTCAGAGACCCCGTTCTACTAAGGAGAATATCTGCAGGTTAACTGCCTTTTAATTTTATGGGCTATACAAAAATATGGTATTCACCTCCTCTATCAGACCTAATTCATTTCAGTTTGAGACTGGTTTCTCTTTCCATCTCTGCCACATATTGTTTAAATGCACTCAATGCTTGAGATTTCCTTGCTAAACAGTATGTCTTGCACTTCCTGCTATAGTCATCTGTGAATGTTATAAAGTACCTTTTATTGGTTCTACTTTGCACATTTAAGGGACCACATAAGTCAGAATGCACCAACTCTAGAACTTGCTGTGCTCTAGACTTACTTTTAGGAAATGGCAGCCTGTTTAATTTTCCCAAAGCACATCCTTCACAAATAACTTCATTTGTCTTGTTGTCATGATAGTTTATGTGGCCTTGCTTCAATAAATATTTTAAATTTTTGTAATTTGTATGTGCCAGTCTTCTGTGCCATAGATCAACACTGTCTTCTTGTATTGCATTTATACTATGATGCATCACATTGTCCATTTCAAATAGATTTCCAACCCTAAAAACTTTAATTCATCATCCAGGTACACATTACATTTGTCTCCTTCAAATACTACTCGATAACCCAAATCACATAACTGACTGACAGAGATTAAATTTTTTATTATTGCTGGTATACACATAACGTCTTCTATGTTCACAACATTTCCCTTGAGATCTTCTAGCTGTAATAGACCCCTTCCTTTCACCTCTTGAAGAGCTCCATTCCCTATTTTCTAGAGCTTGTAGTTGATATATTTTTCAGAAACTCAGTAGACTGTACTACTGATCTTTCAGCTCCACTATCAACTATCAAGTGATCAGATTTATTAGTAGCAATACTTTCATTCACAACAGCAAATTCAGTATTTACCTCATCTTCGTCTTCCTCCTCGGTAACTCCTTTGGAATTAACCTCCTTTTCTTGAGCAACATATGCTTTTTCACACCCTCGACCTCTCCCTCTTCCAAATCTGCCTCTACTTGGCTCTCCTCTTCCTCTAGATTTTCTAAAGTTCTTAGGTGTAGGACACTTTGATGCTACATGCCCTCTCCCTCCACATGTATAGCAATTAAACTCTCTCTTAAGCCTAGGGCATTCATTTTTATAATGCCCTAGCTCATGACAGTTATAGCACACAACTTTTTCCTTCTTTTTGACAAGCAAGACTTCTGGAGTTTCCTCATTCTGACTTTGCCTTAAGATCTTTTTTTGTTCCCATTCAGTTCTTAAGGTAGTTTCAGCTTCTTCCCTAGATTTACATGAGTTTCTTATGAATAAGGCTAAGGTCTCATTGTCACCTATAGCTCTAGATATTTGCAAGACCTAACTTCTTTCAGAAATTACAACTCCAGCACCATCCAAATCAACAATTAAGTTGTCAAATTTATTGAAGAATTCTTCCACATCTTCATCCTCTCTTAATTTCAAACCTCTTAATTCATTTTCAAGTAAGTCTATTTGTGAGAAAGTTTTTTCCTCATAATGTTTCAATAGAAACTTCCACATTTCTCTAGGCCCAAGAGATCTAAGCTTAAGACGAATAGATGGACTTACCTTGCATGATATGATCCCTTGAGCTTCTTTGGCCTTGACTTGCAAATATTTTCCTCCACTAGAGCCACTAACTCCTCCTCCTGTCACACCTGGCTGTGGATTGAGCCATCAGGTACCCTGCAGACCTGAGAGTCTGATTTGTTTAGAATCCTTGCTTCAGCACTAATAGTCCCACTTGGATCTACCAGATCCTAGAGGTCTTCCACCTCTAGTACGTATTTAATGGCGTCCTTCCAAACCTGGAATCGTGGACCGCCCTTGTACACATCAATAGTGTTCAACAAACTTGCTGCAAATCTACTAGACATACTGTAGCTCTGATACCAATGATGGTTATTTAACGACACTTGATAGAAAAACTAGATGTCTAGTAAGATTTTCCAACACCTATTTCAACAATCATTCAAATACAAAATATTGATCTAGTGAAAAGCCAAGATATGGTCACTAATTTTCACATAGATCATTTGCACTTCCAAATTATGAGCACTTCAATTTTTTGCTCACAAGTCAAGTGTCTTGATGTATTCCAGCCTTTTACAATTCAAATTTGTCATTCAACCATTGAATATAAGATAGCCAAAACACTGTTCATCGGATATTGACCCGATCACTGTAGCAGGGTTGACCCCAGAAACGAACTGCTTGAATCGGCTTATACTGGCTTCATTGAACACATCCGTCGTCCCAAAGGCCCCGGATATCTTCTATTTTATGTGGCTTAAACAACTCCGACGGTTATGGGATTGGATTAACTTGCCAATCTTGTTCAAAACTTTCGTTTGAAATATCCCACAGGATAAGTGAAGAAATCGAGCCTTCGTAACCATTGCCTTCATTACAATTAAAATAATTTCTCTTTTGACCCCAAAGGTTTCAATGATTTTTCAATGACTAACAATTATCAATACTTCATGTTTCCAACATGTTCTTCATTGGTTGCATCACTCTTAATATTAAACCACTTGAGTAGCAAAACCATCCACAGACAGAGCCAGGGTCTCCCTACCGAGGTTCATAGTCAGTCACCGCAGGAGGATGGGGAGATGGCAAAGAAGCGCCAGGCTCGCAAGAGTCGTGCTCCCCGACTTCCTGGGGGAGAACGCGGCCCGCACCGCTATCCCGGCCGGCCTCCACGCCGGCCCACGCCCCAAGGCCGCCCGCTCTCCAGCCACTCCACGCCATCCCAGCCACACTCCAGTCACTCCACGCCATCCCAGCCCACCACCACCACCCCCCCCGCCAAAGACCCGGCCCGGGCCCACCTTGGACCCGCCCGCGGTAACTCGGGAGCGCAGCGGAGAGGCCACAAACCGGTAGTTCGAGGCATGCCGTAACGCCAGGAGAGAGTCGCCCACAACATCCGAACACACATTCTCGACGGATGACATTCCCGGCGATTCACATTTCTCGCGGCCCGGCATGGGGCTCGGCGCCCGGGCGTGACGCATTGTCATATTCACGGTTGCGGATGCAGTGCGTGATGCCATATTGCGGGGGCGGATGTTGAAGGGACATCCACATGCGTGGACGGGACCTCACACCGTGCAGCGGGAGCCGCCGAGGCGGGAGCTTGGCAGGGGTCGGGAGGCATTTGCCAGCGAGTGCCGCGGGATTGGTTGGCGGGGATGCACATTTTCCGGAGCGACACACTTCTGCTGCGGACCATGAGCCTAACCCCGGCACCGCAGCGGCCACATACTTCTTCTACCACGGCCCCCTTCTCCTGCTCCTCCTCCGCTCCCTCGCGGCCCACGCCCTCTCGACCACATCTTTGCCTCCGCTCCATCTACTTCTCACTCGGCCTCTGCTTCCCGTCCTCCCCCCATGACTCGGTGCGCGCATACCATCCCTGGCCTGACAAATAGGAATTGTGCCTCCGGGTGGTCTCATGGAATTGTCGAGGCTTCCCTTGGCAGAAGGGGCGACAGTCTGAACTCCGTGGCAGCCGGTATGGATCTCATCTTCCTCATGGAGACATGGGAGCATCTTTGGGCACGAGGGCTACGATTTGCGGGTAACCAACATTTCTCGGTCTTCAATACACATGCACAGACGGGCGGGGTCATGGTGGAGTGGCTTGCTACTCTACGGACAACCTTGGCACATTTGGTTACCCTCCGGAGAAGACGCAGACAGACAACACTGGGTACTTTTGGGTTCGTGTGCATAATACCGATGGCAACCCTCTTTTTACGGCGCTTTGTTATTTCCCTCACGCAGACAGCACCTTCTATCGCAGCCACCCCGATGCGGATAGGATGGACCCGTATGTCGATCTATATGATGACATACAGCAGCATCAGCAGTTGGGTAGGGTCGTCCTTCTTGGAGATTTCAATGCACGGACAGGAGTAGAGCAGCCCATGCGACTTGACCCCCTCGCTGACGATGTCCTGCAGCTACGCCCCGCAGAAGTAGCCTGGCCACGCGGGTCGGATGACAGCCAGGTCACTCGCTTTGGCGCACGATTGCTCTCGCTATGTGGCATTTTGACTTGATAATTTGCAATATTAATGGCCTTTCACAAGCGGGCCCGATTCTCGCAAGTGCACATGCGCATGTGACAATGGGGGGAGGGTCTAGTGTGGTGGACTATGTGCTTGTAGTTGCTAAAGATATGCATCTCATCGGGCCGCTTCCGGTGGGCATCACTAATGCGGTCGGGATGAGGATGTCGACTCGAGATCACCTCCCACTTTATTTGACCTGGTTTGGCGAGCCGAGAACCTCCACTATGCCACCCCGCCCTCGGTTGAGACTCTCGATTATGAGCAGGCAGAGGACTACGCCGAGATGCTCATGGACGCCCTCCCGCAATTCGCACCTCCACACTAGAGCAAAGCAGATGGGGCACCGACTTCGCTATTACGGGATGTACGGACAGTGCTTTGGCATACCCGCCGCCGCCGTGGTCAAGAACATTCCCGCCAGAACCGATGGTTTGATGCGGATCGTAAAGAACGCAAGCGGCAGCTCCGCCACATCCCCGGATCCAGGTACCCGCTTGCAAAGCCACCACACGCATCGCCTATCCGGGCGACACAAAGGCGCTGGTACCTTGCCAAGCATCGTGGGGAGATGTTCTACTTGCCGACACTCATCCTCGAACCTTTTGGCGCTAGAGTGCTTCAAGGCCAGCCCGATTTTACTGGGGACATCACACCCGCAAAGGGGAATGGGAGCGGTATTTGCAGCTCTATGACCCGCCAGGGGACGCCAGACGCCCATACCCCCACGTGATGGCCCCCATTGGTTCTCGTGGACGAGGATGTTGAGGAGGGCCTGCAACGGCTAGCTAATGGAAAGGCGGTGACCTCATGGTATGCGTGCCGAAGTTACTCAAGTGGGGGTGGCGCGCGGCCTTGTCGGGTCCTCACTACCCTGCTCAACGTAGCATTGCAGAGGGTTTCCCGACAATGGACCACAAGCGGGGTTGTTCCCATTCACAGCATGGGCGACCCACCTGTCCCGCCAATTCTGGGGACGATCATGGTCGGGATTCAAGATTTGCCAAACCGCTATCGGCATTCTCGAAAGCAGCCAGCTTGACCCCGGGCGAGAGGCGTGGATGTGCGAGCCCCTCACACAGTAAGGCTTTTCGACCCCGCCACTCAACGATTGACCATATCTTTACGCTGGGCGCATCGATTGAAGACAGCCCGGAATCATCTACCGGACTTGTATTGCCGCTTTGTGGACTTCGCTTAAAGGCTTTGATACGGTCCCCTGTGGGAAAAGCTGTGTGGGTTAGATCTGGCCAATCGGGGCTCCGCGCCGTGCGTAATGCCATATACAGTTGTATGAGAGTTGTTTTAAGGTGATGCGCCGGCGCCAAGCATTCACCAAGAGTATCGGGGTCCGGCAGGGGGGTTGCCCCTCTCGCCAACACTTTTTGGCCTCTACATTGATCGGGCTTAGAGCCCCGGCTTCATCGAAAGCATGGGGGATGGCATACAGCTTTTGCACCAGGTCATCCGCCAGCTCATCTATGCGGACGATGTTGGCCTGCTGGCCCACACCCCAGAAGCTATGCAGTCTCACCTGGATGCCCTAGACACATTTTGTCAGGCTACAGACATGCGCGTCAATTTGGCCAAGACCAGGGTGGTTCTCATATCCTCTTCACGTCACCCCATGCCTCCTGCACTCACATATCGGGGACAGCCTGTGGACGTCACGCCCACCTACAAGTACCTAGGGGTGGAGTTCCCCTCCTCGCTCTGCTGGGAGGCGTCTATCCGCTTGCATGCGGGTGACAGCAGGCTGGAAAGCGCTTTATGCCATGCGGAACAAATAGTCACCGAGCAGAGCTATATGATTGGGGCCATCGGTCACATCTGTTCGCACCGGGTCGAGCCTGGCCCTTCAGACGGGTCGTCGATGTTTGGGGTCCCTATTGCCTCTTTGGCGAACTGGAATGACTTGGAGCAGGTGCGTAAGGCATTTTGGCACGGGCACTTGGGTGAAACCTTCAGTCCCCTATCGATTCTCGCAGAAATCGAATTCGATTTGCCGCCAATGGCAGCCCTTGATAGACACATCGCCTATTTTCGTAAAGTGGTTACTATGGGTGATGCTCGGCCCCGCGACCGGGCTTACACTGTGGCCATGAGTCCGCAGCAGCCTTAGGGCCTGCTGGAGGGGTAAGAGAGATCGCTGGTTCGCCAGATGGAACGCGGCAGGAGCCTGGATGCGCATACCGGGCGCAATGTCGATCGGACAGCCTGGCGGGGAGTACCTAGATGCTTGTTTCCTTGGCAAGCTCGGGACCCCATTGCTCTAGAGCAGGTCAAAATGGCCCATTACAAGGAGCACATCAACCCCCGTGTTAGCCCGGGCCCACGGCCTCTACTTTGCGTTCCCGGTGCCGAAAAAGCGCCAGACTCATTGCCTCCATTCGCGAGGTGCCCACCATCTTCGTGATCGAGGCGGGCAGGTGGATTGGGGAGCCCCGCCAGACAGCTCTGCCGGTCTTTGCCAAGCGGGTGCCATTGAGGATGAGTCTCACACTTTCCAGAGTTGCCCGGCGTTGGTCCGATCCGCCGGATCGCCCCTTAGTAATGCGGCCGGACGTGCCCTTGCATTTGCCGATGAACACACCGCCAAGACGCGCCACGGGGTCATACATCCAGAGGTACTTGGACTGCAAGGAGGTCACCTTTGCCCCGCCCGTTTGTCCCGTGACTAGGCACTCACGGGTGGTGCATGATCAGATATATTGGGATGTTTCGCATTTTATATGATTAGCACAGCTTTGTCGCCAGGCTGATTGTTTGCCATGGTTTTTCCCTCGAAAACCCTTCGGGGCGGGGGTTTTTTAATCCGGGCAGTAATCCGCTTGCTGCGTTTTTGTATTGGGTCCCATAGACCGATTGGTCTCCGTGGACGATAAAAGTACCTTCCTTCCTTCCTTCACCTTGGCTTAGATTATTGAGAACATAGATTAACCTACTGCCACTGCTTCTCATAGGTTGTCCTTGCAGTCTTATTAGCTGGCTTAAGTTCTTGTACACTTGCTCAGCAATTTATAAGATTGGGTCACATGACATGACTTATATGCTGATAATCCTTCAAGCGATGTGAAGATAAAAAATGAGGCATTCAATGTCCTATGTGATCATGTTAGATTATACAACAGAGAAGTGTTGAATGTTCCTGAGGACTAAAATACAATTATTTCTCAGTTTTTGAGTGTCTGATCATGGTTTTCAGTGTCTTTCTTTGGTTCAGTGTGTCATTCTTTTATATTTCTGTTTCTGGTTTACTTTGTACTGCTTCATTGATAAAGAACTCTGAAAAGTTTCGTTGACAAGAAACAATAGCAGGAACAAAAAAAATCACGAACGTCGGCCTCTCACGATGCCAAAATCTGGCTTGTGTGGCATATTTGTCCAAATATCACTACCATGCAGCAATTGCTTGCAAGAACTGCTAGCAAAGATGAAACTGTTGCATTATGCACCCATTTTAGCATGTTGCCTGACCAAATAGAGTGTGAAAAGTGTGAAAAAACAATGAAGCTAAGAGAGATAATAGGGGAACGAAGGATGGAATGAAATGGAAGTGCAAAGGGAAAAGATACAATTTTCAATGTTCGCTTCGTAGAGGTACCTGGTTTTCTAGATCACATCTTACATTAGATAGTTGGGCAATGAGTATGCTCCAAGAATTCACTATGAATGAAATGCGGAATTGCAAAAGAGGCCATTGTCAATTGGTATAATTTTTGTCAAGATATTTGCAGCATCTCCATTCAGAAACATAGTGAGGTCATAGGTGGTCCAAGAAAGATTGTGGACATCCATGAGAGTAAATTTGGTAAGAGAAAATACAATAAGGAAAGAAGAGTAGAAGGATAGCGGGTTTTTGGTGGCATAGAATGGGATTCTGACAAGATGTTTATGGTGCATGTTCTAGATAGGACAAAAGATACTTTGGCGGATATAATTTTTTATTATATTGTTCCATGTAGTATTATTTACAACGATTGTTGGGCCGGATATGAGTCAGAATGGTTATCGCAATTAGAATATGAACATTACAATGTTTAATCACTCCCAGTACTTTAAAGATCCAGTTATAGGAGTGCCTACTAACATAATAGAATCAACTTGGGGAGCAGTTAAGAGATCCAGGATACTGTTAAGGGCTTCTATGCATCATATTTTTTCGAGTACATGTGGAGAAAGTGATTGCCTTCATAACAATTAAAATAATTTCTCTTTTGACCCCAAAGGTTTCAATGATTTTTCAATGACTAACAATTATCAATACTTCATGTTCCCAACATGTTCTTCATTGGTTGCATCACTCTTAACATTAAACCACTTGAATAGCAAGATCCCCTTCACCTTGGCTTAGATTATTGAGAACATAGACTAACCTACTGCCACTGCTTCTCATAGGTTGTCCTTGCAGCAATTTATAAGTTTGCTTTCAAATATAAACCCTCACATGACATGACTTATATGTCTGATAATCCTTCACTCCTCCTTCAAATTTTATAAGTCCAGATCTCGCAACATTCATTTGCCTTCAATTTTGTAAACTTGATCTCTGGCAAAGTGCTTTGGTAAACACATCAGCTACCTGGTCATTTGTATCAATATATTTCATGTGTATGAGCTTTTTCTCTGCTAAGTCTCGTATAAAATGCATGTTTAGCTCAATGTGCTTGGTTCTATCATGATATACCGGATTCTTAACTATTGCTATACAACTCACGATCACAAATCCAGATTTTTGTAGGTCCTTATTGGGTACATCCTAATTCATTCAATAATCTTGTCAACCACACTAATTTTTTGGCAACTAGAGAGGATGCAGCCAGATTCTCGCTTCAAATTGAACTCATTGCCACCGCTGCTTGCTTTTTTATGCCTCCGTGTTATCACACCTCCTCCTAAGTATATTGCATAACCAGAAGTTGATTTTCTAGTGTACGATCTCCTCCCCAATCTACATCACTATAACACATCGAAAGTTAGATTTTTCTGAGTCAAAGCATATTCCATGAGTTTGAGTCCCCTTTAGATATTTAAGAACTCGCTTAGTCTGCCTCCCAATGTTCTTTAGTAGCATCATGATTTCTCCTGCTCAAAATGTTGACTGCAAGGCTATGTTAGGGCGAGTACTGTTTGCCAGAAATAATAGGCACCCCACCAAGGCTCTGTAAGGTACATTTTGCATTTCAATAACCTCATCATTTGTAACATCATGTACTTCATTACCTATGTCCGGCTACTATAGGAATCTTTGTTGGTTTGGCTTCAGTTAGCTTGAACCTTTTCAGCATATTTTCTACATGTGTACTTTGATGCAACTTTAACCATTTCAACTTTCTGTTTCTAACAACCTCAATCCCAAGAAACTTCTTGAGTTCACCTAGGTCTGACATTTGAAACCTAGATTTTTAAAATACCTTTGCATATGTTCTAATTTTCAAAGAGCTTGCAACCATAATACAATCATCTACATAGAGTGCAATAATGCAATATTCTCCATTTTGCTCAAATCTATAAAGATTCCCATCATTTTGCAATTTTTCAAAGCCCCGTTTTGTAAAAAATAATTTATACATAAATAACATTCTCTTTGGTGATCGCTTCAATCCATATACAACCCCTGCTTAGCTTCCGCACCATATCCTTACCATGTGAATATCCCGGAGCCTGCTTCATATAAGCCTCCTCCTCCAAGAGTAGCATTTAAAAATGCGCTTTTACATCCATGTGGGTAGCTCTAAATTCATAGCATTAGCCATAGCTAGCAAAACTCTAATGCTTGTAAGTTTGACTATAGGAAAGTAGATTTCATCATAATCTCTTTTTTTTTTTTTCGTGGTGTATCCTTGAGCAACCAATCTTGCTTTTAAACTTCTTACTTCCATCGTGGGTTTAATTTAACTTTATACAACCATTTACTTCAAGCTTTTACCATCAAATTTTAATTAGCTCATATGTTTTGGTCTCTTCAAAAGATTTAAGCTCATCATTCATGGTAGCTATCCACTTATCCTTGTCATGACTTTGTTGAGCTTCCTCAAAACTTTGAGGAATAATTTCATCCTCCAGAATAGCCATAATTTGTTCTTGCTCAAAGGTGACACCTCTTCTACTTCTCCCTAATTCATTTCATCCATACGCTTTTCCTTCTTCTAACTTTGCTTCCTCTACTAATCTTTCTACCCGAAGTCTTTTTTTTTTTTTTTTCTCTATATGATGACCAGCTAATCCTTGTTGTTCTTGTTCCTCACCTTGCATCTTGATCATTTCGAACCTCGGGTTTCACTGACCTTGAGTTAAGATTTTTTTCTTCATTATCATCCGTGATCATCTATTTCAAACTTAGGTTGCATCTCCGGGTTTTGTTATGACTGCTTTTGACTCCTTTTTTATACCTGGCCCTTGTATAGTATGCCCTCATTGAACAAAACATCTCTCTTGATTATGACAGATTTAGTTTCGTGGAACATATACTCTATATCCTTTGATTGCTCATCATACCCTACAAGAAATCCTTCTTCGGCCTTGTTATCTAGCTTCTTCCTTAACTCAGCTGGTACATGAGCATACATCAAGCAACCAAAGGCTTTTAGTTTTTCATAGTTTATCCTTTTTTTATTTGACTTCATAGAGCGCCCTGAATATTACCCTTTAGACTAGCCGATGGCAACATATTTTGTATTAAAACTGCAGCTTGTAATGCTTCTTCCGAAAATTTATTACGTTGCACCACTTCCCTTTATCATGGCTCTAATCGCATCCATTATAGTTCTATTCTTTCTCTCGAGACCCCGCTCATTGAGGAGAATATCTGCATGTTAACTGCCTTTTAATTTTATGGGCTATACAAAAATATTTAAATTGCTTAGCAAGGTATTCACCTCCTCTATCAGACCTAATTCATTTCAGTTTGAGACTGGTTTCTCTTTCCATCTCTGCCACATATTGTTTAAATGCACTCAATGCTTGAGATTTCCTTGCTAAACAGTATGTCTTGCACTTCCTGCTATAGTCATCTGTGAATGTTATAAAGTACCTTTTATTGGTTCTACTTTGCACATTTAAGGGACCACATAAGTCAGAATGCACTAACTCTAGAACTTGCTGTGCTCTAGACTTACTTTTAGGAAATGGCAGCCTGTTTAATTTTCCCAAAGCACATCCTTCACAAATAACTTCATTTGTCTTGTTGTCATGATAGTTTATGTGGCCTTGCTTCAATAAATATTTTAAATTTTTGTAATTTGTATGTGCCAGCCTTACTCTCAGGCCATAGATCAACACTGTCTTCTTGTATTGCATTTATACTATGATGCATCACATTGTCCATTTCAAATAGATTTCCAACCCTTTTAGCAGAAAACTTTAATTCATTATCCAGGTACACATTACATTTGTCTCCTTCAAATACTACTCGATAACCCAAATCACATAACTGACTGACAGAGATTAAATTTTTATTATTGGTATACATGATTGTAACGCCTTCTATTGTTCACAACATTTCCCTTGAGATCTTCTAGCTGTAATAGACCCCTTCCTTTCACCTCTTGAAGAGCTCCATTCCCTACTTGAATTTTTCTAGAGCTTGTAGTTGATATATTTTTTCGTAAACTCAAGAGATCAGATTTCATCGATCTTTCAGCTCCACTATCAACTATCAAGTGATCGATTTATTAGTAGCAATACTTTCATTCACAACAAAGAAATTCAAGATTTACCTCATCTTCGCCTTTCCTCCTCAAGAATTCCTTTGAATTAACCTCCTTTTCTTGAGCAACATATGCTTTTTCATACCCTCGACCTCTCCCTCTTCCAAACTGCCTCTACTTGGCTCTCCTCTTCCTCTAGATTTTCTAAAGTTCTTAGGTGTAGGACACTTTGATGCTACATGCCCCTCTCCCTCCACATGTATAGCAATTAAACTCTATCTTAAGCCTAGGGCATTCATTTTATAATGCCCTAGCTCATGACAGCTTATAGCACACAACTTTTTTTTCCTTCTTTTTTGACAAGCAAGACTTCGGAGTTTCCTCATTCTGACTTTTCCTTAAGATCTTTTTTTGTTCCCATTCAGTTCTTAAGGTAGTTTCAGCTTCTTCCCCCGATTTACATGAGTTTCTTATGAATAAGGCTAAGGTCTCATTGTCACCTATAGCTCTAGATATTTGCAAAGACCCGACTTTTTTCTTTAAATTACAACTCCAAAGACCATCCAAATCAACAATTAAGTTGTCAAATTTATTGAAGAATTCTCCCACATCTTCATCCCTCTTAATTTCAAACCTCTTAATTCATTTTCAAGTAAGTCTATTTGTGAGAAAGTTTTTTTCCTCATAATGTTTCAATAGAAACTTCCACATTTTCTAGGCCCAAGAGATCTAAGCTTAAGACCAATAGATGGACTTACCTTGCATGATATGATCCCTTGAGCTTCTTTTTGGCCTTGACTTGCAAAGATTTTTCCTCCACTAGAGCCACTAACTCCTCCTCCTCGCCACACCTCGGCCGTGGACTGAGCCACTGCGTGCCACCGGGCAGACCCTCAGAGAGTCCGACTGCTTAGAATCCCCGCTTCAAAGACTAATAGTCCCACTTGATCTACCATCCTAGAGGTCTTCCACCTCTAGTACGTATTTAATGGCGCCCTTCCAAACCCTCGAATCGTGGACCGCCCCTTTGTACACATCAATAGTGATCAACAAACTTGTCGCAAATCTACTAGACATATTGTAGCTCGATACCAATGATGGTTATTTAATGACACTTGATAGAAAAACTAGATGTCTAGTAAGATTTTCCAACACCTATTTCAACAATCATTCAAATACAAAAATATTGATCTAGTGAAAAGCCAAGATATGGTCACTAATTTTCACATAGATCATTTGCACTTCCAAATTATGAGCACTTCAATTTTTGCTCACAAGTCAAGTGTCTTGATGTATTCCAGCCTTTTACAATTCAAATTTGTCATTCAACCATTGAATATAAGATAGCCAAAACATCGCTTCATCTGATATTGATCCGACATCGAAAGGTGGTTGACCCTTTAAACTAACCGCTTGAATCGGCTTATATCGGGCTTCATTGAACACATCCGGCCGCCCAAAGGGCCCAGATATCTTCTATTTTATGTGGCTTAAACAACTCCGACGGTTATGGGATTGGATTAACTTGCCAATCTTGTTCAAAACTTTCGTTTGAAATATCCCACAGGATAAGTGAAGAAATCGAGCCTTCGTAACCATTGCCTTCATTACAATTAAAATAATTTCTCTTTTGACCTCAAAGGTTTCAATGATTTTTCAATGACTAACAATTATCAATACTTCATGTTTCCAACACGTTCTTCATTGGTTTCATCACTCTTAATATTAAACCACTTGAGTAGCAAGATCCCCTTCACCTTGGCTTAGATTATTGAGAACATAGATTAACCTACTGCCACTGCTTCTCATAGGTTGTCCTTGCAGTCTTATTAGCTGGCTTATGTTCTTGTACACTTGCTCAGCAATTTATAAGATTGCGTCACATGACATGACTTATATGTTGATAATCCTTCAAGCGATGTGAAGATAAAAAATGAGGCATTCAATGTCCTATGTGATCATGTTAGATTATACAACAGAGAAGTGTTGAATGGTCCTGAGGAGGCCTAGTTCTAAAATACAATTATTTCTCAGTTTTTGAGTGTCTGATCATGGTTTTCAGTGTCTTTCTTTGGTTCAGTGTGTCATTCTTTTATATTTCTGTTTCTGGTTTACTTTGTACTGCTTCATTGATAAAGAACTCTGAAAAGTTTCGTTGACAAGAAACAATAGCAGGAACAAAAAAAATCACGAACGTCGGCCTCTCACGATGCCAAAATCTGGCTTGTGTGGCATATTTGTCCACGCCTGGAGGAGGAGGGTCTCCCATGCCAACCATAAGCATGCACGCAATTTTGCCACCATGGTCTACAAATTATTTACGCGTAACATAATTTCATAAAATATGTTGCCCAGAAGTGCTATCATGTTGTTTTCCACTTGACCGCTGTGACCAAAGTCTGACCAAAATCTTTCATGCAGGAATCATGGCGTCCATAACTATCCTCTATAGCCACTGCTCTATCTAGAGCATATGAAAAGCAAAAGACATGACACAATGCATGATAATTAGATAGTCATAGAGAGACTAACATCATCTACCTTGTTGTAAACCCACAAGCACACAAAATCGTTTGTAAGAAGGAAGCAAAAGGAGAAACAAGTTAAGGCCTCTGTTGTAGCAAAGCTTCCGCTGCAATAAAGAAGACTTTAAGATTTTTTACAAAACAAAGCTTTCTGGCTTTAGTTTAAGCAGCTGGAATTTTCTTCCTAGCAAAACCCCTGTCCAATAAGAAAAAGAGCAGGAGGAATTGAACCTCCAAGCCATTTGGCCAAACCCAAACCCTAAACTAGAACAGTCATAGCCCAACAATCCTGAGCTCCACCTTCAAAAAATAAAACAATCTTCAGCTCCTAGAGCAAAGCAACACAACCCTCATTCATTCACCCATCCATCCAATCCGGTGTTCTATTCTCGAACTACAATGCTAGTCCAATGTTCTATTCTCGAACTACAATGCGATTCTCGGACTACAATGCTAACGCCCGGCCACACGCAAAAAATAAAAAAGCAGCTCTCACATACTATTTTCAATACTATATGTCACTAAAATTATAATCCAAACGATGCATAAAATACCTTAAACCTTGTGCGAGACTTTATCTACCTAATTCAATAGGTTAGTCACTAAACCAATTTAACTAAACAAGTGCTTATTACTCACTAAACCAATACAACTAAATGGTATTTCTTTTGTTTTATACTTTAATGGATTGTTTTCATTTTTCAATTGGGGTTGTTGATGGGAGGAATATTCCTCCTTTTATGTCAGATGAAGGGCCCTCTATTTTTTGCAGGCCGTGAGTCGTGACCCATACAAATTTCAAAGGTGCAGAATTAAAACACATGACCATTGGCATTACGTAAAGCAGAATTGCAGTGGATAAAAACTATGTTGCGCTCCTACAGCAGCCCGACCTGCATAAAAAAAAAGAAGCCAAGCAACCCTGGGCTGGAGGATTCGAACCTCCAGGCCCGAACGACCTCACCAGAGCCCATTTTCATGATTATAATCCGTTTAATACATTCTCCCACAACCCCATCGAGAACCAAAGCGTAAAGCCATCAAGTATCTGCCACAACTCCTCCGATTTCAGGGCAGGAAAATGGTGGGCTACAGCAGACGCCGAAGACCAATCATCCAGAGCGCCACCATAGATAAGACCTCCACAACGGCAAGAAAGAGCCCTGTTCTGTTCAAAGGTAAAAGAAATCGGCTATTTTTTGTTGCCCTCAGGCTCTTATGTGCCGCATTAATTCACCTGCTCATCTGCCCTATGCCTCTAATCCTCATCTGCCCTGTTCTTCTCAGAAAGCATGGCAAATCTTCGAACAGGGGCACCGCCACCGTCGCATCTCCAGAATGACTCCGCCACCGTCGCATCTCCAGCAGACGATTCTATGGTGCTCCATCTCCAAATCTGGCTCGCCCTGCAGCAGAAGCTCTGGTCGACAAGAACGGCAGAACAAGATCAGGGAGCACAATCGTGCCCTACATTCCAAAACCGGTCTCGTGGCTTTCCAAAAACGTACCTTTGCGAAAAAACACAAATTAAACCATGAATAACCAATCCAAAGTAGGAACTTGCCCCTCACAACAAAGAAGCAGCTCAAACATGCACAAACATACCATTTTCAATACAATACAATACCAGAATCATAGTTTCCACCATTGCGAGAATACCCTCCCGCAATACCAAACAGATTGGGTAAACTTAAATACAACTAAATAAGTGCTTATTACACAATTTTTTCTCCCTCTTGAACTAGTCATTAGACCAATAAAACTAAATAAGTGTCATTACACTCTTTCTTCGCACATCTCCCTTTGTCACTAGGATCTGTAAACCGATTTGTTGGTTTTTTCGTTCTTCCTAAAACCATTGCAATGGCATGTTCTCTTTTTTGCTTTATGTAATATAATACAACCATTTTCTTCCCATTACTGGGAGAAAGGAGTTCCAGAAAAACGGATGGGCAGTGAACTAGATAAGGCACCCTAGGTTTTATTCCTACATAGAATGTATATTCCCATCAAGATAAGCTGTCTACACCACTTGGGCCTATGAAGTACCGAAACACTTCCGCAATAAACTCTTAAACCAGGATCATATAACCCTGGATAAAACTCATGTATTTCAGGATTTTATCTAAACAGCAATTATCGCATCTTTCCACAAAGACATCGACCTTAGTGCTTACAGATATGGCCGTTTATCTCTATACAAAGATAATTCCAGATGATGTAGATCTCCATTAATTAAGGCCATTGTAATGCAATAAACTGTATCACAGCCAGGGGCTTTCTACATTGAGCAGAAGCTAAGTTTCTCTGATCATTTGCCGAAGCACAAAAGAGCAAAATTACAAATTCCAAAATCTGTGTCCTAAAATTATAGGTGCCCTGAGAGGATTCAAATTCTTAACTGTGATAATAAACTTGAGGTCTCATCTCTAACCATTGATGCTGTGGTTTCATCCGCGCTGGTGTCTGTAGCCACAGGAGACTAGCCCTTCTGACTTCAAAAAACAGACCTCAGGTAGCTTCCAAGTTTTTAAGTCTTGTAATTTGAGGCCAACATATCTACGGAATTGCAAATCAGAACCTTGGCCGCTCTTCAGCCAAGAGCACACGCAATGCTCTTCCTTCACAATCCTGTAACAAAGAATACAGAAATCAGAGATAAGCAGCTAATGCTGTCAATCGAGAATGAGGAAGGATAGTTACCGCTCCATTTAAACTATTGACAGCTTCATTTGCTTCATCTGGAGAAGAATATGTGACAAATCCGAAACCTCGAGACCTGCCTGTCTCCCTATCATAGATAACCTTGGCTTCTAGGACCTTCCCATGAGGAGTAAATAGCTCCTCCAAGCTAACATCATCCATGCCCCAAGGAAGGTTGCCAACAAAACACTTAGATCTGGGTCCATCAAATCCCCCACCACCGCCGCCACCGCCAAAGCTCCGTGCCGGCCGTGGAGAACTTCCATATGGGTTAGGATAGTTAACCTTAATAGCTCGTCCATCCATATCCTAAATAAATGATTCAGCATAACAGTCAAAAACCTTGATCCTAATTTTAGACGCTCCACACAAATAAAGACAGCAATCATTTTCAAGGGCAAGCCAACAATAAACACTACAACTCTGCAAACCACAAGAAGACAATCTAGCAATACAGACAGAAATAGTATGAACATGTAAGAACCAATGCAGAAATAAATGACATGCATGTAGAAAATGTGTGTGCATGATGAAACAAATAACATGTATGTTGACCACCATGCAGCAAGATACTAGACAAAATGCAATCGAGTATCAATTGACTTGTAGCATAAAACCAATCATGCACTATATCTGCCATTACAGAAAAAACCACATAATTGCACTAGGTGGAAAACCTATATTAATAGTAGGAAAAACGGACTTACTGTGCCATCAAGCTTAGCAATTGCTGCTTCCGCATCCTGCGTGGTTGCCATTGTTACAAAACCAAATCCACGACTCCTTCCAGTTTCCTGATCATATATAACCTGCCAAATGATACATGCATATATAAATGCAAATGCTACTACGAGTGGTATCTTATAAACGCAAAAGCTACTACAATTACTACTAACCGTCTGCCCATCAACTTGAAAAGTCTGTTATAAACTTTGCTAATGTCTACTTCATTTCAAAAGACAAATTAAAAGAAACATTCTATCTATCTGAGTAAGTGGAAAATTAACCACAGAATATGCAAAGGTTCATACATTTTCTTACATACAGAAAACGAACTTATTAAAAACAAAACTAGAAACTACAATATACATAAAGATAATGAGAATTAACATACCTCAACCATCTCGACCTGCCCACATCCTTCAAAGACTTGAGACAAGCGTTCGCTATTACAGGTCCATGGAAGATTTCCAACATACAACTTGGTTCCAGCAGGAGGGGGAGGGGGCTGAGCAAAACCATCTGGCGAGGTAGATAAGGGACTAGGCTGATACTCATTCGTCTGGTTATATTTGCTGTGAGGATCGACATTCTGAGTTGGAGCCCCATAACCGCTACTTGAGGTAGAATCAAAACCAGAGCTCTGGTATCCACCAGCTCCAGCATTTGGCTGGCTGTAAGGATCGTAAGAAGCCCCTGTTCCAGCATTTGGCTGCTTATACTCACTGTAAGGATCATACGCGCCACCACCTCCCATGGCTCTTTCCTTTTCCAACTGCTTCTGCCTTTCCCTTTCCTTAACCTCAGGCAGATTACGAAGGACCTCTTCGAGTTCCGAGGATGAAGCCCTTACAGCAGCAAAACTCCTTGCAACATCCATAGGCAAAATACAAGAAGCAAATGCATGTTCTTTGTGAAAGAAAGAAGATTTACCAATGTGGACGAAGGAAACTCGAGCTCCTGAAGCGGACTGCCGGATTTCTGAGATGGGTTTGAGGGAAGAAGTGGGCACCACGACCGCCCTGGTAGCGGCCGAGGCCAGAGAAAGGCAAGCGGCAGACATAGCCGGACCTACAAAGACAAAATTTGAACTAGGTATCTAAAGAATTGAGCGACTAGAAAGCTATGAATCGCTCCTCCGGAGAGAAGAAGAGGAGGATTAGAAAGGAAGAATGGCGAAGGGATAAGACAATGTGTGGCCAAAGGTTTTGCCTGCTTTTCATTATATATTTTCGATTTATCCACCACATTTTCTTATTTAGGGTTTAGGGTTTTAGATATTTTTTGCCTGCACTTAGGGTTTTTAAAATGCCATGTCAATTGTCAAGTTGCTTCACATGTTGTGGGTCCCTTTTATACAGATATTTGGCTCTCAAGCCCTGCTGTTTACTGGCCATACCTCACCTTTTCCATCCTTGGATAAGAGTTTCTATGTTTTATGGTCCACTTCAACTTCAATGCTTTAGAATGTATTAACATGTAAGGTGATAAAGTGAACATCAAGGCCTTGGTTTGGGAAATTTTTTGGACATAATCAGAAAGTTTCTTGCTGGATATAGGCGAGCCTACGAGCTACATACTCCCCCTCCATTCCTACCAGAAGTACCAAGAAAATTGGCTATTTTTAGCAAAAAAAATCTTGTTGTTTCTAAACTATACTGCGAAATTTTAATTCCTCACTGTAGCTTACTAAGGCTTTCAATGAATTTTCCGAACCAAGATCAAGGCATAACAGGAATTTTTATTTGTAGAAAACATGCATCACACAATATTTTCCGTAGATCCATGTCGTCTCATCCTTCTCTTCTATGGTGCCCATCTCCTCACTGGTTCTATTGTAAATCCAAGCAACCAAGGCAATGTATGAAAAATTGCCATTGTAAGTATATAGTTGTCATTATAAGTCATGCCAATAATATGAATCCCAACATACTCATAAGTTGGATCCCAATCGTCGGATTAAGTAATGATTTTTAGATCTCTTATTCTTCTGCTAATTGATCAGATGTACGAAGAATGCCATAACCAATGCTTGGGGTACCTGCCCTCCAAGAACCTTGTTACGCTCATGCAATTTTTTGTAAAGTGAGAGGAACTCATCCTTCCTGTTTTCCGTCAATAACTTGAACCTATAACAGGCCTTGCGAGTTACCTTTGGACCCCACAATTTTCGCATTTCGTTGTCATCGACATGCTTTTCCTCTGATTTATACAACTTCCTGTAGCTTAAACCTTCGTCGCTCAGCTCAGAAATTGCATGACTTGGAACAACTTCCATGTTTCACAAACTTATCACCATTAGCATGCAATGAAGGAAATACTTATGAAAAGATAGAAATCAAGATTGCAGGTTATAATGGCTAATTTAGTGGCATCACAAGGTCATGCAACATTGAAGAATAAATCTGCTATGGCCTTAATACACTGTGAAGCCGAAAGCAAAGAAAGATACAAAATGAAAATGCTAGGTATTCTAGAAGTGGTGAAGCAAAGTAGAATTAAGCAGAGACTTGCAAAGAAATTGAACAATTACGTTTCAAAGATAACTTACCTAGCAATGAAAGGAGGAAGAATTAGGCTCCAACTGTGCTTCCATAGTAGAAAGCTGCACCAAGATTACAGTAAAGAACAAGTTTGAACATTCACAGTCCATCTTCCCTGCACTACTAGCACCACCAGCATCCATGATCTCCTACTACTCTGCACATGGATAGTAGGATCATTAACGAATTACTTTAAGAATACAAATTATTCCCAAACTCCCTCTAAGATCCAACATTGCTCTGATACCAACTATGACGAGCCTACTGAGTTGACCCTCCTGGCAACTCGGGAACTTGTCAAAACTTAAGGCTAGATGTATGTTGGTGTGAATTTAGGTGAAGAATTAAATCTTCCTTTGCAATTGAGATTCACAGTCTAATCTCAACAGACAACTCTACTTATGCATTTAACATATTCATAAACTTAATATATTCCAATCACTAATTGAGTAAATCAATAGCTCAAATATTCCCAATGTATTATCAATATATATACAACATCAAGCTAAGCAAATCAAACAGAAACTTCTAGCTTTAGAACTCAAGCATGATTCCTGGCTACATTGCCACCATCAACTTGACCGCTGCCTTGCGGATTCACTGCACATGCACTCAATGGGGTTAGTCCTCGTGATTAAGTGGGGATCCCATAGCTGCTGCTGCATACATGGAAACACTCTGGAATCTTGGATAACAAGAACATGAACAATTCCAAACACAAGATGCTATAGTGCAGTGCTAGACAATGACACTAAAAGAAACATCATAAGCATCAAGAGCAAAGAACACAAAGCCAAAGTATCAAAACAATATAAACAAAGCTCCGGAACAATGGGAAGCTCAGCCAGCCTACATGCAAGCCTTGTTAGCAGAATAATGCCCAGCCAGCCAGCTCACATTCTGAGCCCAGTTGGCAGAGTTGGTGGGGTGAACCTCGTATGTGCATACCCTCTCAAACCCCACATTTACGGAGGACCTCTTTACCATGGAGTCACAAGAGTTGATGTACAACCTCACTAGGAAGCTACGCCCATTAGGAAGCCACGCCCGGTGTCACAAAAAAATAGATACAAAGAACACAGATGACATGAGAATGCCGGAGCAACCTAGGCCACCGAAGTCCGACCCCAAAGGTTCCATGTACATAATAAAATACCAAACAACAGTGGAACAATGCAGAGATCAAGACATGTGAAGTTCGTTGAAATATTTGCTAAACATGTGCCTAGAGACCATTCTCTTGCCAAGGGTGTTTGTGGTCACAGTCTTTCCCAGTCGACATAGCTAACTCCATAATTATATCACATGGGGGTGTGCGCCATTGCTTCACACCACAAGGTATCAATTATTGAATACAAGTATTTGTCGCGGCAGCCTTTGCTGCCGCTACATTGTGCTTTTTAATTTGTACCTTGAGAAGTCATACATGATATTGACAATAAGAAACAAGGTGCTGCGCACGGAGGGTTGCCCTCCATGACCGGAGGGTGAAGAGGCTTAAATCATAGTTCAAAGTCATGTTTTGACAATCAATTCAAATTGCTACTTCTATACAATAGAATACTTGATACCATAACTTTATGGGAATTGGCCTCTCTCCCTCCCTCGCTCCCTTCCTCCCTCTTCCCCGAGAATCCATAGCCATTTTGGTGCATTTATGAATGCATGAAAGTGAGGCCTAGTTACATTTATTAAGGCCATGTGACTTTTAAATATTTGCCCAAAAGTGCTATTGTTTTGCTTAAAAACTATATAAGCTTTGTCCAATAGACATGTATTTATAATGCATATGAAGCATATGACTTTAGTTGAACGAGCTTCTACAAGCATCTTTGTTGTCTCAAAACCGATATAAAAGTTGTAAGTAGCCCTTTGACTGTGTTTTAAGTATCCGTCATGCCGTAATACAAACAAATGAATTTTTCAGATTGATAGCAAGATATGAATTTAGAATTGTTGGACAATTCAAGCTTAGTCATTTTATCGTTCTTAATGTAACTTGGACCAAGATTTCTAGATGAAGAAGCAATATTGGCTACGTGGAGTGGTAGTATTCCCATTTAGAGCAATCATATTAATGTTAGCAATGTGATTGGACCATGAGCGTAAGAAGTGATAGCATGAGTACAAGGAGCAATATCGTAAGAAGTTTTGTCTGAGCTATAAAGTTAGCATCTCTGGCCATCCCATCGAATATCTCAAACTCGCTAACTCATGACATGTGGATTCTGCAAAGAAAGGAGTCAAAATCAACATAGACAAATTAATCTTGATTGATAATTGCATTCCTAACCAGCGGACCTTGCACAATGAATTTAACAATGCGTGAATGATTATGGCTTTGTCGACATCGCGGCAATGCTTTGATAATATGTACGTAACCATGAAAATGCGCTCTACTACTAGTACTTAATGTTTGGGCACCTTATATGAGCTTTGAGACATGCCCTTATTATTATCTCCAATTAGAATATTGCATTCTATTGCATTCTTATTATCTCCATTCTATTGCAACTCCATATATCTCTAACTAGAACCGTAGGGTTTGACACTCTTCCACATGGCTACATTCAACTTTTTAAAATCATACTTCAATCAATTGTCCAAGATGCAAGCTGGACCGGAGACCATTGAGCATTGCTTTTTCATGTGTGAACACCTTAGACATGTATGGACCGTTGTTTTCCCTTTTCGTGTTTCACTAACAAGTCAACAACCGCTTTTGGCAATTTACCCAAGTACCGGACAGAAAGTTACAAGGCCGCTTTTCATCTAGCGCCAGGATGGTTGTTTTGGACTATTCGAAAAGACGAAGATTGGTAATCTTCAAAGGTCTGGATGTGGCAGATAATCGTGTTCTCCAAGAAGCTCAAGGATACATTGTAAAGTCAGATCATTGTTCTTCACTTGCCCCTTGCAAGAGGCGCATTGATTTTGAGGAGTTTTTGGATGTGCACTCTTATGCTTAAAGTGTGTTGCTTCACTCGGTGGGTCTCCGCTTATCCGCCGAGATTTTATTCCTCGCTCGTGATTTATACTTGTATTTGACTCTTTGATTGAATAAAATCGACGCCCTTCAACAAAAAAAAATACTTCAATTGGCAAAGAAGTAAGAACACCGGCAAAAATATTCAATACATCAATTACAAGGCAAAGAGAAAATCGCATTCTTCATAAGTGGCTTATTGTTGATGCAAGGAAGATCTCGACAAAGATGGGCTACAAGAGAACCAAAGAATGATACACAAGAAAGACCTCTATACCGCTGAAGCCACCTAAGCCTTTCCCCGAGCCTGCCATACTGCTCTAGTTATAGGATAAATTGTTCTTTGGGGTGAAGAAACAATAAGAGCTAAGGGGCTTCAACACCTTGGCTACAATTGTTTTGTCCACATCTGGACCGTAAAGAGTTTTAAATAGAGGTACCTGGGAATTTCATGTTATAGACATGTTTGGGCAGTGCATCACTCACACTACTCTCAACCTCTAGTTCAGGAAGATAATTCTATGGAGATCTAAAATCTGGTGGAAGAGGAGGGAACAAGCTGTATAGAAACAAGCTTGATTAGAATTTCTTATGAATGGCAGTACCAAGAATGTTTAGCTAAACAGAGCTTGCTCTCTTTAAAACGAAAAGCTTTTAGTCAAATTCAGGCAATCCATGAGAAAAACCTAGCGACTAGAAATGATTGACAATGTGGCATGACCCAAAAAGGAGCATGATTTGAAATTGATTGAAATATGTCTGCAGCATAAAATGCTGGGTATGGCAATGCGGCAAGCAAAAAGGGAACATGATATGAGAATGTGGGCTTAGACAAAGACATAGCACTTAAGAACAAGTGAAAATAAAGGGCAATGCTTAGTCTTTTCTCGCGGTTCTGTCTTTTACTCTAGTCTTTTTCAGATCTTGCTATCCAATCAATGTGCCCATAGCAACCATTTTATACTACCATAGAATATCCTCAGCTTTATCCGCAGCCTTTCTCTCAGAAGCTTGAAGGATGGCCTCAAACCACTTTCATCTCAATAGGCCCATATGAACCATTTTATACCATCACATATTATCTGCAACATCTTCTCTGTACTTAGCTTACATTCGTCTAAACATACACTAGCTCCACAAAGATTACAAATAAAATACAAACAGCATTACTTAGGCTTGCCCAGAATGGCACTATTGGGTAACTTGGCCAACTCATCACGCCATTTTCATTTATTGTAAGAAATCTATGCCTCGTCAAGGCTAGCATAAGTGGCTTCCACTGGCTGCCTTGTTTGCTCCTGCCATTATTTAAAATGTTGAGCTTTGAACAGCTCCACCCCTTATATCACAGCTTCAGCAAGGTGATACTATGTTTTCCATCATTGCCATTGTGGAATCTTAGTCAAATGTCCATGTTGATGCACCGTGGTATTCTTTAAATGGGATCCTCCTTAAATGGGATCCGTAAGCCTTATTTCATGGGAGTCATTAAGTATGGAACTATCCCAATTTCCCAAGAAATAAAATTGGAAAGACATCCAACGATAAGAACTTTCCACTTGTCTTAGGAGGAGGAGGTTGAATCTGCTTATAACAGAAGGATGACATAGACATTAGCACTTCCTAGTATGCTAATCAGCTCAACGTGGTTCTAACAAACCATACGCATCCATTGGAAAGCACTTCAAGGCTAATATGTCAGGGTAAATGCCAGCGTATGCCAAAGAACCAAAGAAATTTATATATAACTTTTTTTGACCGTGATCTCCATATCGCTTAATTGCTCAAAGTACTTGGCATATAATGGGCTTCATTTTCCGCTTGAGCTTTGAACAACTCCACACCTACTAAAAAAACCTTTGTAACCTTGACTATGCAAAAGAAGACTCGTGATCCCCGCATTGATTTCGTGATTGCAGGAGTTGTTATAGGCCACAAACATTATTTTCTACTTCGGCAACCACTGGCAAACTTAAGGCATCCCTCATAAAATTTTCTAGCACTAGATGTGGATCATCAAACTTTGCTTTATAAAGCCGAACTAATTTTTTGGCATGAATCTCAAGCCTTCACAGCAAGCTGCACAATTTTTCTAAGATTTGATTTGTGTGTATCGCCCTTGCGCAGGAGCCATGCTACTAATCTTGTCTTCATGCTTCCAACTTTATCAGATGTCTCAAAGGACCATATCTAGTTCAAGGCTTCCTATCCTTCTAAGCCCATAGTACAACACGAACACTTCATCCTTGCTGCTGTTGTATCAAGATACTCTATTCCATGAGGTAGAATTTCAGTTAAAAATACCCTATCAAATGCGGAAGACACACACTCCATTTTCTAAATAATGTAGGTGCATAAAGCCGCAAACCTTGCCCTATGGCAGTGATTAAAAGTCTGCATGTTGATACTAATTCCATTGCCAGGCAGATCAGCCACAATACAGCTTCCGTACATGTCAATCCCATCATCAAAAAATTGAGCTTAAATGGTGAAGTCGGATAAAACACAAACTTTGTCCTATGCCAACATTAAAATTTCGTGATGTTGATACTAATTCTACCGACAAAGTGTGATCAACCACAATACAGCTTTCCTACATGCCAATCCCATCATCAAAAATTTGAGCTTGTATGGTGAAATTGGATAAAAAGTACCATCCTTTTATATTCACCAATATGCAAATCACAATAGACTCCTATCTTCTTGTTGGAATCCTCTATACAAAAATATACACTACACGATGAGTTTCATCATCAGTAAACCTCCTCATCAACTGAGAAAGACCAATCAACTCTCAAGAGTAGCAGTTGCGTGTGGAATAAGGTAATTAGGACGGATCACAACACAATCTACAAAGAGTCCACTTTTCCAATCTCCAAGTTCAAACATTGAGAACTGTATAGTTATTGGATTAGTTGCATCCAGAATCAGAAAGTCGCCAATGTCAAATTTCTCGTCCAAACTTCATCGATCAACCTTGTAGCAAAGCCTATAGGTTGTGAACTTTCTTTGGGAGGTTGCTTTTATCTTGAAGTGGGATTCCTTATGCCGACCATCCGACGTTGAAAGACTAAATTTTGTCGGGTCTTCCGATGATAAAGCAGAGTTCCCCCTATTCACTTGCATTCTAAATGAAACAAAGGTAATACCCGTGATGTAATAAGCATTTCGGACTACCAACCACCTCGAGCCAAAGAACGTTGTTTAGATAAGCAACTTCATGAAACCCGATATATCAAGCCATAAAGCTACTTTAACTCAAGACAAAAATACAAAACAAACCCAAAACAATCTCCAATCTCTAATAAAAAGCAAGTAAACATCAGCAGACGATATTAAATCACATTCTACTAAATGTATGGAACTAATAAAGAAACCAAGGAATAGGCAAAGCTTTAAGATTCTTCAAGAAAAATTGCAGCAATAGGCTTGACATGACAAGAAACGACAAGAGAATGGACATAACTGCATTCCTCGTAACAAAACGTGCTTCAAATAGAACCAAAGAACGAAAAACCACTATACTGCTTTTGCAAAACCGACCGAACGACAAACCGTTTTGCCGGCCCCGCTTTTTGTAGCCATTGGTTCTTCCCATGCCATCGCCATGCACCGACATGCCCTTCTATTCGGCCAGAGAGACAAAAATGAAAGAGTCGTGGAGGAAGGTGGATCTTAGGACCTATAATGTGTAACGACAAGCAACTGCTGCGTGATGTTCCAAGATTTTGGAGTGTTCGAGCTACAAGTTAACCGTTTCCGTGAGGGGCTCCCCTGCAACATAAATGACCTAGCATTTACCGCCAACAGTGGGTTTTTAGCAGTCATTAGCATATCCCATGTATATACTGGCATATACTTGAAATATGCTATAAACCCACATAAACAAGGGTTTGCCCCCTTAGGGGCAACCCAAAAATAAATGCCTTACATTCTACAATGAAGGTAATATAAAAGGGTATATACAATAATATGGAATGGCATATACAATACAAAGTGACTCGTATCTTCAAATTTATGCAAAATATTTCAATTTTACATAGAATAAAAGTTAGAATAATGTATTTCAACCACTCTCAATTACGTAATATACATTTGCATCTCCATTATTAGAAGCAAGATGTTTTACGGTTTCACTTCATTGAGAAATTCATCTCCATATCAAGAACCCTCGTGATAATATTTGTCCCCTTGGATTTTATTGGCACTTCTTCACCATGTGATTTTGATAAAGTGAGATTAGCTAAAAAATTATTCTTTCGGCATTATGGTTTTGATTGAGTGGCACAATTCTAGATTGAATGGGTGAATGGAGTAAAGTTTTAATAAAGTAAAATTCATGTTAAGATCAAATCGCGGATACACCTATGAACGCTTGCTATACACACTTAAATCATGATACACTGAACTCTTTAATGCTCTAAACAGATTAAAAACATGATTAAATTCAGTAATGCAGGTTCCGTAGATGACTAGCAACTCCCATCTGTGTAGCCCACAGCATAATCATACCCTGACGGAGCAACCAATTCCATCACCCTTTTACAACATGCAACAACACATGGATTGGTTGCAAAACAACTCTCTCACACATCTTTGGGATTCCTAAGCATCTTCATCTGCTTTCAGGACACCGGATTAGGAAGTCTCCCAGGATTAGGAAGTCTTTGCTGCATTATAAAGGTGGCATAAAAAACCACCATCTCTAATTCGATGAACTAGTAAGCATCGGTTCTACAATATTCCCATGTGAAGCAATGCAAAGCAGCGCATAGCGGACACCGGACATATATACACTGCAAATGTTGTGGGACGGATTTCAAGGCAGATGGGTCCATATGTTTTAAGGCAACCTACCTGTAAAGCTACCAGAAGAGTACATGAATACAATCTTTGTTACTATGCAAAGTCTACATGTGTTTGATGATTTGGGCTGCATGCCCAATTTCTACCATACAGACCTCCACGGATCTCCACCAGACCTCCACGGATTTCCAAAAAATGGCCGCTGCTAGTTCTCATGCCTATAAACATGTATTTTTCAATCCCACAAACTCAAATCGAAGGCCAAGAAAGGAGCATTTGAAGCAGGGCAAATCGAAATTTGTTTCAAAGAATCCTTTTGAAAATAATAGGTAATGCACGCCACTCCTTCAGTGCGGTCTGGGCAGAATTGGACCATCCCTGCCGACAGGCCGTGCCGACAGACATCAATACAAAAGTTTTAGATTTTTTAAGAGCTTCGATCAATCAAGCTCAGGATTTTGTAATTTGGTCAAAAATTAGTCCTTACCAGCTTAAAGGTGGAGACAAAATCCATGTTGTTGGCACATAAGCCCTCCATTTTTCTAAGCCAATACTTCACCATAGCTTCGCAACCGCAAGTGGCATGAATTTCCTCCTTTTCAATTTCTCGCCGCACCAATCCAACTATTTATACGAGCTCGGGTCTGTCCGATTACAGAATCACAATTCGCCAAAGCCAGAAGATTTTGGCCTGAATTACTTCACTAGAGATAAGCCACATCTACTTTTTCAAAGCTGGTTGATGCTCATCAAATAAAGGGCAGCGGATTGTTTATCTCAGAAGACAATGGGTTCGAATTCTTATTTGACAAACCCATACAGGCCGAAGAATACGCTGGAAACTTCGAGAAGGTGAACGGAGCTTTTAGAACAATGTTCTAGAAACTAAACAACACACGAAAGTTCTAGAAAGAGCTATCTCCTCCCAAATTTTCTTGTGTTGACATGTATTCAATTAAGATCATAATTTTCTATAAAAAATACATACACGTAAGCTGCCCCCTTACCTTCCACATTAGAATTATATATTAGAGATAAGCACCCTTAGCTAAGGTTTTAATATTTTTATATTAAAAAGCCACTTCCATAGCTAAGTAATTAATTGTGCATCCAAACTAGAATCTCCAAACTTACGCTTTTCCTGCTTAAAAATCCATAGGGTCCCTTGACCACAACTGCCTGGGACTCCTGTTAAGCATCAGGCTAGCCCCATCTCTAGGAGCAAGCCCATACAATTACCTTAGTTATCTAACTAGTAAATTGCCCACCGTTGGTGGGCTTCACATGTGATTATTCGCCTTTTGTAGGATGCATTGAGATGAATGTTGTTTTTTATTATGCTCTAATATTCTGTGCTACTTTACTGCGGGTCCTCAAAGCCAGGCATTGAAATCCAACGCTTTACTGTTTTATGTGGGGGGAGCTAACATGCTGTACACCTGATCAATCAAGCCGACAGGAGATAAAGTACAGAGGCAATAAATGATTTTCCATATGATATAGTCTTTTCAGCAAATTTTACAAACTCTTGACAACTTGACTGCATATGCATACCCACGTATTGATAGACCTGAAGGAAAAGCAAATGCAAAGAAAGGCAATCGTACTGTTGACGCATATCCATCTATTCTCTAGTGATAACTTATAGAAATGGGAACATAAGCTAAATGCTTGGCAACACTTGATAATTATGATATATTTTGTAACTGATGGCACTTCTATTTCCCTCTTACAGTTTCTCTCTAGTGTCCAATAAAATGGAAAACAATTCATTTCATTTCACTCAGACATTTTTGTCTAGTTCATGTTCCAGCCTGGTCTGAACTGAATTGTCATGCTCAGCTCTGTAGGAATAATAACCTTTTCAAGAATTTTTACAGTACAGTCACAGAAGTTGTGTTTGGACCAATCACAACTTATTTTTCCAAGCATCTCTAACCAGTGCGTGTGCCATGATTAGCCCTCAAAGTTAACCTTGGTCTGTTGGCAAAGGACTGATGCATTTTGCCAAAAGTCCAATTCGTCATATAGCAATTCTTCTTTGTTTGGCGTTGATTTACGTGGAAGCATATTATGACATGTATAAATTTAGCAAAAGGGAAGTCGTTGCAGATAATGGACGCATAGAACCTTTGATAACTCTTCTTTCCGAAGGTAACAATTGTGTCTGCTGCATTGTAATTACAGTATGCTTTCTCATATGCAACCACCATTTGTGGATTTGTCAAATTAAATTTTGATTTGTTCACGCTGCCTTTAAAGTTAGTCCTGATGTTCATAGTTACCCTGTTGCTTACATGTTTTAAACTCAAGTGCACGAATAGACAATATCATATACTGTTCTGGCTACAGTCACAGTCTTGGAGCAAGGAAAGCAGTTCCATGCTGATATCGCAGAAGCAGGGTGTGGGACATGTACTCTGATCTACATGTCTTTGTTGGAAGTACTCTGATCGACATGTATGCAAAATGTGGCTGCACAAAGGATGCCCATACTATGTTCAAATATGTAGCTTATGGTCTAGAAGAGGTTTTGTAGCTAACAGTCTCCAACGTTTCGTTCTTGGATTGTAGATTTTGAAAAACAATGGAACCTCTCTTTTCAGAACGTAATTGCCTGCCAGGAGGATCTGCAAATGGACCATCTGGAATCACATACAATTCCCCATCCAATGCAACTACACAGCATGTGAAATCTCCAAAAACAGTTCTTGGCAAATCTGACTCATGGAACCAACGGTTCTGAGAAATATCATATCTGCCATAGAACATGAATAATGAGTGCCATTTTCATAACTTCATGATCCAAATAGAAAATCTGCATCATATATCACCTGAAGACGTATTAAAAGGAGTATGCCAACACTCTAAATCTGATAATAATAGCAAAATTGCTCCTTCACTGACATACACAGAAGTAGACCATAGCAAAGGGAGAGCGGAGCTCGTATTCATCAAGAGCACATGTCGATCTAGGGCAAAATAAACATGGAGCTTTAATCATCAAATGAAGCTTACATCTTTCTCTGCTTCCCACAGGTACCAGCATAATTAAGCTCATTTTTTATTCCATGAATTTAACAGGAATGGTGCCTGAAGCAGTTGGCTCTCTTACAAATCTCACGTCTCTGGAACTTGGGGGAAATAACCTTGCCTGACAATGCATTAGTAACAATGCCTTCGCCTCCTGAAATTTCCACCGCCCATGTCCGGGGACCATCATTGCCAAAATGCAATCCAAATTGCTGATTCAAGTCGCGTTGAAACTGTAAATTCTCAAAGGTTGACTCATAACCTCTTGCATTGATTGCAAACTTTTGAATATGACCAGATACAGAAGGAGAACAGTGATCCAATAATGTAGGGCTTGAAAAGCTGCAGCTAAATGTAAGGCTAGCATCTGTTAAGTAGTTGAAGGCAATGTTTATCTCTGTGTTACGCAAGTACGTTCTAAGTTTGGTAGAACCATTGAGCGAGTTATGCGAGAGATCTAGCATTTGAAGTTTGGCCATCGAAGAGAACCCTGCAAAGTTAAGCTAGTTAAACCCTGCAAAGTTTCGAAAATGGTTCCAGAAAACTGGTTGAAAGACAGATCTAAACTTTTAAGACTTTTCAACTCTTGGAGAAAAGCGGTCTCACCCGAAAACGCGTTTTGTGTTTGAAGGTTCTCACTATATGAACCGGCTATGGCATTCAGAACACTGAGGCCTCCAACAGTAAAGGTGACAACAACGGCTCCAACCCCTTTAGAGCTGGCATAGCCATCGGCAGCATAACCAGCATTAAGCTCATTAGAACACCCAATAAATCGCAACCCAGGCTCTGCAATAAGCTCATCAAGCAGAACCAGGTTAAAATCCCCTGGAACCGCAAACACATCCTTGTCCTTCACACCAACCTCGACCAAGCGCCTAGCCAAATGAAGATCTAATTATTGGAAAATCATGTACTAAGGTGGCCGGAGCAGCAGCTATTTAGGAGCGATCTCTTGTTAGCACACCAGCCTAACCTCGAGTGGCCCATTATCTTCAAGCCTATCCTATCCACGTGTTTAAAAATTTGACATGGACACGCGACATGCCGTCGGATTTTGATCTAGTGAAACCTACGGTTGAGAAAAATAAGACAGGGATGCCGCTGGGAACGTCGCGTCTCTTCTTTTTTCTTGTTCCGTTGCTTCTCACCCTAACTAAGTGTGCCTTTGCTTCTCTTGTAGCGTCAAATCCTTCCTCCCTTCCTTGGTTTAACCTTGTAAAAGCATCAAATTCGTTTCTGTTTAGGCTGTGCCTCTGCCATTTCTTGAAGGCACTAGATATGTCTTTTAGCGTGAGTGGCGATTTTTCTTATTATGGGCCCTAATTTGTTTGTTGGCTGCGTCGGGTTAATTCTAGCTATTTGATTCTGCGGCTTCAATGGCACCAAAGTCTGGTTGCTTCCGGAACCACTCTTTGTTTTTTTTTTCCTTCTATCGATCTATTCGTAGATCATCGTGCAGATCGGCTCAAGTCCACCATCCATCACAAAGGTATGCTCTATTGGAGCTCGCAAATGCCCCTATGAGCTCTATCGATTTGGCCTCTTTTGTAGAATGCCATGCTTTCTTTTTTCTTAGAGTGATCTTTCATATGTCTGGCTCCACCCAGATCTAATCTATCTGATATTTCTTGCAAGGGATCATGAATTTCGAGAAACATGAGCTGCCACTACAACTATCGAATCGATGGGGTAAGCATTTCAATCTAGTTTATTTAGATTTCTGGAACTAGAGATTCCTACTGTAGACATTTGCTGAACATATAGATGGTGGGTTCTGGTCATCTAGATGGTGGGTTCTGGTCTAGCCATTTTGGGCCTAGCCATTTGGCTTTTGCCATTCTCAAAAAACATGTGAACTTCAGACAAGCAATAATATCCTTATAAAATCACATTTGTACTCCATGTCCAGGCCACATAAAGTTGCCGCAAGTCAATTGTTCTGCCGTATTTTACTACCTTTCTCAGCCTGTCTTAAGTGAAGTCTTTTCTAACCTTATGCTTGGTGCATTGTGCATTTAAATATTATTTCAAGCAAAATTTCGTAAGACATTGTAAATTCTCACTGGAATGATGAATGCAAAGGTCAACAATCAACAACCGATCATCTTGAATACGGGAAGTCTCTACATTTCTTGCATTAGGTCAATAGCCCATCCCGATGATCATATAGCACATCAGTTGCATTAAAGCACGGAAAAGAAGACCCTTAGATGGTATATCTGGAAAATAAGCTTGGGACATAGCATTTTTCAAGAATATTTATTAGGCCTAAACTTTGGCAAGTCTTGCATGAGCTGCATTTCTGATGCGCAAGGATTGCATGGCTAAATGTTTGACCCCTTGAATGGAATATCTTCTAAAACTAATATAGGGCCGGCCAGATGCTTCCGCATGTGATGGTATTAAACATCTTGGAAACAGAGAGTATCTTGGGAAAGTATGATATGCTTAAAGTCTACAAGGTAGCAAGAGACTCTTTTAACTATTTTTGAATTTATAACACCATATAACATCGCATTAATCGCAATTTTTCCTTGCCCTAGTCAAGAACAAAGATCACTTACATGATCGAGTATTGCATATCAAAACCGCTAGATCCGCAAGTGATGTCAACAATTTCTAAAATGTTGCATTTCTCATGGCCGTCCAAACAAAAAGGTAAGGGCGTTTTCTCTTGAGGCGGAACCCTAGAACTCGAAGTTTTTGTTTTAAAAGGACCCTAGAGCTTTTCTACCATCCAATCCAAAGGGGCAAGCGATATTGCCATAGCCGTAAGCTCAGTATCTTATATTATAATGTATCTTATAGCCGTAAGCTCAGATCTTGGTGAGAAAATCTTTGGATAACAGAGCTTGGCCGGGATGGTAAAAAAAGTGCCTCATCCTCGATAAGCACCCTAAATTTGCCTCGGCTTATTCTTAGGGTTTACGTGTCCCTTTTTTAATATTTTTGACGCCACTTTTTAGCCTTTTTTACGCCACTTTTTAGCCCTAAGATTACATCATGAAATCTCTACGGCCGAATTTAGGGCGTGGTCCATTACTTGCACTAAAACATTATAATATAAAGATGATTATAATTAGACACTTCCTTCATAATGTTTTATAATTAGACACTTCCTTCATAATGTTTTATTTTCAAGCAATGGAAGTTTCCACATTTATACTTATGTTATAATCCCTTTATAATTACTAATCGGCTTTACGGGCTTGTCGATGATCGCGGCTCTTTTCCAGCCTTGGCTCCTTCTTATTTCCCATTTATCAACTTCTTTTTGTATCCTTGTTTCCACCATCAATTAGCAAATCTTTTTAAGAATAGAATAGAAAAGAATAAAAAAGTTATCGTCCACAAAGACCAATTGGCCTATGGGACCCAAACAGAGGCGTGACAAGTTTATGACATCGTCCGGGTTAAAACCCCCCGCCCCAGAAGGGCTGGTTGGAGGAAAAACCGTGACAGGAATAGGTTTGTTGTCAAACTGCACAAATACAAATACAAATACAAATATATATACGTCATGGGGGAGATATATATATATACATGTATCAGGTAAGTGCCCGAGACTGAGCTGATCATGGTGACCCATGATCTCTTGGAGGTATGATCCCAACCTTCGTACCGAGCTTGTGGTGAGCAGCTCATGCAGGGGCTGGCCAGGGCGGACCAGGTCAGCATAACGGATCCGAATATCATCATATGCCGAACAACTCTAAAGGGTATGACATTTGTCTTCCACCGCTCCAACCTGGCAGTGTTGGCAAAGCCTCTCTTGACGCGGCTCCCCAATCCATCTCCTCGTCTCAATCCAGAGATGGTGTGCACCTGTTTGGATAGAGGCAATGGATGCGTTTTTCATGGGTAGATGAGTGCGCAAATAACATTGAGGGCCCCACCCCAATATGGGATTTATGTAGCGTTGATAATGTGCCGTCTTGACCTGTTCAAGGGTGTTGGCATCCCATAGCTTGCTAGGGAAGCATGTGTCAAGATATTGTCCGAGAGTGTGGTGATGCGCTCCATTTGCACTCGGATGCAAACTATTAGTTGCATATAGAGTTACTATTCCATGGTTGCCTTGATGAATCTTTTTCGCCAATGTTATTATTTGGAAGATAAATTCAGTAGTTGCAAAGTAGACTTACTAGTCTATAGTTGTCTTCATAGTCTACTCTATACCTCAAGGCTTATTTTGCCTACTACTCTATAATTCAAGGCTTATTTTGTCTATAAACGATTGCGAAAAATCATAATCAAAATTCGTAAATAGCAGACTTAGCATGCTATTTCATTGTACCAAGCAAAAATGAGCCACCTTTTTAGTAAATAAACTGTTTTTAGTTGCTCAAATTATAGAAAGCCAGTTGTGTGTATATTAGATCCAATGGTAATACGGATGGGTCTTGAATTCGAACCTCTTTAAAGGGTGCATTGATCTAAAATGATAGAGGTAAAGACCTAACGAATAATGTTACTGTTGCATATGCATCTCATAGATCAGTTGGCTTAAGTGGATATAAAAAGTAGTGGTTGTAAAAAATGTTGTTCCCTTTGAGTGAATTATTTCAATTTGACCCAATTCCATACGACTTGGCATGGCGTACCTCCAACACTTCCAAAGTAAATACTTGTGTTGATTGGGTGAAAACATGAACCTCAAGGAGTAAACATGAGTAATCTGAACTCAAGATGATGCTCATAACGTGTTTGAGTGTACAAATATTTCCAAAGATAGAGAGGACTACACAAACTCCATGATGTCTCAAGTGAAGGCTCCTTTAAATGATGACAAAAATGGTTGATCTTTTAGATATGCATCTAAAAAAAGCCAATTGGTATTGTTCCAAATTGCTTAATAATTCTTTGAAATAGACCAAGGTGGTTGTTCCTTCACGCCCCTATGTTTCTAGATGTTGCTCGTGGATAATATGCATCAGCAAGCTATGATGCAACTGTGATGATTGCAGCCCCTTCAAGTCTCACATCAATAATCAAAGGTAAAAAAAAATATAAACATGAGCGCACTATATGATTTTCTCATCATATGCCGCAAACAATGAATATAAAATTGGGAGTTTGTTCTCAAAGTGGAAGATGCGGTCCAAAGTAACCTTCATGTTAGAGTATGGGTCGAGTTTAGATATCATCTGCCAGATAGACCACAATGTGGTCCCTTGAATCTAACTAATTAATCCTATAAAGTAGGTGTCATGCGGGATTTTGAAATAACTGAATGGAAAAAGAACAATGCATATTCAAAGAAAATAAAAGGAGCAACACAATATGAGAGAAATTAGAATGCTTTAATATCAAAAGGAAAAACACAACAAAATCTAACCAAACACTGAGATCGGAGCGAACAAGGGAAAATGAAAAATCTTGCTAACCACTTGAACCAACAAAAGTATATATAGTACAATGATCTTTGCCTCAATATAGAAAAAACAACTAAAATGAAGACAACTAACTCCTAAAGAATTTGGGCAGCCATCATGGCTAGAGCAGTGCTAAACAACGTCATGTCGTGAAGGTTGTCAGCAATTGGCCATGCCATGGAGGCCATGGCCCTGCAGTAAACAATCACTCCATGAAGGTCGTGACTCTTTAGAAAATAGTCACATCTAGAAGGACATAACTCTTTAAAAACTAGCCAAACTGTGAAGGTTGTAACATGTCTATAACACATCATGAAATGATCATACTTGCAACGGTCATACCTTCTTGGGACCTTTGTCTGGACACGATTCTATGGAAGACTTGGATTGCTCTCATTTCTTGGGCCCTTTGTCCTTGACAATTAAGGAATCGTCATGTGCCTTCAAGGACATGACTAACATCCCTTCGACTAAACCAACCCCCCGGAAATGAAGAAAGAAGGAAGCTACTTCTAAGGGGGGATATTTATTGGGGGTTTTCTTATATGTGCAACTGTGCGGTTGGTTTGGTCTCCTATACTCAAAGAGACTAAGTTGTCATATGATGTTACCTTGCTCAGTTGGAAGTGCTAAATCAGAAGTGACATCAATAAAAAAGCATGAGGTGATCATTTCTTCGAAGGATGTGTATGGGTGCAAGTGCAATGCCATATTGATTTAGAAGAGCCATATTAAAGCAGAAATTGTTGGCACTTGCATATGGACTACAAATATCAATAGGCTTCTTGCCATTTTAGAACATCTAAATAAATATTTCGGGGTATCACAGAAGCTAGTTTAGCGATGAACATCAGGATCTGGAGTCATGGAAGCTCACTGCATAAATTGATCAAGCCAAAGGATGTCATGTACAGGAGCCTTCCTGCCTTGCTTAGTGGCAATGTAGATCCAATGCCTAATTCATTAGTATACAACCAATTTGTGTAAGTGGTGTTGAAGAGGAGAAGGTTCATAATCAATTAGAATCACATCATGCTTAGCAGGTGAGATCAACCTCAGCACTTCACAGACAGAACTGACTTGTATCACAAGAAAAATGATAATTTTCATAAACAACTTTTCTCCATACTCAGCTTAAGGAACAAGCAGATCAACAACTTGACCTAGAAAACAAGAATATTGTCACATCTCGTGAAGTTTTCCAGCCCAAGTCAAATGAACATATTGCTGCCTTGGAAATTCAACTACGTGAGGCATATTTATAAACGTAATACTGGATTAAAAGTTCAATTGAGTGAAGCAAAGGAGTGTAAAACTGGTTGAGAAGTTCGATTATGTGCAGCTAAAGCTAAATTCCAGATCTTAGAAGCTCAAATTGCCACTAATAGATAGGTTCCCCTCTTGCCCTAATTCCTACCTGGATCTTACCCTCTCCCCCTCACCCCAAACAGCCATGGCATGTGTAACCCTCTACATTGATTCCAGTTTGGATGCCTAACCCCCCATGACCTCGCCTCATGCCCAGGAACACCGATAGCTTAATGCTCCCTCACATGACGAGCTCTCATGGGAATTGAGGATAACAGGACCAGAGTTGCATTCGAGAATTGAGGATAACAGGACCAGAGTTGCAGGCTTGTTAAAAGAAATGCAGACCTTGGTAACCCAAACGCTCAGAAGACAGTTGGAAGCAGTGAGTTATCGAGCTGGAGACCCCCACATAGTAGCTGGAAGATGATCTCCACTTAGTGCACTTTGAGCAGAAATAGGAGAGGCTGGGTCTCACTGACCTGCGCGCTTGTGTGAACTCCCTCTTCACCACCATAGAAGCCATGACACGGGATAGGCAGCATGCAGAACAGAAGACAATGACAATTGTCTCCCACCTTTAATTAAAAGCTGAGGAGGCTGCCACCATGATGCTAGCCATCCAGGCTGCCTTCCAATGAAAGCTGAGAGCCCTCTAGAGTAGGGTCGAGACACGAGAAGTATCCTCACCAGAGATGAACCCTATCATGGACACCCTCTTGCAAAACCTCGAGCACAACTCTGCTGCTCAAGATTGCGAATTGTAGGAGCTGCAGACAGACATCGCTCAGTAAGGCTAAGGCCTCCACGCAGAAGCTCATGAGCAGCTGCAATGGTATATGCATGAACTGGCAAGACAACAGTGAGTCCAACAGGAGCTGAGCGCTGGGCTCCAGAAAGGAGAGGCTAATGCAGAGGCCAAGGCAGTCCCACACGCCCAACAACCTGCACGACATTAGTCAATGCCACTGACATCTGCACCACGAAGCTGCCCAATACTGCCACTGCCTAGTGCAGGATACAGCCAATGCCACGCCAGCCACAAGCAGCACTTGCCGCGGCAGCCAACACCGATTCGACCATCAGAGAGCTTAAAGGGCGGAGACGAAGGACCCACATTCCAGTAGTGCGCGACCTAAGAGAGGAGGCAGGTGTCAGAGCAAGCTGCCATAGAGTCCAGTGTCCGAACTGCCCCCGGGTAGCTATATTGATGGTCGGGGATGCACAAGTGCGAGCAGTCATTCTACATCATGGAAGTTAGCTGCAAGGGACTGCCCTATACATTGATCGAGATTTGACTCATGCACATCAAGAAGGCCGCAGGCACGAGGTAGACAAGGTCAAGGGCATCCAAAAACGGGAAGGAGCTGCAGGACTGATCCGGGGTAAGATGCAACTTTTCCTACCACCAACTGCTGCTGGAAGTGCTGCAAACCCTCAAGGCCTTGCTTCTGAAGCCCAGCGACTCTAGCCCATGCCATTGTTGCATCCATCACAAGTGCACACTCTGCTCCTGTTGTCTCACCTGCTACTACCTGCACGCCGCATGCAATCTTCCACTGCCCAGCATCGGCTGCTGCATGTACACCGCATGCGGCCTCCACCTCTACCACCCCTCTTTGTGCAGTCTCCACTGAATTCGCAGTCGCAGCGTCTAACAGCAGATTGGGATTGTGCCTCCGCATAGTCACCTAGAATTACCGTGGCTTTCCATGGCAGAAGGAGATAGTCTCAACTCAGTTGCTGCAGATATGGACCTTATCAATCTTCCTCACGGAATAAACGTGGAAGAATAAAAGACAAAGGTTACCCGACTTGTCAGGATACCAATGCTACTCTGTCTTCAATGAGTGCACTGGGAAGAGGAGACAAGGAGAGGTCGCCTACTACTACCAGAGGCAGCTTTGGCACAATCAGTCTTCCTGTGCAAGACGGACATGCACAACCGGTACCTGTGGATGCACGTGTAGCACTGCAGTGACAACCCTCTTTTTATGGCGGCCTGCTACTTCCCACATGTCGAGAGCAACTTCTACCATACCCACATGAATGTGGATAGACTAGACCCTTATGTCGATCTATATGATGATATCCAGCAACACAGGCAGTTGGGTAGAGTAATGCTTGTTGGAGACTTCAATGTGCGAATTGACACGGAACAACCCATGAGATTTGATCCCCTGGCTGACAATGTGTTGCAATTGTGCCCCTCTGAATGAGATTAGTCAAGGGGTATCAGATGACGATCAGGTTACTCGATATGGTAGGCGCGTCGTGGCTTTTTTGCAAATATCTTTTATCCGTAATCCGCAATGGACTAGTGTAAAGGGCCGCCCTCCAAAGAAATGCACTTCGGCAGAGGAGAACCAAGGGGGCGGATCTAGTATGGTGGACTATGTATTGGTGGCAGAGCATGATGCATGTTGTCAACATGCAGAGTTGCTCAAGTTGATAGGACCATCCATAGCACCAGTGTTGACTGCCATGTTCAATAAGGCACTAGAGGATGGTTTCCCCCCACAGTAGACCACTAGCCGAGTTGTTCCCATATACAAGGCATGTGACCCCGACCGCCCGACCCAATTACCGAACAATCATGGTCAGCTCGGTGCCCGTAAAATTGCTTGCCAAAGATTCTTGAGCAGCAATTGTGTCCCTGGGCAAAGGCAATAGACTATTCCCATGCAGAGATGCTCAGGCAATCATACTGAAATAGAGAAATCATTTCTTTCTTCCTTTTTCCTGCTACTCATTTGTTTTTTTTTTTTTGAAGTTTTTGATTTGCAAGTAACATGCTCAGACACGCTATAATATGCAATGCAAAAAGCAAATGTAAACTAGTGATACCTAAGGTTCAGTGCAGCCGCATGCCTCTGTTGGAGGCCATCCATCCCCGCGAAGCTCGTGATTAGGATGCCTCTTTGCCAAGTTCATGTGCGCTCTGAGGGCTTGCCTCTTCCATGGAGACATTCACCTGCTCCCATTCCATAACACCAAGGCATTGTTCCAATGCATGGAACAACCTGGCCAATCGCATTCTGAGGACTCGACAAAGAAATGCGATACTTTTAGCCATTGTGTTGATTCCCACGACATTTTCAAGCAGCTCTCCTGCTACATGCACATGCTCATTCCTCGCGGAAACAACAAAAGGGTTTGGCAAACTATTTGCTACTAGGCTGGCCACAGAAGGCATCTGCGCACCACGAGCAGGAGCAACAACTCCATATGCAAGTTCGTGTGGAATGGGTTAGCGCACGCGAGGGATGCACAAACAAAAGCGGTAGGCTAGGCATATCAACATGCACAAGAGGAGGGAGCGTGGCAATGGCAAATCTGCAGGAGGAGGAGCGCTTGTGGGCGTTTGCGGTACACGCATGGCTATATCACTGCTACTATCGCTGATTTCAACCACTTCAGGAGCCATGACATGACCATTGGCCTCCATTCCTGGCATATCTTCATGATGAAAGGGCAAGCCTGTTATGAACTACAATAAACTACCGCCATCAACTGCACTATGCTATGAAAGAAACATAATTTGTAGACAAATAGAAATGCAAATTCATATTCATATGAAAGTGAGGCTACAATGCAGAAACATGTAAACAAACACAAGAAGGACAACAAACAAAAACAAGAAAAACAAAAGAGGGTAAACAACATAGGAACAATAGAGCACTAGTCCACAACCATAGTATAATCCGGAAATTCAAAGGAATGTAATCAGCTCCCATGCCTCTCCTTCCACTCCAGCCCATATTCTTCATCTTCCATGTTAACAAAGTGAGCATCATCGTCGCCTTGGCTGCATGTATCATCCCAATACCGCTTCCTTCCCTTTCCAAGCCTCTCCACTAGCTGCATTTTAGCAGGCACACCAAACAACAAGCACCTCACATCACTAGGCATTGCACTTTCGGGGATTCGTGGTCATCTTCCACTTGTTGCTTTCACTCTATGCTCATATATGAACGCCGTGTTCGTGGGTAGGATCCACTAACTAGATAGGACCTAACTTCCTTGTGCACAACATACGACGACAAGTAGACAAAACCGTGATATATCTATTCCCTACCATGGTAATTGACATAATGGGCAGCCCTATGCAACATGTTCTTGTTGTCAAGAACAAGTTCTTCAAATCCCGCCCCGTATCTCAAGTAGAGATCTTTTTCCTATTTCTATCTATTTTTCACTGACGTTATGCAGGCTGAACTTGTGATGGACTTTGCCATAATCCTTCAGGCAGTATCCGACAATACCTTCAAAGCAATGAAGCTTCGTGTTCTTCAGGGCCTTGCAAATTAGGAGCACACCTGCTGGCTTGTGAACACCCCAACCGAAGGCTTTCTTGATTGCAGCATTGACTTGCCTAGGAGTTTTAGTGGTTGTCCCGAACACCGCTTAGCAATGTGGTGGTCCAATTCAGATTTCCTTTCAAGTGCCACCGCCTCCAAACAAAAGATTAGACTTAGAAAGCTCACCAGCGCCATACATGTAAGCTTTGGGACCTGGGTTCAAGCTAATCTATACTTGACCCCAATCATGCTAAGAATTTATCTCAATCAAGAACTCAATGGTTTAACTCAGGATTTAGGGTTCATCCACGGTTCCATCTTAGTTCAATGGTGACTCCAAAAAATAAGAAAAAGAAATACACTTGGAAATACATATTTTATTTTAATAATACATAATTACTGTTATGGAATTTATTTGGTGTCGCTTGTGGCGCCACCCTCACCGGGCGGGTTGCTTCAAAAATTCTCGATTGGAATACCCCGGGGCTTAGATTCTCCATTACTTAATTATTGCTCACACATACCCTCTTCTACCTCTTCTGCTACTTGACTAATGCTATATTGCTATTTTATGCATCCTAATGATAATGAATGCAAAATGTCTGAATCGATTCATTCTCCCAGAATGCATTTAAGTTTCCTCTCGACAAACCCCGCAATGCACGTTCGAGTGATTGTATGTTATCCAAGCCAGCTATTTCTTTTCTACCCTTTTTGACACAATACAATAATGAAAAAGCTCTTAGTTTCAGTCTTTTTCTTTAAGGCCTTTGTGCAAGCAGAAATCGCTAAAATTGCTAAAAGATGCCATGTTTTCAATTTCTTTTCAATCAATGGTTTTGCAATGATGTTGTTTAATGGGAACACGATCTTTCTGGAGCCTCTTCTCCATAATTATTGTTCACTGAAATTGTAAAATATCCACTTAAAAACTAAAACAATGGTGATACGTGGAAATGGCATGAACCTTTTTTTGGAGCATTGCCAGCAAATCCTCAATGAGGCTGCATTAAAGAGTTCAATAAACCCACCATGGCACTAATAGACAACAGAAACATGCATTCAAGCAACCACATCTTACCATTACCTTCAAAATTTAAAGATAGATCACACGAAACTGTTGCATATTTGTTCTTCATGCCAACAAACTTGAAGAATAAACGCAATTTCTAGCCTTATAAGCCTACAAAGATTTCAAAACATGTCAGAATGTGCTCATTGAACCAGTGCAAAACCCAACCAAAACCAGAAATAACTTACTTGTTTCTCCCAATTTATCATCTTTGCGCCAATGTTAGAAGAGAGACATCATCCGTGGTGGAAACTCCACATAGAATACCAAACCACAAATCCAAAGAAACAATCTTCTAAATAAATTACATATGTACTTGAGTTCATAAAAGGAAGACAACAGAACTGGTTTTACCACACTAAAACAATGAAAAGTATATTCATGAACTAGAGAACACTAAATTGATTAAATATAGTCAGATATAGACTCTCTCAATACCATGCTCTGATGATCTCTTATACTAGGATTACTAGTGAATGTCATGATCTTTGATATTGCTGTGTCTCAAGAAAACTTGGCATAACATGGCCCATGGAACCCTTTTGCATAATCCAGCCTGTATTTTTATCCTCCCCTTATTTCTATAAGGCCATGTGCCATCCAAGGCTTTAAAAAATGATTTCACTAAACGTTGCTTCTTGCAACGGTAATACTTTTAACATGCTAAACCTCCCTAAAAGTTGTGTCAATACTCACTTTTTGCCAACTTATGTGAATGCTAATAAATCAAGAACAGAAGCCCAACTACATAATATGCCCTAAGATTTGCCATGGTCTGCAAAAGATTGCCATCCACATCCATGAGCCACACCGGTCACACAAATAAAGATCTTTAGCTTCATCATAATATCATAAACTTGAACTAACGCGGCAAATATCCATATTTTAGCATCCTAAGAAATAAGCGGATGAACTAAATCAATGGACAATTACAAGTGCCGCAAGTTTTAATCCAAAAGAACCAAAGATCATTTGGGCTAGCTAACATACAAATCAATTGCAATTTGTGGAAACATCAAAAGTTGTCCCAAAACCACCTTTGCTACCACAATGCTTATTACAGAACCTGAAGTTTTGTTTAGAAACTATACTACAAAAATTCATGCCAAAACATTCACTACAATGCTTGTTAAGGAACAAGAAACCTTGATGTCCATAGAGACGTCTATATGCTTATCCTCGATTCTTTCCATGTTTATGCATTCTGACAACCTTATTAAGGGTACCAAATGATCCTCTATTTTAATCCACCTATGCAATAAAACCTCGAAGTTCAGTAGAACCCATGTAATAGCTACCACCTTTGCTATTACAATGCTTATAAAATCTAGGGGAATCTCTATAGAATCTTAAGAATTTGGGGGGATCTTTGTAGAACATTAAGAATCCAAGAAAACCTTTAGAAATCTAGGAGAATCTTAATAGAATCTTTGGGAATCTTCTGAAAAGTTTTGAGAATCTAAGTGAATCTTGATGGAATTTTAGAGAATCTTCATAGAATCTTGGGCCTTTATGCAGTCCCTCATATTACAAACACTTGTTTTATATATACAGATACCTATTTTTAACATTCCTTTAGGTAATATTTTGTCTCCTACATGCTTTTCTAATGAGAAGCTAAATCTAAGCCTAAAACCGCCCAAGCCTCCTGTTGCGCCTTTTTGCTAGTTTTTTTCCATATGGCTTTTTCTACTAGGTTTATGCTGAATTTATCTGGTTTTTTGGTGAAGGGTGAAAATCCTAAGAAGCCTGGTACTCCAAATGCAGTTCCATTATACTTTATTGCTTCAACTAGATATGGTGATTATTTTGATGGGAGGACAAGCTATTTTATGTGTAAGAAGGGTCGTTTATGAGGATCCGAGAGACGCATAAAGAGGATCCAACCAAAAAGGTGTCTGTAGTAACTTTCTTTGTGACTCTAAACCTGGTGACAAAATTTAAATTACAGGTATACCGGTCTTACACAGTGAAAGCTAATTGTAACGACTATCTAAATTTAACTTGACATCATTTACCCATATGTCCATCTGGCAAGGTTATGTTGCTGCCTGAAAATGATAAAAGTGCAACACATATTATGGTAACCACTGGAACAGGAATTGATCCATATAGGGGCTATTTAAGAAGAATGTTTATGGAGGATGTTCCGACTCTTAAATTTGGGGGACTTGCTTGGCTTTTCTTAGGGGTTGCTAACATTGACAGTCTTGTTTATGATGATGAATTTAAGACATATCAAAAGCAGTATCCTGATATTGCACTCAGTATCCATATGCAAGATTGTTTCAAGATTAATGTGGTAGTATAAAGAAGAGTGGCATCTACAATTTCCCTTCTCTAAACTCCTCAACATTTTGGCGTACAAGAGAAAAATGGTCCAAGGGTATATGTTGGTTGCCAAATTCTCCATCATATTGTATGGCATTATTATGTCCTCTACTTTGCAAGTTTCACTTGTGATACAAGTAGCAATTATATTTTCCACAAGCTGCAGCCATATTTTCCATTGTGCAATTATTCAAACACACTTGATTATCGCAGTGCAGGTGCAAATTTCTTGCTTCTTTTCCGCTATCAACGCTTTCTAAGTGAATGCTTTGAAAGCTTAATCTAGACCATACCTTAGAATGTTCAAAGCCAGTTTTTTTTTTTTTTTTCCATGTTGCGTATCCGACGCTGTGAATTCGCTCTCCTCCCAAGAAGCATATGAGCGATTTGAAGCTCAGCGCTGAGATGGCTTAGGTCTTATGATGTCTCGGTGGTAATCGCATGTCGCCTTCTATCCATAATGATAAGTTTCAGCTTATTTTTTGTCGAGGTTTCGGAATCCTATTCGTGAAGGCCGCTTATAATTTTATGCCTTAGAGATTCTAGAGTCTATATATTTTAGCATCTTGCACATAGTAGACTTCCAATTTTGGTTTCTTTGCGTGCAACAACAATACTGAATTCGGAGTATCATAGTAAGAGGTCAACTATGAATGTGTTCGGGCCCATATGCGATAATTAAGATCTTTGTGGCTTCCTATTATGAAAGTACTATGAAAGCATTACTTTTGCTCTAATTTTAGGTCTAGAGCATAAAGGTCTCTCCATTTGGATGGAAATCAGATTCCCATCGATTGTTTCTTTTATGCATGTTCTTTTTCTCATGAGAATGAAATCGAATTTTGTTTTCCATAGATCCTTGTTTGTCATTGTCGCATTAAACATGACATTACATTTTCCTTTTCTTTGAATTTACAATTCATAGGCTTACATATCCCTTTAAATGCACTTTTCATCATCTTCTTATGCAAAGCCATTATATGTAGATTTTGTACAATTGACATTGCATTGGATCATTATGCATAGGTTTTGGTCCCCTTGTCATCAGCACTTTGCATGTTAGGATGCCTCACATGTCACCGGGTAAGTTTTTGCCGACGCCAAGCCATTGAGACGCCAGTGTAAACCGCCCAGCTAGCCCGGATGAATGGCTCACACGCCAAACCAGCCGCCTGAATGAACTACATGTGACTAATTAAGGATTTATATGTGAGGCCTCTTAGTAGGCATCTTGATGATTGTGTGGTACTTGTTCTAATTTGCTAGATGCCCGATGTGGGTGGTGCATGTATGCTCATTGCAATGTGGCATGCATCTTGGGAATGATTCAAAATTTGTATATTCATCCATTTGTCCTTTTTAGTCATGTTAGCTTCTTTTTGGTCGCTATATGTCCCTTTGTTCCGGTTGTTCTAATTTGTTTCTACAACCTTGTTTTTTGCTCCATCTGTTTTACATTGTTTTACACCCTTATACCACGACCATTGTCAAAGGTTATTCTGGACTCGTGAGTCATGTTATACCAAGTAAGGGTCATTTCCCACTTGCCATTAAGTTAAGTTAAATAGGGCAAATAACCGAACTTGCTTTCCCATCGAATTTTGTTAATATCGCTTGCTAATTCCGCTTAATTTTTAACTGCTCATTAACTTAACGGAGCATCCTTTTCACTAGAAAAAGTTAAGTTACTTTTTAACCAAATTTAAAAATATTTAACCAACTAGTGCAAAAGTTAAGTGACCTAAGCAAGGTCCACTTAACTTCTAACTTTTTGGTTAAGCATTAAGCTAACTTAACTACGAGTGGGAAATGGTTCCAGTTAGGTTAGACTCTTAAATTGTAATTTTGACAAGGATGCCAACTAGTGACCAAGTGTCTTATTAGTTTGATAGATTGACTAAAAAAAATATTAAAATAGGAGGTGAATTTTAAGAATTTTATGATTGATTGATCGGTCACGTAGTAATTTGACTAGAAAGTATTAAATGGAGAGAGTTGACTACAAGTCAATTGATTGGATTAGAAAGTGTCTAAGTTAACTAAAAAGTGTCTAAGTTAACTAAAAGTCAACTCATTGACTAGAGAGTCACCATTTTACTAGATTTTACTAGGTAGTCAAACAATTCACAAAAATAGTAACTTGACAAAAAGAAGATCATATCCTCCATTTAACTTAACCATATCTCTTAACCAAGTGAGAAACTAACACATTTATCTTTAACCTAACAAAACTTCTTAACTACTAGTGTGAAGCACAAACATCGAGATATTTGATTCTTCAATCATAAGTTGAAACTTTTCATCTTAATTTCAGGATACCGTTAGTGGTTCCCCGCCATGTGGGTGGGAAATGTCGTGGAGGTGAGTTTGCATGCAAGCATTTTTATCCAACCCCTCAGATCGAATGATTTTACTAAAAAAAAAGTATGGCAATGCTCTTACTGTGCTTTAAATGTGTGAGATCTTCGTGCATGGCGTAGATCTTTCTAAGCTAAGCCTAAGTCAAAGATGCAAAATCTTTGGTTTGTCTCCGCTGACCGGGATGCCATTCCTCCTGCTCATCTTGGTCGTTTCTTTAGGGTTTCAATAAGAAAAGGGTTATTCCATCCATGTCTCTCCCTCGCCCGGGTTTCCTCAAGACTCGCCGCCATAGCCAAGCAGAGCGAAAATATGCCATTGAGCAGCCTTCAAATGCAGATGCAATTGCAAACGCAGATGATGCATTATGGTGTTAACATAGATGTTAAGAGCCTTGGGAACTAATTGTTGAGAAATGACATAGCTTATGGAAGGAGACTCATTAGTCTGCCGCCTAGGGCCCTCGAATGGGCTTGTGTAAAGGTGGTTTGATGAATGGAGATAGCCGATGCTCATACATCACATCCGCTAGGTATGATTATAATATGCATTCAGATAGTTTTGTACATTGAAATTAAAGTTCACATTTTAATTTCGCTTGTACCGATATCATAGAGATTGCAAGGTAAAGCGTATCAACTAATTTTCCACTTCCTTTCTTCTACTACTAGTTGAAACAATGTAAACGGATTTGCATCCATTTACGCCTTCTTTTGTTATACTGGCTATGTCATTTTATTCCATATTTACCTTGGTTTCTTCAAAGTCCTACTACAGCAAAGATTTCTATGAGATATGTTTTTTCACATTCTATTGCTTGTTGAGCAAGAATTTATATATATGGTGTTTGAACTTGTAATAGTGCTGAATGGATGTTTCTTCATTTCTCGATGTTAGGTGGAAGATTTTCCCATTTTCTTTTCATGAAGTTAGGGCCCAAGGGCCCAAAATTTTTTTTAATATAACAATCAACGCACAACTACCATTAACATTGTTAACATAAACCATTGCATTTAACACATTTAAATTAAAATCCCCCTTAAACCCCTTTTGGTTTGGGTGCATATTTACACGGGGGGTTACGTAGGGCAGCGAGAGCCTCAAAAATATATTTATAATACATGTACAAAATTAACACCATTAAGTACATTCTCTCAAACCTTATAGTATTTTACAAACTTTAATATACAGTATACAAAAATTTATACATGTATACCCCACAAACGAGGATCGCATGCAGACGCTCCAGATCTTGGAATAAAGGGCGATATGCCCATCCAAAGCCTTTCCGAGTGAGTAACCCCGTGGTGAATATGCACCCAAACCAAAAGGGGTTTAAGGGGGATTTTAATTTAAATGTGTTAAATGCAATGGTTTATGTTAATAATGTGAGTTACTTGTATTTTTGGTGAATGTCCGGTTCTACATTTATGGTCAACTATTGGTTCATGACCAATCATCCACATTTAATCACAAACAATCTTGGTTCTAGTTTAATTTTGATTTAGATTTTGGCTATATGATTGTCCTCTATTCGCTGACTCAGATTCCCTCTTGAGATTGATCATACCCTGTGTTCGCCATGGGTGACGCTCACATTCGATATTTTTGTGTTGTCAATTTGGGCTCTCTATAGTTTCTTTTATAGTCTCTTTTTGATCTTCAACATGGTATGTTTGTTTCATTTTTTGGTCATATACATCTGGAAGATGATGTTTGTATTACATGGTTTCTTTTCTGTTGTAGGTTTATTTCCATGTCTTTGTTCCTTTTGGTCCTTTTGCTTAATTCATTCCTTTTCACCCCATTGACTTCTGAAGCCATTTGTCCCATTGGCTCTAGTAATTCATTTAGTATTTTGCTTTCAGTTGATTTTTTGCTTCATGCAGTGTATCGTTATCCCATTTGTCCTGTGTTGGTACTTCTAGCTCTTTTTGTTCTAGTTGATTGACCTGGCATAGACAGACATTTTGCATCCCATTGCTACATTTATCCCTTTACAGATGCTCTTTTGCTCTCATATTTGCCTCTTAATGTCATTATTCCAGTTACTTTGTATCCCTATGAACTTATTTAGTTATATTGGTCCGTCCTTTTGTTTATCGATGTGATTATTCCAAATTTTGTTTCAATAATTTCAAGTTGTCTTTTAGCTTGTTTGCTCTTTTTAGTTCTATTAGTTTCATTTTGCCCATGTACTTTGTGCCTTTAATTCCATTGTTCCGTCACAAGATTTGTGATTGAATTTTTATATTTTAGGTGTTCCAGAGAATTTTCACCCAGCATTCTTTGCTGTTTTACTCGGGTTTCTATGTTTCTATGTTCTTCACATTGGTCCGATTTTGATATAATTTATCATCCATGTGCATCTTTTGTCATTTACGTGCACCTTTGCTCTATTTACTCCCTTCTCGCTAGAATTTCTCAACTCGACCAACTGCCTTGTTTTGCCTGGCCCTCATCCGCTTTTGACACCTTCATGGGATTTTCGACGATCTAGTATTTGGTACTCTAGTGTCTAGTTCTTCCTTTAATATTTTGTTCAGAGGCTTGTTTCTCTCTTTGTTGCTACATTTCATGTGCTTCGTGCCACCTCCTTTTCCATAAACTTTTATGTCCTTCCCGGCTTTTAGACTCCCCTACCTTATCTCAGGCTTGCCCCTTAGTTTATCATCTTGACCTCGCTCTACCGCTTCTTGCATCCATCCGAGTCCTCCTATCCCATTGCCTCTTCCCCGATCTTTACTTTGTTCCATTGTCTCCCTTTGCCAATTCCTTCTCCCCTTTTTTGCTCGCTTGATTTGGCTTCTTCATTGCTTTTGCCTTGTTATTTCTCTTCACATTTTTCTACTTTTCTTTATTTTTTCGCTCACATGCCTTCTGCATTTTGGCCGATTCCAAAGAAGTTTTTTTTTAGTGATCTATTTGTGCCCTTTGTGCCTTTTCCTCTTTGCCTCGCTTTTATTGACCCACTTATCATGTCTTCCATTCGGTCCATGATATACCCATCCGCTTTCTCGATCTAGATCTCCCACTGTAAGTGCTTCTTTTGTTCCTTCAGTTCCCTCGGTATCCTTTTTAGATCCTTCAATCCTACTACATAAGCTTCATCATTTTTCGACTTCTTTTGTGTTCCTTTGGCTTGGTACTTCCTGCTTTTGTTCATGTTGGTCCGTTGTTATCCGCTTGACCTCTACCGCTTTTTATCCATTCAAGTTCTATCCCATTGTTTCATGTACTTGGTTTTTGACTTGGTTCCATTATCTCTTTTCACCCATTCCATTTTTGTTATTTTGATATTTGTTCCTCTCTCTGGCCAACACAAAACTAACATTATTAACACAACCATTGCATTTGACACATTTAAATTAAAATCCCCTTAAACCCCTTTGGTTTGGGTGCATATTCACACGGGTTACGGGCAACGAGTCGCTTTGATGGGCATATTTGCCCTTTATTCCAAAACTGACCGCATATAGCGATCCTCGTAGGGTATGCATGTACAAGTTTTTGTATACCAGATATTAAGGTTTGCAAAATACTATAAGGTTTGAGAGAATGTACTTAATGGTGTTAATTTTGTACATGTATTGTAAATTTTTGAGGCTCGCCGCCCACGTGAACCCCCGGTGAATATACACCCAAACCAAAGGGGTTTAAGGGGATTTTAATTTAAATGTGTCAAATGCAATGGTTGTGTTAATAATGTTAGTTTTGTGTTAATGGTTTCGTTAACTAAAATTTTTTGTTCCTTGGCCTTAAGGATGGTAGAGGTGCTCAAATTATGGAAACAAAAAACATTGCATAGAATTAGATATATAATATTCATACCAATGTATAATATTATACAATACAAGAATTTAAACAATATAAACCCACAATATCATCTTCAACCCACAATATACAAGTTTAGAGTCATAACTAGCATTGGCATTTGTGTAGATCAAAAATATTCATAGGATCAAAGAGGAAAATACGATTTAAAATCATAATGGCACCTCTTCTTAAGGTGCCAAGATTGCAATTTTTCATCTAAAGAATCATGTTATGGCAGCCTTGCATGAGTCTTACACTAAGCCCGATAACCCGCGGATGCTACCGTAAAACAACGGAATAAGAGATGGAGGAAGAGAATACAAACCAAAGTTCAGATATGTGTTGCATTTGTTCCCAACCGCCATAGTGGGATTTAATTTTCAAACCGCTGTTTCGCTATAAGATCGATAAGAAAGAAACCGGATCCGGCGTCATATAAAACAAGTCTTGTACCATGGCAAGCGCTCAGAACTATATAAGGACGATATGTAGAATATGTTTAATCTCATAAAGAGGAAATACAAATAGAAAAGTAATGGCAACAATAATCCAGATGATAACTAGCATTTGCAGACCGCTGCACTCAAAAGTGTTCATAGGATGAAAATGTTCATAGGCCCTCGACAATCCGCCCGGACAATCCGTGATGATGATGTATGATAATTACAGCTTGGCCCTATATCTCTAAACCAAGAATCGCTCATGCCCATCTCCATAACTTGTATTTTGTTTGGCAGTTGGTTTCGTGCATTTTCCCAATCGAAAAGAGATGAATGCCATTGCTGCTCAAATGACTCCCTTTAAAAAGAATGCTGCTCGGCTTGAAGCTAAAATGCTCTTTTACTTTATCGCTGTAACGTACGCCATTTTGCTCCACAATGTAGTCATACCTATCGTAAGGTGATGTTTGATGCAAAGATTACCCTTTGGGAACAAATCCATTGAGAAAATACAAGAATTTTCGATGTCTTAGGTCTCAGAACACCCGTGATATCTTACCATTAAGCATGTTGGCACTCAACCTAATTTCCACAAGGTCGCTTAAGTTTCTAAACTCAGCAGAACATAGCCGACATAGGTTTTGCTCGAATATCAACACTTTGATTGCTTTGAGACGAAAAACCGTGATGCGCCCTTGTAGAGCCTCGTGATGGGCCCTTGTTTTTGCAAATAATGAGATAAACCGAGAAAAACCAGATCCGAGAAAAGTACCGTAAGTAGAAGGAAAGTCTAGCAACCCGCCTTGGTGATAGCAACCGTTTTCGGGCCAGGTTTCTTCAAAGATCCTTTTCTTCTCTCCGAGGGACATAAGTGATAGCAACAAGGACACCTTCTTGAGAAAACATGTGAGCAACGGCCCCGCCAATGCCGTAATCTCCACCGCGGATCGAGCCACACGATCCCAAAAAAACCAAGCAGATCTTGAGTTTATCGAGGGTCTCATGATGTGGCGCCGGAGAATCCAGGATGAGGATCCATAGGGTGCTCTTCACGGGCTGGCGGTCTTGCTTTTGCGCTAGAAAACTTGCCATAGCTCAGAACAAAGTCGCTGATTTTTGCTATAGATAAATCTTTCGCCACAATGGGCTGCTTCTTAGCAATGCTCTTAGCTCGCATAAAGCCTATGGAGCTCATGTAGGTCATAAATAGCTAAAAAAATACCCACGAAAGTCTTTTCTCGCCATGGCTTCACACCATAGATACGCTTTTTGCCAAGACCCAATTTACTTAATAATCAACACCCAAGATCGCCTTTAAGCTCTAAACCAAGGAAGCCGGTCTTCAACCGCTTTGAAAGTGCGAAGAACCCTTTCGCCGCAGAGACCTAAAACCCAAAAATTTCAAGCTCGAAGTACCGAAAAAGCAAGCTCGTTGCATTTAATTACTTGCTAAACAACACATGAAATCAAAATCCCAAAAGCTCATGTTTCCTTCTCGACCCACACGACGTGACAACAGCCTATCCCAGATCTTGGGTGACAGAACATAGCCGAGGGTGCTTCTACCTGGTGCCGCTTAAACGCTGCATAATGGCCCCAATCCTTTCGGGTCCACCTCCTAAACAAAAGAAGGCAAATCAGAGTAAAACCAAGTCCTACCGCAAATTGCGGACTTGTGTGCATGCCGTAATAAATTCAACCCCCGCAAAAATCCCCCGGGTTTATTCGAAGCCACCACACAAAAATCATGGAAGCCAATCCTAAACAGAGAGATCACGTAAGCCGCCCCTTAAAAAAAAAATTTTAAGGTCGAGAAAAGAGAGGTGGTTCAAAACCCTAATACAAAATGCTCGAAGCTTTGCATGCCCGAGGGAACTAAATAGGAAAATGAAGGGGGTAGACCATTACAACATGGATTTTTGATAACAAAATACAATGCGACTCTAGAAGTACTAATTAGTACAAAATTCATTCAATACGACGCCAAATCATATGAAAACCATGTTAAAAGTGTATAAAAAATACAAAAATAACCCCCGTTATTTTGCTACATATATGTTATCTAGGACCTTGCCATAGAATGTCACGCCGCCTATTGCAAAGCAATAGAACTCCGCCATTCTTGGCACGGACGCCATCTACTATTTTGAGCCCAATTTTTCCTTTATATACGATTTCTTCCGCTTTCTCCCTCATCGACGTTCTCTTGAGCTAGTTTTTCTCCTTTTTTGTCCTACCGGTTTCCCTCACCCTCCCTCCCTTGCCGGATTGTCCTTTTTTGCTCATAAAGCGATCTTAGTTTCTTAATTTGACCTTCCATTGTGAAGTTTCTCCATTTCTTATCACCAATTGTCCATCTTCAATTTTTTTGTCTATTTTTTATATATTTCTCCGGCCGCCACAAGACCTCTACAATCCTCCATGGTTTCTTCTTCTATGGTCTTTAAGAGTGTGTATCTTCTTATGTTTCATCTTTTCTCGAGTGTGGCATTGCGTAGCCGATGTTTACTTATCCTTTAAGTCTTTCTCGGTGTTGCACTGTAGCCTCTGAGACACTATTTATTCATATTTTCTCATCATGGCACTGTAGCCTTCAAGACAATATTTATTACTCATTTTTTCTCGCCGTGGCACTGTAGCTTCCGAGGCAGCACTAATCGAATGTTTTTTCCCGCGATGGCGCTTTTCGCGGATGTTTCCTAATTAGTCACCGTTGTTTTTCTACAGGCCTTGAGCCTCCGAGCTTTTTTATTATTTTCTATATCATTGCATCACAAGCGCTTTGCCCTTGCTCGAAGCCTCTAACTTTTAATGAATCTTTCTCCTTTTCGAATTTTCATCAGGTGTTACTTTTTGAAGATCTCTCTGCTGGTACGAGCGCAGCGCGGGTCGAGCTCCTCCTTGAGGATGCCTTGCCATCCTGTTTTTTCGTTTCTCGGTGGGTGTACACTAGGGGTCGAGCTTCAATCTTTACGTACTTCAAGTTTCTTGTTTGGCACGACGCCTTCGAAGTTCGGGTGTTGTAAAGCTTTCTTCGAGAGCGCTGGCTTAACTATTTCTCATTAGGGGTTTCCCTCAAAAACACCTGGAAGGGCGGTGGTTTTTCATCCCCAAAGAGAAACGCCGCCAATTTTTCTCACTTTTGCCTCGGTTAAGCAAATAATGAATCATACTTTATCTTGTTTTCTTCATTTCTATATCATGCTCTCGATGATTGTCTAGTTTCAGAGCATGTTTATTCACATTTTCAAACTTTTCTACCTCTAGTTAGGGGAATCATTATGTATCAATGATTTTACAAAATCTCAATAACACTACTTCACTTGGCCAACATATATGCTATCTAGGACCTTGCCATAGAAAGGGTCTTTTCTAATTGGCTAAGGAGTTTGGTTGATATGGCATTTGTACCATGGTATAATGGGATATTTTGAGATCTCTTTCTACCTCTAGTGAACAAGCAATTTTATAACACTGTCATTGCATGCACATATACTTCTACACCTGTTGATTGAGCGGACACTCTCTTACACCCATGCATGATGAAACTTACTCACATTTGCTTAGCCAACAAAGAAAGATTTTTAACAGCTCTTAATGAACATTTTCAAGCTATGATTCTATAATTGCCTCCACCACATCGATTTTCAGTCCATATCACCAAAACAACAAGGTTATATCAAGATGTCTATCTTTAACCGTGCACACTGTGCGAACTCCATGGCTTTTTTGCCCCGAGAAGACTTCACAAGGTGATTCATGCCCAGGTCCTCCCCAATAAAATTGCCTTTCATCATTGAAATTCAAAACATCAGCCAACATATTTTTCCTCATAACACGCCTTTTGTGTTCAAAAAGGACCGTAATCATAAGCCCACTAAGTCTGCAGACAATTTGATGGAACCACTACTTTTGCCTCCACTCCTAAAGGCCTTTTGAAGGAATGCATACATCATATTGAGGAGCGACAAAACAAACTCATGGATGTTGGTGCCACAGTTATTGATGAAAATATGCAACTTAAGAGAGCCCAAAGAAAAGTTGAAAGACTTAAAATAAAGAAGCCTTTCAAAGCTCACAAAAGGCATAAGAAACAAATTGGGCTTTTGAAATACAGGAATGTGAGAAAAGTCTTCAAGATGAGGTCTAGGCTAAGACAGCAGGTGAGGTCAATCTCAACACTTCATACTCACTTGTATAATCAACTTCTCTCCATACTAAGCTTAAAGAACAGGCAGATCAACAGCTTGATCTGGAAAACAAGAATATTGTCACATCTCATGAACATTCCCAGCTCAAGTCATATGAACATATTGTTGCCTTGGAAATTCAACCACGGAGGCATATAAACATAATAATTGGATTGAAAGTTCAATTGAGTGAAGAAGAGGATAAAAAATTGATTTAGAAGTTCGATTATGTGAAGCTAAAGCTAAATTTCAGACCTTAGAAGTTCAAATTGCCACTAATAGATAGGTTCCATCTTTGATTTTCTCATATAAGCACAAAGCCGTCGCAGCTGCTTACAATGAGAAGGACCATCAATTGCAATGCCTAGTTACTGATTTAAGGGTTCAGTGGATAGAATTTCTCAACGTTAGCTCCTTGAGTCTCAAACAAACTATCAATGTAGTTCATAGCAACTTCGACACATTTATTCAACTAGCTTTGGTAATCTTTAGAATCCCCCTCCTCTCCCTCCCCCAAAAAAAAAAAAAAAAAAAAAGGTACTTTGCTCATGTGCTTACATGAGGAAATTTATTTCTGTTAGTGGACCCTTGCTCATTGGCGACCTTCTCAAGATCTAGTTGGATATACCACTTGAGAACAATGCATTCTCAATGTTTTGTTTGTCTTTAACATCTTGGGTTTGAAGATATTGATGTTCTTATTCTACTTATTGTCCAGTCTATGCCATATATAATGTGTCATCATCTTGAGGATTTTATGACCAAGATTTTGAGGATGATCCTATCAGTTTTAATGATTTTTGTATCGCAAATAGAAAGAGGCTGCCCATGAAGCAGCTAGTCATTTTTTTTACTACTAGTCCCAATTATTTATGATGCAACCTGTTCCTTCAATATTCCGAAGTTGTTTTGATCTCATTCGATTACTCTTAGCCTAGACCTCAAACTTTCCACCGCCCATCTAGACTAAAAGAAGATATAATAACAGTAGACAATAACAAATGTCGATAGAATGCCCATCATTCTAAACTTGCACAAAGAGCATAGTTAGAAGATAAATCCCCTTACTGATGCACGAATTGAGAATTATTGAGAAGATTCATCAATCGAACCGATTGAATGTGACGTCCCCTACTCCTTATACGATGCACACATCGTATCAGAAGGCGGAGCATTCCCCCGACACCAAACCGGGCGGGGCCATCCACCGACACCGCCCCGGCCCTGGAATGAGCCAGCAAGGGAAGAGTGGATGTGTCATTCACCCGTCTCCCATCGGGTCGATCTATCTGCGGAAGCGTGAATAAATAAACATCAGCACATACTAACAGTATATCAATACAATCACCTCGAAGGGTGAATACATCATAATCATCTCATATACAACAACATCAACATGAATAATAGCAACATGGGAAATCCTACCCAGGGCTCTAACTCGAGGGGTTCGACTGACGGCTTTGGGCCTCCTAAGTCATTGCGGCATGTAATTCATGGCAATGGATTTAATGGGCATAAGAACATGGTGTTGGGTAGTCCACTCCATCCGCCCCCTGCATACACACTTTGCGAGTGGATTGATAAGTATTGGGACCGGACGTAGCCCTGCCTACACATAGCCAAGAGGGCTACCGGGTTGCATTTTCCCCGGCAGGAGGTGAGGAAAGTCACCCCTTCCTCCGAGGCTTCCATGCTCAACACAGGTGGCTAGAGGGCCACTGCCCTTATTCGACTTGAACCCAATGGAGAGTGACGCATCACTCCACGGGTGTCGAGCCCATACCTTGCCCTCACGCAGTGGCAAGGCATTAGACCTAGCTCACTAGAATCCCTGGTAGGCTTTATACACCAGAGGGATTGATCTGTGTTGGGACAAGTACCTCCTTGTTCTGCCGGTCTAGCCCCTCCACCTTCAACCCAGTGGGCTCTTGTGTACAGGCCGCAATAATTGGGTACGAATGATACTATTCTAGGATCATCTTCTATAAGGCTGTTAGGGTCTCTACCCCCCTTCCCAATACATGGAGGTCACAGAATGAAATACCAACATCATCATAGAACTAAAATGAAGAATATCATCTAATTCATCTACCTAAACATCCAGAGTTAGGTTCCTTTGTTAGGGCTTATGATCTCGGGATCTATAAGGCTTCTATGGCTGATCTAACATACTAAACCTGCTTATTGCCTAGCCAAAAGGCACAACAGAATGACTAGATACCTGGCCCTTGACCTGCTCCAGCCCCTAATGCATCCATGCCTCGATCCTCAAGCCAAGGCTGCTACACAATGATCTGTTGTGCAAAGACGGCTTTGCAAAGCCGAGCAATGCGAAATGGGGTCTTGACTTGGCCGAAATGGCTCAAGAGAACCCTAAATGCGAAAAGGGAAAGGAGCTCTATGAAAACCCTAAAATGCAAAGAGAAGAAAAGGGCTTAAGGTTTAAGGGGACCCTTATATAGAAACCCTTAGGGTTAGGTTAAACATTGGCAAATGGGGTTTAGCCATTTGGCAATGGGGTCCATGGGGTTTATAATTGTGTATGTTTATTTAACATGCACAATATTCGAAGTTGCCTCCCTAGGTGCAACTCTTGCCCCCTAGGTGCAACCTATTACGATCACCGAGTACATGTCATCTGTGACATGTATGGGTGACGTGGCAGTATAATATACGTATTTGGGGCGTATATTATGCTGGAACGTCACATTCTCCCCACCTTGTCTTGATGCTGTCCACAGCATCACGCGTCTCCCCACCTTAAAAACCTGCATATCCTGCACCCACATTCAATATACATACAATTTTATAATGCAATTACTTCAAGGTAATATTTTAATTAATCATAAAATATCCTTGTATAATATCGTACTATGGTGAGAGGCTCTTTCATCCTCTACTTCATCATCTATTATTCACAAAAATTTTATGGCTTATACCATAATTATAAACATAGTTCCAAAATTTCCTACTTAAGGCTCCTTATCGTGTCCTCACAACACATTATGACAAAATTATGTGTTGCGAGTCTTCGTAGTGCGATCTCCCTGCCGCTCAACTCCTCTATTGGCCTGCAGGTCCAACACTACGTTAGTACACATTTAATTATTATAAGGGTTGGTTGTTAGGGAACCACCCATTAAACACAATTACATGAATGCAAGGCATATCTCCCGGCATAGGAAGATTATGTTTCTTCCATCGTGGCCGTGGAGACGCCCTATCATGCCGAGGATGCCAACTCATGCCTACACCTTTAGTTGCCTTTGGCGTGGAGGATAGTGTCCTTCCCGTATTTGGGCGTGAAGGATAGGGTCCTCCCCGTGATAGGTATTGGCCAAAGGTGCTTTCCTATCAATGCATACATGAATTCAACCTCTTATCTCTCGAGGTCGTCTACTTCCGTGGGACGGAAGTAGACTTTTTAATCTACCTTCCACTCACCTATTGAGTCGATGTCGACTACTTCGGTGACGAGCCGACCCTTGCATTGCTCTATGAATTCGGGGTACTGCTTTTTCAAATCTGATTGTAGTACCCACGTAGCGTCTTCCACAGGTAAGTGAGTCCATTTCACAAGGTATTGGAGAAATTTAGATCTTCTTGTCTTCTTATAAGCCCTGTCAAGAAGAACCTCAGGGACGATTTCAAGCTGATCGTCCGTCATTTCCAGTAACTCGTTTGTCTCCAATACTTCCTCTGGATTAGGAGTGTGCCTCTTTAGAAGACTTACATGGAAGACCCTATGGATTTTGAGATGTGTTGGCAGGTCCAACTTGTAGGATTGGGTACCTACTCTTTTGGTTATCCTGAAAGGTCCAGCCCATCTTGGAGCAAGCTTCTTGCAATTGCCGATGCGGAGCTTGGCCTGCTTCGCCTTGATCTTCAACCATACTTTATCTCCCACCTGAAATTCTCTTATTGTCCTGTGCTTGTCGGCGATGCTTTTCTGCCTACTTCTCGCTGCTAGGAGGTAACCTCTTACCTCCTCCACCAACTCTTGCATCTCCGAAAGCATTTGTTGGGAGACTTCTATCTTGGACATAGGATTGTGCCAAGTATCTGGGGTAAGACACTGATACCCATAATTGATCATAGGGTGCAAAATCGGTACTGGGTAGCAGAAATCATCGTCCGGATGCCGCTTACAAGTGATTAAAAATGCAGTGTTTTAAAACACGGCGTCGCGTGATTGATCAATTGACATGTAGGGTCTTGGCAGATCAAATGACAGTCAGAGAGAATCATGAGCTTGAATGGTGCGGAAACATGAATGCACTCAGAGCGCCATATTAGGTGGATGGTGGGCTAACCCATCTTAATTCAAGCAAAATGGAGGGACTAATTGTTTCCAAGAATTGCACTGAACGAGAAATTCAACAATTTGCCCTCACCAATTTTGCAATACACAGAAATCCGAGATAGATGAAACCCAATTCCTCTCCCCGTTCACTTTACAAAGCCATTGATGCAGCAAGGAAGAGAGATCAGAGGCAGATATTGTATGCAAAGAAGGTAGCAATGAAGAAGAATTCCCCTTCTAAAGATTCGCCTTCAAAGAAGAATACGAAATTGAGACTGAGTAACCGCAGAATAAGAGAAATTTCAGGAGAAATTTTTGAAGTATTCAACCAAATTAGTACAAATGTTGATGACAATGACAAAGGCCGTATCCTTGACAGTCTTCTTTGGAGGGCAAGGGATTTACCAATTGCTTCTATAAAGAAATCTAAGCAGGTTACTATGGCCGAGCAAATGGTGAAGAATTTGAAGGAAACAATGCAAGAACATAAGTATGAGAGGAATCATGACATGTTTCGTGCAAGGAAGTCCATCCTAATAATGGCGGCGGTACAAATGGTGTCAAGCCATTGAATCAAGCGAAGTGGCAGATTGCTTTCGGCATCCCGGAAAAACAATTTCAAATGTTTTTCAAAGAAGGGTGCAAGCTAACAAAGGGAAGGATCTTGGTCAATGTTGGGGAGGAGGAAGCGGATGGGTAGCATGTTAGATTACAATGGAGAATTTTGTTCTCAAGTTACGACCCGAGAAAATACAAGAGTTTCTCCATACAAGAAAGGCGTGAGGAGGTATGTATCGAGAGGCAGGAATAAAGATGGAACATCCAATTCACCTTCTTGAAGTCAGCCAAGTAAGTATTCATCCTATATTGTAGGGTTCATTATATGTAGCATTTATTTGGCATTCACACGATTTTCCCTCGATTTGCAATTCTACCTCGGGTTTAGAGAGGAGAATCCTCATATCAAAATTGCATTGCAGACTTTTGAGAGGTTGAAACCGAGTTTTGTAAGGAGGATGCGTGAGAGGCATACATCTTTGTTGCATCTACCACTTGAAATTTGAATACATCATGCGGGGATTGAAACGGCTTGAGAAAATTGGGTGGAGTTCATGACAATTACAAGCGCCTTTGTAAGATTTGTGGCCTCGCCCGAATGTGCAGCCAAGGAGCATATAATCAAGTGCACCGGTGATTTATGGAGACAAGTGGTGCCGCAAAGCAAAGTTGATGATGAGGGAGTAGTTTGATCATAAGCGCTTGATGTTGGCGTGTAAAAATGTGGGTTGGATAGAATTAGAAAATGTCCACGAGGAAATGGATGGCACGGTTCATTACTAGTTACTTGGAAGACATTTGAAAAGCAACACTGTGGACCGGAGACGAGAGAATTCGAGGGGATCAAGAAAGGCTTTGAGGTACAAACTGTCTTAAGATTAGTCTGAGAAGGAGAGAAGTCCCAAAAGAGTTTCAAGAGGATGTGAAGAAGGTAATATCAGATTTTGTTCCACACAATTACATAGCACATTGGCAGGCCAATCGGTTTAAATAGTGTGTGTCATCATTTCGAGGAAAGATACAATTGTATACAAGTATTGACTTTGCGTGAGAAAATTACAAACATCAAGATCGAGAATGAGCCCGAGTCAATGCGGCATACGGACTCAAGTTTCTATACTTGTTCACATAACATATAGACATGACAAAAGTGTTGATATTCATGTTCCCTTGCGAGATGTTGAAGAAGATTTTTGTCAAAGAAGCAAAAAAAGAAACGAGAAGATTGGAAGCAGGAGGGAATAGACTCAACAATGGTAGGAAGATCATAAAAGAGACTCACTTTTACATTTCTGATGATAAAGTGCATGACTCATTATTTGTGGAACACCGCCTACAAAAGCATGTTGCATGGCTTAAGGAATAGGAAATAGAGTATGAGAAGCATTGGGTTTGGAGTGATGCATTATTTTATATAAAATACGCTCATCACAATTCAAGTCAACAAAACCTTTTTTTTTTTTTCTTAGGGTACTTCACAATGAATGACAAGGAAATAGTGCGGAACTACTTTGCCTTGCTCATGGTAAAAGGTGAACATGATGGTGCAGTCTTTGTTATCAAAAGGCTGCTAAGTAAGGAACAACTCAAACCCAATGGTGTGCAAGCTGAGACATGCTAAAGATATTGTAAAATTTACGTGTACATATTTCTTGATCTACCGGTTGATGAAACAGATGAGATCAAAAGATATTTTGGGAAATTGAACACTTCTTTGTGGCAAACATGCAAGAATATGAAATTGAAACACTTAAAGGCACAAAGAAGATTCATCATATCGGACCTATCGTGAGGAGTAGACCAAACAGGCTTGCTCATAGATGCTGTCATGTTTTACGCTTGTTGCATGGATCAGAATTGGGACTCCTGCATCAATACAGGTAGATTTGGAAAGTGGGAGGTAACTGACTTAAAACCAGGGGAGACCCTTGAACTAGCCAATGAATGGATCAATAATTTGGTAGAGGTAGGTGACAATTTTGCAGTGAATCTTTGAGGTAGACAATTAGGAGGGTGTGGACTTCTACATCCTCAAGCGCCTGAGAACCCAAATGCACACTTGAAGATTCATACAAAGATGGATGGGGGCAAAAATTTGGAGTGCATGAGGTTATCTTAAGTGGACTTCTGTATTATCAATTCTTAAGTGGACTGTATTACCAAGATCTTGGGTAATTTCAAGTACATGTTGCTCACTAAACAACACGAAGCCTCAGGTGCCTGACCATGTAGTAAGATATCCTAAAATTGATATGGACAAAATAGAAGGCTGAGACATGTACAAAATTTCACGGAGACCCATGAAAAAAAATTATGGCGATCTCCCAATAACATTGTAATTCTTTGACACTTAACCAAATTGATGTAATTCTTTGCAAGTGATTTCTTGTTCGGCACCTAAGCACGTAAGCACACATTTGTATATATATTAATAATAGTGAGGATGCACAAGGGTGGTGTGCATGGACGCGTGCCGAAATGAAGATTGAATTATTGTTTAAGAATGTACTTTTGTGACATTGGAATAACATTCAATTATTTATTTTGGTACCATCACTATCCCAACATTCTTGGCAAAATTATATTGTCAAGGCATTTCTCGATGTGACATGTGTCAATTCCAATGGTCATCTGAAATATTCAAGCACTGGTTTCTGAATTAATTGTTACGTAGCGTGTGAGGTTTTTCGTACAGGCGCCTAAGCATAGGATTTAAGCACTAGGCCCCTAATCATAGGATTTAAGCTCTTCTTCGCCCTCACGCTTCTTCGCCTTAAGCGAGGCATCTTGCCCAAATCCTCTTCTTCGCCCATTCGGGAGTCTATTTCCTTTGCAATGGCCTCGCATGCGTGCGGAAATCAAGCACCGAGTATGTGCTTTAGCGGGTGCACGAGGATCGGGGACGTCGGCTCAATATTACGAGGAACGCCCTACTTTTTCGAGCGGTTCATCGGAAGAAGCAACGTATTAATGAAGACCGTGAGGGAAGAAGAAAGTATTCTTTTGTTTTGCAATTTTGTTTTGTTTTTGTTTTCTTTTGTTCTAACATTGATGCTTTTTGTTTACTTAATTCGAAAGCGATGGAAGTGGGAAGTGGAGAATTCCCGAAGAAGAAGAGGAAGAGAATTCTGAGAGGAAGAGGGAGGATGAAAGAGGAAGAGGAGGATGAAGAGGAAGAGGAAGAGGAAGAGGCAGATGAAGAAGAAGAAAAAGCAATTGACTGGTTTTTCGAGGCTATTAAGAGCCCCACCAAAAAGGCGAGGAGGAGGCGAGAATTGGAGGAGAATGTAGCCGAGTCCTGGAACGAAGGCCCCGGGAAGCACCCCTGAAGACACCCCCAAGACACCCCAAGACAGGAAGCACACCCTCAAGACACCCAAAGCCCCACGAAGACAGCGGCTGAAGGCCTTTTTTGTAAAATATTTTGTTAATATAAAAAGTTTTTGTCTCTAGCACTTTGTTCTTTGTTTGTCATTTTTTTTTCTCTATCAAATGTTCTTTTAGTCTATCAAATATATGAAGTTTTTTGTCTCATCTACTTCTTTTTTTGTCTCACATTTTGTTTTTCCATTATGTAAAGAATGAATTCATTTGATGTTCTTACTTCTATTATCCATGCGGTGGCAAAACATTGAATTCTTATGCAGTCCATATTGCAGCTTGAATGTAGCGATTGCTCTAGCTCAAACACTAAGCACTTTAATTAGTTTCAGCGGTGCTTGTGAGTAAACCTTTGGAACACCGACACACACATGCAATAAACAGCTAGCTTTAAGCAGGTTATATAGCATAACGAGTAAGCCTTGCACCTTAAGCGCATGACGGTAAGCACTTGATGACATTAACATACGCTGGCGTTAAGCAACTACATACTTAGTAAGCGTCAGCGCATGGCGATGATTAATATATGCCATTAAGACTCATACTAGACTAGCACTTGCAGGCAATTTTTTTTTTTAACACTTGGTAATTTTTTAAGCATCCCTTACAGTCAGCATTGAAGTAGATATAAACAATATAGCAAAAACTTATAAACAAGTCTGTATTGAACTATATAAACAATATAGCAAAAACATTCTTAATTTAATATAAGATAAAGATGGTACATGAAAAGTGTAGGATTCCTTGGCCTAAATAAATGACAATCAGGCCAATAATCATAAATATCTCAGGCTTAATCACAGTAGTGGAGGATGACAAAGTTCATCACCATAAACCTTCTCCAATTCCTCATTCATAAGGGTGCACAACTACAATTGTTTTCTAGAAAGTCTTTCCAAGCATAGCTTCATAATCTTTCTATCTGTCATAGGCCAGGGCTTGCATCTGTGCGTGTTCTTCACCAGTAACTTCATTTTTTCCTCAGTCTTGGCCTGCATTATTTCTTCTATCTTTGGCGTGAGTACTGTTAGCACTTCATCACAGACATCCATCTTGAATGCAGGTACTAGCAGAAGTTTCCAGGGACTGCTAAGGTAAGACTTGTATAATGAATCATCAAGAAGCAAAGTCTTACCTTTGAATCTTGGGTATGACTCATATATTTTTCCAAGTGGCTTCATCATGGTGGACTGACCGGGTTTGTTAGGGTGGTGAAAACTGGTCTTCACACATTTTTCCTGTCCCCATACAAATAGAAATCCGTCCCTCAAATCTGGACATAGTACTTGCAGCACATCTTCCACATTAGAGAGTTGCATTGATGACCATATACCAACAAAACACTTAATATGTAACAAAGTCTTCAAGAAGAACAACATACGGTGCGGATATCACTTTCTTTACGCTAGTGTATGTCATTGTCAATCGATTCCAAGCGTATGTGTTCATTTGCACCAAAAGTTTTTCCAACACACCATTTAAATCCAAGACAATGAGTTTATCTTTTCTTTGCCAAATCAATATTTAGTACATTGGAACATCCACGAATACCTACACAGCGGGAATTACTACATGGATAAATAGATGAAGATGAAAATGAAAAAATGGGTTGAATGTGGAAACCTTTCGTATCAACGGAGGATTCTCGACCTAATGAGAATCAAGCTGGTAATCCTCTGATGAATGCAACAAAAGAAAATCAATAATATTCAATGTTTTAAGCAACACTAAGTTGTGGCCTTGGCCAACAATGCCCTGCTTGACTTTCGGGGTTAATAAGAGCATCAATCACTTGTTGAAGATCGGGCTCACACGAAACTTGAGGGGCGATTCGCATTTTCTTGAAGACACTTTGATAGGTGTGGTGTCATGATTGAGATTGCTTCTGCATCTTTAGCATAGCTACTTCTTGTTCTCTTTCTTGTAGCTTTGAACAACTTCTTTTGCTATCCTCCGACTTACCCCTCTTTGTTCTTACGCCCTTTCCTTTTGGCAAATATTCACCCAAGTTGCCCTCATCCAATGGAATTACTCCCTCAAGTTCCTTAAGTGCTTGATTAGGTGTGTACACTTTCGGGTTTGTTGTTTTTCCCTGGCCCGGGTTGTGTTTACAAGCGGTCTTTTTGTGTTCTGACTTCTTCTCTGACTTCTTGAATGACTTCTTGGACCCGGTGGTGGTGGTTTCTGCTGTTGCATTCAAATCGAGTCACAATATTTTGTACTCCTATAGGACTTTGCAGGTGTAGTGCATCTTCAAATGAAGCCATTGTCCTTCTTTGAACCCTGTAGGGTTAGACCTCAATTGCAGGATGGATTAACACATCCTTTTTTGGTGTACTATTTGAAGCACCTGCAAGATGGCCAAAACCTAGCTCGTCAAGTACACCCTCTGGCACCTTTCCAGGGCAACCATGAATATATTGTCCTCCTCTCAACAATGAACAACAAGCTATATGATACTCATGTTGGCAATTCAATGCTAAACTTAACCTGTAAGCTTTAGTGAATTCCAGACCAACATGCTGAACATGTATAAAATGGATCTTGCACTAACAACTTATCTCGTATAATAGTAGAGATGCTAAAAAAGTTCTTGAGGAGTATCCATTTTCAACTTCCTAAATTGTTTATGTAGAAATGACGAAGTCTGTTCTTCTTGAGAACTTTTAACTCCTCCTCAAGTTTGATTTTACATTTGACACGCTCATTAACGGATGTAGGGTTCATTGCTTTTTGTACCTTGTTCTGTGCCAAGTTTCCATCACGGGACGATCTGCTTCAAATCTTTAATTTCTGCCTCCAACTCACGTTTGGATTAAGCTTGAACTCCTCTGTTTTGTAGCCAAATCATTTGTGTGAGTGCTGTCTTAAAGCGTTCTCGGCCTCTTCCAACATCATTTTACGTAATTGAGGCCTTCTCATTGCCTTTCAGCTCACTTCCCTCTTGCTTCCAGATTCTTTGTGATAAGTAAAACTGATTTTCCAATCTCTCATCTTTGCATTCTCTAAGGTTTTTATGTTTTCATCACATGCGATCTCATTTGATCCATTTGCCACCTTTGGCTTTGCCTTCATTTGATTTTTCTAACATGTGCTACAACATCGCCTCTGTTTTTACTTGTCTATTGTTGTGGTATCTTTGGCATTACCGCGACAAATGCAGCCCGATTTACTTTGTGTTCCTCGGGTGCAACTATTGATCTAGTGCAATTTTCAAGCATAAAAGCAAGGACCGGTTTGCTTTCTTACTTCTTTGTTGTGACAATTCTTGTAGATTTTTCGGTGAGTGTTTCCAACTTCTCTTGAAGATGCTCCCTTACCGCAGTGCCATTTTATCTTTCCCATGTTCAACTTCTTTGTCCAAAGCAGAATCCCAATCTCGATCAGTGACATTATTTTTCCAACCAAGTTTCTTCCTCGTGGGGCTTCACCCCGGAATTACCTGAACCTCGATGCTATGAAAATCATCAGCTCTATGCCTCCATCATCAACGATTGAAGCGGCTGATCTAAGTTTTGGCGCCCGGGGAAAAGGAGGGAGAAGGGTGTGGCCGAACCCGGCGTCCGTGAGTTTCGGCACTTAAAGTGCTTAAGCGCTTTGCCAAAAGTTGTACCCCACTAGCGATTTTACACCCCATAAATGGAGACATCTGCGATGACTCTGCTTGTAATCTTGTTGTGGCGAACTCTACTAAGTGGATGAAATCATCCCACTTAGATTGCTTGTTCCAAACATAGCTTCTTAACATATCTTCGATAATCCTGTTGGTTCGCTCCGTCTGCCCATCTATTTGCGGATGATATGCCGTGCTCATGGAAAGCTTCGTCTGGATGGTGGTAAATAGGTCCTGCCAAAAGACACTCATGAATTTGGAGTCCCTATCTAAAATTATCTCCCTCGGCATGCCGTGGAGTCTGAAAATCTCCTTAACAAATAGAACGGCCGTGTCTAATGTTGTATCTGTTGTCCTGCACGGCACAAAGTGTGCCATCTTTGACAAGTTATCTACTACCACCATCAGGGCATCCTTGCCCCTTGCTGTTCTTGGGAGTCCTATAATAAAGTCCATGCTTATTACTTCCCACTTAGCGTTTGGCACAGGCAACGGCTCCAAGGCATCTGGAATTCGGAACTGTTCCACCTTTGTTTGCTGGCATATCTGGCACTCACGGATGTACCTTGCTATCTGCTTCTTCATGCCGGGCCAGAAATAGCTGCTTCTAATCTTGAAGTATGTCTTCATAAACCCTGCATGGCCAGCTATGGGGCTATTGTGTGTATCATGGAGGATTAATTTCCTTACTTCCGAGGTTTCCGGTACACACAACTTGCTTTTATGGTATAGGAGGTTTCCTTCCTTTTTAAATTCTTGAAGGCCTCCCTTTCTTTATCTGTTCTGGCCTCCTTACAGAGACTTGCCCAAACTTCTTTGAAGTCTGGATCTGTTGGCAAGGTTTCTTCGATCTTCTTACCATACTCACTTGTGAGCATTGAAATGGCGTTACAATGCGTCCTCGTCTTCAATGGCTTCCTAGAAAGCGCATCTGCAACTACGTTGAGCTTGCCTGGCTTATAAGTTATCTCGAAGTCATATTCTTCAAGGAATTCCATCCACCTCCTTTGTCTCAAATTGAGGAGTGGTTGTGTAAATATGTATTGAAGGCTTTGATGATCCGTATCTAGCTGGAATCTTCTTTCCAACAGATAGTGCCTCCAAATTCTTAAAGCTCTTACTATAGCCAAAAGCTCCTGATCATGCGTCGGGTAGCGCTGCTCTGCCTCATTCATCTTCTTTGAGTCATAGTCCACTACCCTTTCCTCTTGCATGAGGACTGCGCCTGTTGCTATTCTGCTAGCGTCTGTCACCACAAGCTTGTCTTTGGCTGGATTCGGCAAGACCAAAATTGGTGCCGTCATCAATGCTTCCTTCAATGTGTCAAATGCTTTCTGGGCCTTGCTTTGCCAATGAGTTGCCCAATCCTTTATCTTTCCTGCTTTGGTGAGGTCCGTCAATGGCGCCGCTACCTTGGCAAAGTCCTTGACGAACCTTCTACAATATCCTGCTAGCCCGAGGAAGCTCCTCACTTCATGGGTGTTCTTCGGTGCGGGCCAATCAATCACTACTTCAATCTTCGCAGGGTCGGGGGAGATGTCTTCTGCTGTGATCACATGCCTTAAGTACTCGACTCTTTCTGTCGCGAAGTGGCACTTGGATAGCTTCACAAAGAGTTGATGCCTCCTCAACTTCTCAAGTATCTTCCTCAAGTGTTGCGCATGTTCCTCCAAGGACTTGCTGTAAACTAGGATGTCGTCGAAGAATACTATGATGAAAGCATCTAAGAATTCGCGGAAGACATCGTTCACAAGTCTCATGAAAGTTGCCGGGGCATTGGACAAGCCGAATGGCATCACCGTGAACTCATAGTGGCCATATCTCCTTCTGAAAGCCGACTTGTGGATGTCTTCTTCTTTGATTCTTATCTGATGATATCCCGACCTCAAGTCTATCTTAGAAAAGACCTTCGCTCCCTGCAACTGGTCCATGAGATCATCTGATCTAGGCAAGGCATACTTGTTCTTAATGGTGTGCTTATTTAATTGACGGTAGTCAATGCACATCCTAAGACTTTCATCCTTCTTCTTCACAAAAAGGATAGGCGCTCCAAAAGGAGAGACACTAGGTCTTATGAACCCTAGGTCTAGCAATTCTTGCAGTTGCTTTTTCAATTCCGTCAACTCTTCGGTCCACATTCTATAAGGCACCTTGCTTGTTGGCTTAGTCCCCGGCTCAAGTGCTATTTCACACTCGACGACTCTATAAGGGGAAAGCTGCTTGATCTCATCAGGAAACAAGTCATGAAATTCCTTCACCAACTTTGCTATCAGCTTTGGAAGCTTGCTCAATGCTTTGGCCTCTTTCTCATCTTTTGTCTCTTACTCCCCGCTTGGAGTTTGAAGAGGTAGGCCACTTGCTCTTTCCTTATGCACTTAAGTAATTTCTTACTAGACATGCATTGCATAATTGGTGTGACTTCTTTACCTGCTATCTCAATGATCTTGCCTTCTGGCGTTGTTAAGGTCACCTTCCGTTTCTCACAATCAATGATGGCTCCTGCTGGTCCAAGATACTCCATGCCTATTATCAAATCATATTTGCCGATGTTCATCACTTCAGCTCCCAATGCTACATTGATTCCAGGAAAGTCTACGTTGAAGTTTATTCTCTTCCCTGCTGTGTGCCTGGTTGCTCCACTAGCCAACACAACTGGCCTAGGCTTTGACTTCAACGGCTTCAGCTTCAACGTCTGTACCATTCTCGGTGAAGCAGTTATGGGTGCTCCCTGTATCTATCAAGACTATGAAAGATTTTACTTTGGCCTTCCCGGTTGTCGAGATAACTTGATACTGGCTTTCGGCGTTCTCAGTGTCAATGGCGGCAAAAATATGGCACTCACCCTGGATATAGTCTGGTTCATCGTCCTCGTCTGCGTCCGTGGGTGTCTCCCATCCCATCTCCGCTAATGCCGCGTTCATCATCAAGGGGCGGTTGTTTGTCCTATGCCCTGGCTGGAAACACCTAAAGCACAGCTGCTTTTCTATGCACTCCTGCTTCTTCTCTTTGGGAATGGCTGTCTCACTGCCTTGGAATAGTTGGAACCCCCTCCTTGCTCTTTGAAGGTCACCTGTTTCTTATCCTACTTGCCAGAGTTTGCATTGCCCTGCTTCCCGTAATTAGTGTTGTATCGAGGTCTGCTAGCTGCGGGGCTCGCCGATCTTGAGCTATAGCCTCCTGTGCCATTTCCCTTATCCTGGTAATACTGCTGCCTTGGTGCATGCTCTTGGGGTCCCGCATCTTGCAAGCTGACTGCTTTGGATTCTGCTTCTGACACCGTCCTAGGGTTTATTGCTCTTACTAGCTTTCGGATCTCTTCATTCAATCCTTCGATATAACCCTCTACTGCGTGCCTCTCACTCAACTTTGACACATATAGCCTTAGTCTCATGAATTCCTCCGTGTACTTCTGAACTGATTTGTTGCCCTGCTGCAACCTGTAAAACTGCTGCATCATGTGACACTTATGTTCTCTTGGCACATAATGGCGCTTGAATGCCTTAGCAAACTTCTTGAACCTGCAACTGTCCCTGCTCAGTCCATGTGCTTTGGCATATCCCTTCCACCAGATCCTAGCTGCTCCCTTAAGGTTAGCTGTTGCCACTCTGACTTTGTCCTTGTCTTTCATGCTGTAGGCATTGCCATACTCTCTCATCTCGTCTAACCATGCTTCTGCCTCCATTCCTGACCTGCTATCCCCTGAGAATTGCTCCAGTTTTCTTGCTTTCCATACATTGCTGAGCGCGGAATCAACCTTCTTCTGATAGTCAGATTGTGACCTGCCCCTGTCATGGTTTGGATCCTCCCGGTGGTCCCGTCTCTCCTCCTCCTGCTCTTCTGATCCGGAGTCCGAGTCTGAGCTAGAGTCGGAGGACCCCGAGCTAGGAGATCTTCTTCTCTAGCTTTTCTTCCTTTGTTGCACTGTTCGGCCGGCTGGTGTTTCTGGCAATGGCACATTCTGATACTGCCCTCCTGTTGCTGCTCTTGCCAGCAATGCCCTTATCTCATGAATGTCAGACCTAATCTGGGATAGCTCTTCCTCTGGTGTTGCTACATCAAACTCTTGGTACAGTTTCTTGGCTAGAAAAGCCTTGGTGGAGTACGCTCTTGGTCATGTTGTCCTTGTTGTTCAACGTTTCTAGGTACTCAAGCTGCATACACATTAGATTATACTCTGATGATTAGTTCATTGTTTTGTCATTGCATTGGTTGTTTGATGATATAATTGTGGGGACAAAATATATCAAGAGAACATAATTGAGGTTATCATTTACATTCATGAATATAATAATACTTATACATTCAAGGAGTTAGTCATAGAAATTGAAAATATTTTTAATTCTATTATTGGAATTTCTTCAAATAATCGGGGTTGTCCTCCAAATTTTTTTTGACTTGGGCTGTGCCGATTGTTCGCCCTAGGTTCCTGAGGATATTTGTGGCCGTGCCTCCTTGAAGTGCGGTCACCAAGTCTTCCATCCTCCTTTCTGATGTATAGGCTACAGTCACTGCCAATCTGCCCTGCCGTCTATAGGGGATTACAAAGTCGAAGATGCTCAATGCTATTGTTCTCTTGAAGAGGATGACATGGTTAGATGTTTGGGGCCATACGAGCATGACTTAGAATCCGAGAAGGCGATGAGCATGAAGACTCCTTCTTCACCCGTGGGCTGAATTGGCGATTATTATAACCGCTATCCTTCCATCTATGAGTAAAGGGAGGTAGAACCTAAGGGCTTTGTCATGCCCTGTCTCTTCGCCTGATGTGAAGGCTGCTCTGTGTCTTCCGGAGTACTCATCAACCGGTATTTCCACCATCTCTTTGTAGTCACGGTACATGGAATGTGTCAGGTTGATGCTTCTTTCAGCTAATGCTGGTGCCGATGCCGATGTGCTAGGTAGGAGTGCGGACGTTGATTTTCCCTTGATTCCCATGCGCTCCTGAATTGCCAAGAACTCCTCTTCCGAGGGCAACTCTCGCTCAGCCATCATCTGTCTGATGCCGGTGTAGGCTTCAATATCTGTCGATGTCTGGCCGGTATATGTTCTGGCTTCCCTTATGCTGATGGGAAAGTCATGAGTTTCTCTGTCGATGAAGGCATCGAGATCAGGGTCTTGCCGTAGGAGATGCAGAAGTTCATCTACCTTGTAGCCCCTATCTCGGCACTCGGGGAAGTTCTTGATATCATGGAGGCTTAAGTATGTCTCTCCTTGTATAATCACTGGGGTCAAGCTTGTAATTCCTTGCCCAAGTGGTGGGGCTGTTCTTGTGACTCTGAGCCCTTCTTCGAAGCTTTAGAGCTGCTGCTCTGCTTGCTGCCTTTCTTGTACTAGGTCGATGTCCCTCGTATTAAATTGGCGTCCTTCCTCTTCTTCTTCCTCTGCCTCCTCGTATGCAACGCGCATCTGCTCTTCTTCTGCTGCTGCCATGGCCATTGGCTGTATGTTGGCAGAAATGGACATGTAATTAGGTAAGTGACTAGCCTTGTTTTCTAGGTATTTATCTATGTTGGGCATGTCTTGCAGTGCTACCTTGAGGGCCATGCTTGGTGCAAAATATCCTATGCAAGGTGGGAGCTCTACTAGAGAAGGTCCGATCTTGGCATGGAACTCAGACATAATGTCTTGGTAGAAAGGGGTGGCATTGATGGTGGCCTCCACATCAACCTCCTTCTGGAAGACGGCGAAGACGGAGTTGATGTCGGCCTCGGCCACATGAGCTGTGGCGTTGTACCATTGCCTAAATGCAGTGGTTGTCATGGTCTATGAGCAGCTGGGGATATCAAACAGATGGGAAGCGCCTTACGGGCCTGGAAAATCGGCTTGGAGTGAGGAGCAAAGGTGTAGGATGCAAATGAGGTTTGTGGTCTACTTATAGGCAAAACCCTAATTTTGGGGAATTTTTGGGTTTGGGAAAAACCTATGATTCTAAGGTATTACTATGCAAAAGACAGGTTAGTCATGCTAAGGAGTGCATCCTAAGGGTCATATTGCAACAAATTCCATCTAATTTGGTGAAAGTTAGGCCAAGCTAGGACAATTTAAGTGTGACCACTCACACAGTGCGCGAGGAGCACTTTTGAGCATGGGCAAAAGTGGTCTGGGCGCATTCTGTGAGGGGTGGGGCCTTGTTTGGGTCAAAGATGATGCCAAACATGCAAACTAATGATAGAATCTGCATATCTCGTCGAGATAGGTGGGATTGTGTCCTTACTTGCTTCATTTGGACAAGTTTTGGCCTAGATCAGTGCTCAACCACTCACACAGTGCGCGGGGAGCACTTTTGAGCCTGGTCAAAAGTGGTCTGGGCGCACTCTGTGAGGGGTGGGGCTCCATTTGAGTTTGGGTTGGCCAATTTCTACAATCTAAGGGTCAAATCCTACTAAACAAAGTGAGCTGAGTCGAATGGTGTCCTTACTTTCTGCATTTGGACAAGTTTTGGCATAGATCAGTGCTCGACCACTCACACAGTGCGCGGGGAGCATTTTTGAGCCTGGTCATAAGTGGTCTGGGCGCATTATGTGAGGGGTGGGGCCAAAAACACTGAGTTTTGCTCCAAATTTATTAATTTCAAGTGCAGAACTTAGTAATACACCCTACTTAAACATGATTTAACACATTAATTCATCAAAATTATAAATTTGTATTTACAAAAATTATTTACAACGGACTTAATAGTATTCCTTCTTTATGTATTTAGCTAGCTTCATGTCCTTGGGCATGCGTGTCACCCTTTTGGCATGGATTGCACATGCTATCGAGTCTTCAAAATGTTGTACTACGTGTTGCTCGGCTGCCTCCTGGAGCGCTAGTAACATGTCGTCCGTGACCCGCTTGATGTTGTCAAATTCTTGCAAAATTTCCCATGTCAGCCTTGCGAAAGAAGCTCTGGGGATGAGCAAGCCATAGCTCCTCTGGAAATGTCTAACCTCCCGAGCAGCTCTGGAAAAATGTGAGTCAGCCTTTCTTCTAATCGGCTTCCTCGGAGGCGCTGGTTTTTCCGGGGCAGCTTCAAGGTGTCCTTCTTCGTCGGCCGTCCTCCCTCCACATAGGCTACCCTGTGCTCCTCGTAATACTTGGAGTATGCCTCGTACATTTTCATGTACTGGGTGTACTCCTTGACCTTCTTCCTGTACTCAAGATCCTGCTTGAGTACATATGACTCCCGCTGCGGCCTTGGCTTCTTGTTGTCATTGCTCGGGTGCTTCGGTGAAGGCCACCTAGGGTACGGGGGTACCTCTGCCACCTGCTCCTCCTCTTCATTAGCTGGCACCTGCCCTACATTCGAGGGTCAGGAGCAGCCGTGGTGGGGGACCCTTATTCCTTCATCGACTTCAGTGTCGGGATGGGGGCTGCCCGACTCATCGGGCTCTTTGCTCGAATGGCGGCCGCTTTGAAATTAGTCTTCAATTTCCGCCGTGTCTTTTCGTGGCGGGGGCTTTTTCCCTTGTGCGCTTTCTTCTTCAAAGCTCTTCCCCGGCTTTCTCCTCTCCTCCTTCTTCGCCCTCCTCTCCTCCTTTCTTTTCGGCTCTCCTCCTTCTCCGTGGCTCCTCCTCGCTCTTCTTTACGCCGCCTTCCTCGTGCTCTAAAACTTTCTTTTCTTCTCCTTCTTGTCTAAGTTCTTGAAGAGCTCCCTCCTTAGCTCCTCTGCAGCTTCCTCCTCCTCATGGTTGGGCTCTCGCTCGGGTGCTCGGGCCCCTAGCTGCCGGCCTAGCTGCCTCGGGTCCCCTGATTTTCTTTTGGCTCCTCCTCCACAGCGCTCCATGGCTGCTCACAGGCGTCTAGCTAGGTTGGTTTGTGCTACATTTCCCTTTGGCTCGCTCACGAGCTGGCCAGCCTTGGTTGGGCTGCCCGGCTCTTGGGCTGGTGTGACAGGGGGGCACTACAATCCCAAGGCGGTTTGTTTGGTCCCGGGCCATGCCTTGGTTTAAAAAGCAATCTGAGGCTTCGGGCACCTAAAAATCATCTTCGGGGACGAGCTGTTCTTTGAAGGCGCTGAGGACAAATGAGGAACCCTAAATTTCTATTTATAGGTTGGGATAATTTAGGGTTTGGACCTGCATTTCCACATTAGGCCAATCTAGAAGGTATTAGTGTAGATATGAGGAGCACATTAGGTTTATTTAGCCAAAAATTATCCACCACTCACACAGTGCGCGGGGAGCACTTTTGAGCATGGTCAAAAAAGTGGTGCGGGGGCCTCTGTGAGGTCACCCTCTTTGGGTCCAATTTTCAATTTACAAGGGTTTTCTTAGTGTTTTAACATGCCTAGAATCTAAGTAATAAGCTGAACTGCACCGTTAGATTAGCTAAATTATGCATCTAACTAGGTCAACATGGGTCCACCACTCACCACGGTCGCGGGGAGCAATTCTGAGCATGGTCAAAATTGGTCTGGGCGCACTCTATGAGGGGTCACCTATTTTTGAACAATTTAGGTTGGGTTCTTGCTAAAACTTATTACTAACTTAGCATTAACCTATTTACTACACTAGAAATTGGAAAAAAATTTCCAATTTTCGAGGTTCCTGCTTGGGTGGCTATTTCCCAAGACTTGAGTCTACTGTTAGTCCTATGGGAAACATGGTCAGTGCTTGATCTTGGTCTACCAAGGTCATGCTCTGATACCACTGTGACGTCCCCTACTCCTTATACGATGCACACATCGTATCAGAAGGCGGAGCATTCCCCTGACAGCCAAATTGGCAGGGGCCATCCACCTGACACCACTCCTAGTGGAATGAGCCAGCAAGGGAAGAGTGGATGTGTCATTCACCCGTCTCCCATCGGGTCGATCTATCTGCGGAAGCGTAAATAAACAAACATGAGCACATACTAACAGTATATCAATACAATCACCTCGAAGGGTGAATACATCATAATCATCTCATATACAACAACATCAACATGAATAATAGCAACATGAAATCCTACCGGGGCTCGACTCGGGGGTTCGCGGCGGCTTGGGCCTCGAAGTCATTACCGGCGAGAATTCATGGCAATGGATTTGGCTGGCATAAGAACATGGCTGTTGGGTAGTCCACTCCATCCGCCTCTCCTGTACACACTTTGCAGAGTGGATTGATAAGTATTGGGACCGGACTGTAGCCTGCCGGGTACATAGCCAAGAGGGCTACTACTGGGTTGCATCTCCCCAGCCCCGATGAGGCGGGGAGGAAAGTCACCCTTCCGTGAGGCTTCCATGCTCAACGGTGGCTGGCTAAGGGCCCCGCCCTTGTCGACTTGAACCCAATGGAGAGGACGCATCACTCCACGGGTGTCGAGCCCATACCTTGCCCTCACGCGTTGGCAAGGGCGTAGACCTAGCTCACTAGAATCCACGGTAGGCTTTACACCGGAGGGATTGATCGCGGTTGGGACAAGTACCTCGCCATTCTGCCCGGTCTAGCCTCTCCACCTTCAACCCGGTGGGCTCTTGTGTACAAGCCGCAATAATTGGGTACTAATGATACTATTCTAGGATCATCTTCTATAAGGCTGTTAGGGTCTCTACCCCCCTTCCCAATACATAGAGGTCACAGAATGAAATACCAACATCATCATAGAACTAAAATGAAGAATATCATCTAATCCATCTACCTAAACATCCAGAGTTAGGTTCCTTTGTTAGGGCTTATGATCTCGGGATCTACAAGGCTTCTATGGCTAATCTAACATACTAAACATGCTTATTGCCTAGCCAAAAGGCAGCTTTGCACAACAGAATGACTAGATACCTGGTCCTTGACCTGCTCCAGAGCCTCAGAATGCATCCATGCCTCTGATCCTGTTGCAGACTGCTGCTACGCAATGATCTGTTGTGCAAAGACTTGACTTTGCGTGAGCCGAAGTCTGAGAAATGGGGTCTTGACTTGGCGAAATGGCTCAAGAGAACCCTAAATGCAAAAGGGAAAGGAGCTCTATGAAAACCCTAAATGCAAAAAGAAGAAAGGGTTTGGGGTTTAAGGGAAAGCCCTTATAGAAACCCTTAGGGTTAGGTTAAACATTGGCAAATGGGGTTTAGCCATTTTGGCAGAGATCCCATGGGGTTTATAATTGTGTATGTTTATTTAACATGCACAATATTAGATTGCCCCAGGTGCAACTCTAAGGTGCAACCTAATACGACCACCAAGTACATGTCATCCGTGACGTATGCGGGTGGCGATAAGCATAATATATGTAGGGAGCGTATATTATCTTTGGGCGTCATATTGAATTGGAAGAGAAACAGGAACAAGCATTCGGTGCCAAAAACAAATGGATAGGGACATCAACTAATGAAATTTAAAGCTTTAGAATAGAATAGAATAGAATAGAATAGAATAGAATAGAATAGAATAGAATAGAATAGAATAGAATAGAATAGAATAGAATAGAATAGGCTTTTATTTTCGGAGAAGAGACCAATCGGCCTATGGGATCCCAAAGAGAACTACAATGATCTATTCTTGGTAGGGTTAAAAAAATCATTCCGAATGATGTCAAACTTCAATACACAAGTATATATATGAGACAAGACAGATTCAAGTCATGCGTGTGTTCAAAGAGAGAGTTGGTCTCGTAGATCCATGACCTCTTGGAGGTATGATCCCAACAGAGACTTAAGGCTGCTTGGCCCCGAGTATCATGTAATGTAGCCCGGTTGGCGGGCATGACCAATTAAATATAGCATGCACGGATTTGGTCGTACATCGAGCTATCCTATAAATTATGACATTCATCTTCAAGCGGCCTCCATTTGATATCCTACGAGCTTGTCTGTCATTGGTTCCCCAATCCATCTCCCTCTCAATGCGGAGGCGTATGCATCTATCACCAGTTAGGCAATGGGTTTTAGCGTTTCATGGCGGAGATAGGTTGCATGTAACATTGTGGGCCCGCTCAATGAGGATTCACATGGCTCTGGTAATGTGTTGTCTTGACTGTTCAAGAGCATAGACATCCCAGAGTTTGCTAAGGAAGTAGGCATCAAGGTATTATCTCAAGCATGCTTGATCTGCCTCTGCTGCACCCTATACTCTGAGATTCCATCAGGGGTGCTTGAACTTGCTTTTCCTTCCGGGGCCTTGAGGCATTCTGCCCCATTGTGCATATAAGTCAGGCTAGCGAGGCGAACATCGTCCATAGTGGCCACCTTTAAAAAAGCGATGTGCCATTCGGGGCGCATGGAAGAGGGTAAGAAACCTATCTCTGTGGCGGGGATATGATATGGGACCGTGGACTTCACCCCGGTGCTCGGGCTAGGAAGGCTTTACATGCCTGCTCCAAATCATTCTAGGTAGTGAGGACATCCACGAGCCCCGGAGACCTCGACCAGGTATAAAAGGATACAAGGCCTTGAATAGATACCGATCATATAACTACTGCTATGTGACTATTGTTCTCGCATGGTATACATCACCTTCGACTGCTGCGCAGGTAGTGAGCGGATGGAAGCATCCCTGTATATATTAGGGGAACTCCACTTCAAATACTTGTAGGTAGATGCCACTTCCATTTTGCCCCGATGCGTGAAGGAGGGGCGTGGCTGACATAGAGATAATGTAAGACCAACTTGGTCCTGCCAGTTGATTTGCCTTTGCTGATCGCTTTGGTAGAATGTGTCGAGCAGCCGAGATGGCCTTTCGCATGTCTATGGAGTGTAAGCAAGGTGGTCGGCATATATAAGGCTATCTAACAATGCATGCGGGGAGGTGGAGCTCGATCGCACCATTTTGACCCGGCTCTCAAGCGGTGATGTACAATCAAATAGAGCGAGAGGATATCATTAGCGGACCACAATCTCTTTCTTTGTCAAATGGGCGGCTTGTCGAGGATGTAATCAGCTCGAGCATGTCTTCTCTGACTGTAGGCGCATTCTACAAATCTCTGAGGGACCCCTAGGTTTTGCAATTTACCCATATAGCTTTTCTCGAGGGCACCGTGTCAAAGCTGCGAAGTTCTGTGACAATATAGGTCTGCGTAAATCGGTTAAGTATTGTCCTCAACAGATGCAATTTGAAGATGTGATCAATGATTGAGTGTCGTGGCCTAAAACCTGCTTGTGTGTGGGCTGGGACTTTGCTTGCTGGCCTTATGCGAGGTGTTGTGGGCGGTGGTTGCATCTTTGGCGTGGCGCTCCCGGAATATCTCGACCCTCGGGGCGTATACATCACGAGACTTTCCCTCCATGGCGATCATCTCACCATGGCAGGGCCCCTCCCGTCAGTTCGGGCCATCGATGAAATGAGGCGAAGAAGGACCTGAAGGGTCATTGCGCGCGCCTTCAATGGGACTCCTAAATGGCGGAAGCTTGAATACAAGGGTTAGCACTGCGGCACGCGAATACATAAATAACCACCACGAAGGGGTGGGCGCATCCATCAATATACCAGCGGCATAGAATATGCATCTAATCCCTAGGAAAACACCCAAACCCGGGTTCTACCCAGCTCGGACTCCGTGAGGATCGGCGGTATTTGAGCCTCAAAGAGATCGCCAGGAATCTTGGCATGGCGTTGGTGGCATAGAACGTGGCTAGGGTTGTCCACTCCATCCGCCCCTCCTGTGCACACTTTGCGGATGGGTCAATTCATGCTGTGGCCGCTATAGCCTTAGGAAACGGAGACCGGGGCATCACCCTCTGAGCCTACTCCCGGGTTCATGGCGCTGGTCCGATGGGCGGTCGGGACGCGTCCCTTCAGAATCACGGTGGTTCCATGGGTGAGCTAGAGAATCGTGCGCATCAGCGACCCACTTGTCCGTGCGGACTTACTCACCCTAAATCTACTCAAGTGCAAAGGTGCTCCATCTCGGATCACACCTTCCCACCCGGGAGTGTCGGACCCATACCCGGCCCTCGTGGCCTATCGAGGCCTAGCCCTTTGTAGGAGTCTCGGGAGCCTTGTATGCTCATGCAAGACCCCACCCCTCATGTCCTGCTTGTGTTCCTTTATGCAGTGCTAAGCCGGACCATAGCATCTAGGACAGGGTGGGTTCTTGTGCCTGAACCCATCTTATGGGACTTTCACAGTAGCTATCTAGGAGCATACTCATGCAGTTCGGAGGCCTCCCGTAATCCCCGTTTGATCGAGGATCAAACAAAGAACTAACAATCCATCCTTTGAGTAAGAACGAGTGAATATAAAGAACTTGTTTGTACAATCAAGGGGTTAGTTTCTATGATTGAATTACAAAGAGGAAACGAAGGGACGGACACAACCAAGTGTTAACTAAATTCACATAGCCACCTACCACGAATTAATTTGGACTCATTCCCATGGGGCGCCTCCATCTCCTGGCGGTTGAAGATTCATTTTGTGGCTTCACGGGGACGGTTGGTATGGGGTTCTCTCTGGTGGTTGATGGCGCTCGGCTCGGCCTTCCTTGGTCGATCTTGAGGTCAATCCGGGATAGGGGTCAAGTTGGCATCCAAACTTGGCAACCCCCATCTGCTTAATCGATTGGGGCGGTGGCGCCTTCAATTGGTAATTATCCCAATTTCCTAGGTTATAGGTTGTGTAACTGTCTTGTGGGTTATTGCGCCTAGCTAATTTAATCCTTTTGTAGTAACCCCTAGGTTGCAATTAAGTTCCCATACCCCATGGTGGCGTACCTTTGGGGGTGGCGTGCTTGTATTTGTCGTGTCGTATAGTAGACCAGGTATAAATACGTGGAGCGTCACATTCTCCCCTCCTTAAAAAATAATGCTGTCCTCGGCATTAGGGTTAACTAATTGAATACATATCGTAAAAGCGAAGTTAAGAATATAACATTAATCGTTGAGATTATAATAATTTGAGCGTCGATTTAAAAAACGATTAAAACGACAACAAAATTCATACATGTAGACAAAACCAATACGGGACAAGTTGGGTCGGCAACCCTCTATACAAAGGCGGTGGCGACTTGTTCATTTAGCACACGCAGGAACCATACCCCGTAGGTTAATAGTATGATTAAGTTGTGGTTGAAGGGACCACCCTAGAAATAAAAAGAAAAAATATCTAGGAATCTATCATGTATGCGGCTTGCAATTCCTCTTATACTTGAGGCGAGCATGATCTATTTACTAGATGTCTTCCTAGCAATTCAGCGGCCATGTCAACATCAACAATACACTACATGCTAGAGAACGAAGGTGATCTCATCATCGGTTATTACTAGCATATCTGATCGTCTACCCCTCTAAAAACATGATTCTCGTTCAATAAAGCCTTCAAGCTTCTGGGGGGAGGCGGGGTTGATAAGCATCGTTGATGGTGCGACCTTGAGAATTCCGCATGAAGTCGGATAGTGCTTCTCAAGGTCTATCTTCATCACCCGGGTAGCATCTTCAACTGGTAAGTCGTCCACTTGACCAAGTATTGCAACATTTGAGTCCTTAAGTACGTTTGTAAGCTCGATCAAGAAGAGCTTGGGCACTATTTCATTGCTCTTCAGTCATTTCTAGGAGGGTAGGCGTGTCCAAAACCTCCTCGGATCAGGGTGTGTTGCTTGAAGACTCACGTGAAAGACCTTGTGGATCTTCAAGCGGGGTGGCAAGTCTAAGCGATATGCTTGTTCTCCCACCACGTTCGATAATCGTGAGCATTGACCCATCCCGGGTGCCTAGCTTCTTCGATTACCAATTTTAAGCTTGGCTTGTTTTACTTTGATTTTTAAGCCAAACCGGTCGCCCACGGAAGATTAGGTGGGGTTCGGTGCTTATCCAGCTAGACTCTTCGGCGACTAAATGCGGCCAATAAGTAACTTAGAACTTCTTCCACAAGAACTGCATTTCTAGAAGGTTGTTGAGACCTCCACTTTAAAGCGAGGTTATGCCATGTATGCGGAGTAAGACATTGGTAGCCATAATTTATCATGAAAGGAGACATTCTAGAAGACTCTGCTTTTGTCTTTGTTGTGGTAATTCCACCAAGTAAATATAATCCGCCCATTGTATTTGTTTACTCCATACATAGCTTCTTAGCATATCTTCGATATCTGATTGACCGTTACGTTTGACCATGCAATGCGGGATGGTAGGCTGTACTCATGGCAAGCTTAGTGCGGATGGTGGCGAAGAAATCCTTCGAGAATGCTGCGACAAACTTAGGATCCCTATCCGGATATAATTACTCTTGGCATCCCGTGCAACTGAAAATTTCCTTTGCAAAGAGAGAACGGTTCGAAGGCGGTGTCGTGGTCGCGACATGGCGAGGAAGTGAGCCATCTTTGATAATTTGACGACCCCGACCATTAAGGCATCATACCCACGGAGAATGCGTGGAACCCCACAATGAAATCCATGGTTATGACTTCTTGGCGTTGGGCACATCCAAGGTTGCTGACTCGCCGGGACTCTTAAAGCCTTGGTTTCGACAAACTGAAACATTTGATGTACCTAGCAATATCCTTCTTCATGGAAGGCCAAAATAAATTTGGAGGCCCGGATCTTAAAAAGTAAGTTTTTCATAAAACCCGTATGTCTGCTATAGAACGTGTGTGTGTCATGGAGAATCAACTTTCGCACCCACTGAAATATTTGGAACACACAACTTGTCTTTGTAAATAAGTGCCCTCCTTCTTGTATGAGCGGAATGCTTCACGTTCTCTATCGGTGCAGGCTTCCTTTTCCCAAACTTTCCCAAATATTGCAATTAGGGATTGTGGCCAAGTGTTCTATCGCTTCCCAAACTTCATTTGGTGAGTGTGGAAATAGCATTACAATGGGTGCGGGTTATAAAGGGATGGCGTGACAAAGCATCGCAACCACATTGTGCTTTCAAAAGCTGTATACAATCTAGAAAGTCATATTCCTCGAAATTCCATCCATCTTCGGCCCAGGAGATTTAGATTTGGCTGGGGTGGATAGATGGCGGAGACTTTGATGATCCGTATCCAACTGAAATCTTCTATCAAGAAGGTAGTGTCTCCAAATACGAACGCGTGCAAGCTGCCCGGCAATTCACGATCATGGGTAGGATATGCTTGCTGCATCCCGTTCATCTTCTTCTTTGAATACATTAACAACTCTCCCCCCTCGCATTAAGACACCACCGGTAGCTATCTTACCATGGGGTGGCTACCGATTTATCCTTTTCGGATCAGGCAAGGTAGGGACTGGTGCGGATGTTAAAAGCATCCTTGAGTTTACAACCGGCTTGGACTTTTTGTTTTCCAATGTTCCATCAATCCTTTACTTTCTCATGTCTTGTGAGATTAGTAAAGGTCGCGGCAATTGTTGCAAAATCCTTAACAAATTTCGATAATATCACCAGAGTCCCAAGAAACTCGGACCTCACGACATTAGGTTGGAATGGGCCAATCCTTTCTTTGCTTCTATCTTATTTGAGTCGTAGCAATTCCTTCTTTGAGATAATATACCCCAAATAGTCTACCCTCGGCAGTGGCGAACTTGCATTTAGAGAACTTGGCGAAGAGCTGATGGCGCCTTAGCTTTGCAAAAGCTAATCGAAGATGTTGTTCATGTTGCGCAAAGGTTTTACTATAGATGAGAATGTCATCAAAAAAATGACAACAAAGTCATCCAAGTATTTGGAAGATGTCATTCATCAATAGCATAAGCGTTCGAGCGTTGGTCAATCAAAAGGCATAGCCGGTGAATTATTAATGCCCATATCAAATGCAGCCGAGACTTATGGATGTCCTCTTCCTTAATCCTTATCGTGGTTTGCGGGCACAAATCAATCTTTGAAATATTTTGCTCCTTGCAAGCGGTCCATAAGATCATCTGCCTAGGCAAAGCATAGCGATTCTTGATGGTATGCTTATTGAGTTGCCTATAATCAATACACATCCTTAAGGAGCCATCTTTTTTCTTAACAAAAGAATAGGGATGTAAAAATGGTGAAACACTAGGGCGAATAAACCCCAAATTCGATTAACTCTTGTATTTTGTTTCTTAAGCTCCACCAACTGGGAGGACTCATTGATGGGGGCTTTCTTTGGTAGGCTTAGTACCGGTTCAGGATTTTCTCACATTCCACCCCTCTAAAAGGAGAAGCTTGTGGATCTCATGCGGAAAAAGATGGCTAAATTCTCGAAGAAGGGTAGCAATGTCGATGGTAAAGCGTCGATTACTTAGCTCTTGTTTGAGTCGAACTCAAGGAAGCAAGTTTAATGAGGCAAAAGTTCATTCTAGCATTATAGCTTTTTCCTAAGCTGCTTTATTGACATTTTTGCATAGCGGGTGTAATGAATCACCTTTTATTGTCACCGTGCTCCATTAGCAGGTTGAAGGTGACCTCCGTTTCTCCACGATCTATGTGGGCCCTAGCAGGCGCTAAAACTCCATTCCCACAATAAGATCATATTTGCCAATGTCCATTAATTCGGCACCCAAGGCAAGCGGTGCACACAGCGTGCATTTTAAGGGTTATCCCCGGCCATGGTGTGTCGATCTTACCGCTAGCTAAAGGTGGCCAGCAAGGTCGGGATCTCAATGTTTCAGGCTGCGATGCACAGGCCATTCTGGGGAGAAAAATTATCGTACTTCCGTGTCCATCAAAATTATGAAGGGCTTCTTGTCTACTTGGCCTATTGGAAATATGAAGTGACTTTCCGCGTTACTGTTTCTATATAGCGGCAAGAATATGGGGCGCACCATGAATGTATTTTCGGGGAGCCACCGTCTTGGCGACAAGATTGGACTCCAAATCTTCCGAGAAAGTCGGCCATGGCGGTTGAAGCGTCTGCGTGGCGTCACGGACAGATACACATGAAGTGTCAGGCCTCATGCACACAGCATGCATACCTTATCGTGGTGTTCTCAGCCTCTTTAGGAATGGGTTGTAAGAGGCCCGAATTTCCTTACAGCATTGTTACCTTATCTGGCGTGCTAAAAGCAACTTTCTTCTGGCGTCCGGGAAGTGCTTTGAGGGGCCCGGACTTGGCGATCGGGTTTTGTAAGGTGTGGACGGCCGTGGCTGCTGAGTAAGGAACAGTCGCGGATCTTGGCTCCTTGGCGAATCTTCCTAGGCTTAATGCCTTGGCTTAGCCTGCACTCTTGCGACTTTGGGTTCGATAGCCTTGACGTTGATTTCCCAATAGATGGGGCCAACCCTTCAATGTAGCCCTCACTGCTCTTTTTCATTCATTCTGGCACATGCAACCTCAAAGCATGAATTCGTCGATTAGCCCAGGCCTGCGGACATGCCCTTGCGTTCCCGGCTTTGGAGTGCGAATGCGGTGGCATTTGTGTAGCGAGGGGCGTGTCGATTTAAAAGCATAGCAAACTTCACGAACTTGCATGCTGCTCCTATCGGTGTTTTGGCTTCGGCGTAACCCTTCCACCAAATACAGGCGGCTCGGTGGGTTGGTGGCGACCTTCCTGTATCTTTTCTGTCATTCCATAGGACTTCCGAATTCCTTCATTTACCGTCCAACCAAGATTCCGCATTCAAGCCTCCTCTGGATTTCCCATCAAAGCCGAGCCAACTTGGGTTCTTCCATATACTAGTGATATTTGTATCAGGTTTTTCGGTATTCCTTATCCTTACGCCTTGAATGATCGCATCGATCGCGAGGACCCGAAGAACCGAAAGTGGTTGAATGTGAAGCGGGCTATCCTTAGAGAACCGATGGCGGCTTAGCATGAGTCCTCCCTCATGCAATTGAGGGGCTAGCTCACGGGAGGAGATGGCTGTTGTGCGGTGGACTCAATAGTGGTGTGGAGGTAATTCGGTCCGTCCTCACGAGTATGTGGCGGTGGATTGGTATGTAACACATAAGCACGTAACTCACTTAGAGTTGCCTTTTCATTAACATCAATTCTGTAAAGGGGTGAGCCCTCTTTGGCGTTGGAGGGTGTTTGCCAAAGCGGCGTTACCATTTTCAGATCTATAGGGAGCATTCATGAATATATAAGCGATTTATACTAATGTATAATCCCTTTTAAAATAATTGAGATCAAAAGAATATACAAGCAGAAAACAATTTTTTTATTTCATTGAAGTCAGTACAAAACAAGTATATTGGTACATGGGTTAAGGCAGTAGGTATGATCTGATTGGAAACTCTTAAAAATTCTATCCACTGCAGTAATACGACAACAAAGAAAACATAACTGAAGAGACCAAGCCTAGGGGTTGGCGAAAATCTGAGGATCGCGCGGTACTCTCCGTCTGACTCGGACGAGTTTATAAGCGTGCCGGGCTTGGACAATGATTGCTTGGTACTCCCATGTTGGGCTGATATCCGGAAGGTTAAAGAGCCTTAGCATGGCATAAAGAGTTGCCAAAGATGGTCATTGGCGTCCTCGAAGGCTTCGTGCAGGTCATATTCAGTAGTCAGTGCGACGAGGGGTCATCTTGAGGATCCTCAGCTTCGATCCCGAGGATGTTAACTATCTCCAGCCCTTTGCCGAGTGCATTAGATTTTCCCACAGTGGCGGTGGTTGGTTTCATAGCCTTCCTCCCACTACGGATATTCACCATATCTCGGCCATAGTCACAGTGCGGCGGGCGGGGATCGTCTCTCTCTAACCATGTGGTGATTCTTTCCTCATACTCCCCAAATGGTTTCCTCACCCAGCATAGTTGGAATGAATGAATAGAGAACATTTTGTAATTCCACTATACTCTAAACTTTAATGCTTTGGAAGAGGATGTCATAAAAAAAAACAATTTAGTTATACTCATCAAGAAAACTTTGTATTTAATAAGTAGATAAGATACACATTTTTTCAATATGGTTTAAACAATTGCCAATCCCAAAATCTCATAAATACATGTGTATATATATACCCTTAGTTAGGAACTGGGCCCTGCCTCTTTTATCCTTAGCCCTGAAGGTGGTGGGTGATTGGGTGTCATGGCGAGCTACCCCGGGGTCCCGCGGTGGCCGCCTTGCTTGAGATGCAACCTACGGTGGATAAGCAGCGGCCAATGGGCTGCAGTGAGGGAGCTTCATGCCCATCAAGGCGCAATATCCCTGGCCCAAGGCCGTAAGGGCAAGATCGTCGATGCGGTACATACGTAAGCGTGCGATAGGGGAAAACTTCTTTAACCGGCGGTGTAGAAAGTGCACGGAGGACCCACCATGAAGCTTGACCCTCGGCCCTAAGTCCCGGGGCTATGAAGAGAGCACCCGTATTTGGTAGACAAAAGCGGGTGAGGTGGTTACCGGCCTTCCCTTGCGGGTTTTGGATGCGGCCACTTCATATCAAGTCCATGGGGACTTCTTCCTCCTTGAGCTCTGTTGCTCCTCCTTCTTATCCATGAGGGTTATGATGTAAATCTTCACCCCTCATCATCACGGCCGGGAGGAACCTCAACCATATTGATGTTTGGGGCGTAGGGGTCCCGCCCGTGAAAGGCATCCCAGTGCGGAGGTTCTGCGAGGCTGGTTCACGCATCACAAGATCCGAAGGCGTAATGGGGTCTCCGTACGGCTCTAGGGTCTCCCCGGCGAGCGGCCCGGTGGTGCACCTCGGAGGAGGCTTCGGTAAAAGTGGTCGATGAAATCATCCATACAATACTCTTAGCTCATAAAAAGTACATGGTCTTTGCTTTGCGTCTAAATCCGGCCACTCGTGATCGTCCGGATAATATCATCCAAAGAAGGTATTCTGCCCTGGTGATAAATAACTGAAGCCGTCTATACGACAAGCCTATAGATTGGTCGCGGGCGGTGGTGTCCCTCTGCTAGCTCTTTCCAGCGCAAGTCGCCCATTCCTATATGCTTTCGTCATCCCCTCCTCGGAGGATACGGCGACTTGCCCTTCTGGCTGAGCAGGGTTTCATCCTCAGCGTATTTGGTCCATGAGGATGGCTAGGCGAAAGTAGCTTCCGGTCTGCTGCCCGATCTTCTGGACCTTGGGTGGGTGTTTACCCCATCGGAGTTTCCCCTTTCAGGCGTCATAGGCATGTGTGTCATACTTTAGCATCGCCGAGAACTATCTCCGCTCAAATACAAGTGGGAGGATCCCTAGAGGAATACCGCAGGAGGAAGCATTTCCTCCATGTAAAGATCAAAGAATCCATTAGATGGGATCTTGGCTACATATGTTGACAAGGAGGTCTATCGTTGGCATGGCAAAGGGCTGCGGCGGTCGAAGGGAACCTGTGGATCATTTCTCTCCATCAAGGTACCGAGGCGACAAGGTCGTGGCGATATGGCTAGGAGGAGGAGGAGGAAAAGAAAGCGTTTAAAATAACCCTAGGTCCCCTTTTAAACCCTCTTAATAGAAAACGATGACACATTTTATTTTAAATTTAACATGAAAAACTCTTAAGCTTTTAATTCAAAATAAAAGCTTCTTTTATTAATTATTACAAAATAATATTTTCATCTGGGATCATAAGAGTAGGCTAAGGTTGCTCCCCGTATCCTACGGTGAGGGAGGCCTAAATCCTTAGGCATTACATAGGTGACCCACTATGCTTGCTAGTGGATAGGCGCCAAGGTTGGCATCACCAAAAGTGCCTGAAGTGAGCTTCGGCTGACCTCTTGGGCGCCAAAATTACAAGAATACGGAAGCGAGGAGATGGGTCTTAAATTCTTCAATGCGATCTCCAGGTACCGACTACCTCTGAAAAGCGACTCGTCCCAGGAAGGTCAGGTGCTTCTGAAATTTCGCGGATCTCTCCATATTACCGCCGCTAAATTCGAACCGATAAAACTTCAGCCATGTACCAAACGATGACACCGTCTGTAACTCTTAGCAGTGATTATCCACCTCTTGCACTATGGGTCGGTCTTCTTCCCGAAGCACAGGCGGTCTTTAACTTATCTTTATTAACTGCCGGCCTTATGAACGCTCCCTTCGCCCGGACTTAGCGGTGAATATTGTGGGTTTTGGGTTGAAACCCTCCCGAGATGCACCCTCACAGTAGTCCAGCCCGGTCAGCGTGGGTCCGGCTCTCTTGCTCAACTGCCGTTATCTTCAGAACTTTCCTTAGGTCTTCTTTAGTTTGGGCAAAGTTGAATGCGACGCGGCGATTAGTTCGGCGATGGTGCCTTTGTGGCCGGACTATCTATCGAATGTGTTATTGATGGTCTATCGACGTCGAGTTTCTCCCGGACAAAAGCCCCATTGGAACCCTCATGCCATTGGTATGAGAACCTCAATAGCTCCCTACATCGATGACTGACAAAGCAAATCTCCATCGACTCTACAGGCTGCCTTTGTGTCCAGACCACGCTCAATCAGTGGTGCGTCTTCAGCCCAGGAAACCCCTAATCAGGTGGAAGGCCCTGCAGTCTCACGACATCTTCTCCTCAGGTATGGCCTTCTTGTTAGGGATAAAACTTGATGAGCATCATCACCATATCGATTGCTCAACAAAGGTATGGGGGCTGGCGTAGGTTGACGGATAATACGAAGTGATGGGATATGAGTCCTATCTGCTCTCAAACCTATTGACCCGACTCATCCAACAAGACAATAATACCGTGTGAGGTCGTGCTCATATTAGCAGCAATCATGGCGTGGGCGAATCTCCACCGATGCTCATGGTGAGCCGGGTCGAGGCGCTCTTGAAGTAGCCATGGGGAATGGTGGTAGGGATAAGCGAAAGAAGCGCCGGGAAGCCTAAAACTAAAGCCCCATATTATCAAAGATCCAGTCCGGTAAAACGATGGCGGAGAGCTGACTCGGTGGTTAGTGTGGAAGCAAGGCAAATGACGGAAAATGGTTTGCTAAGCGTGGTGCTTTTGAAATTCAAATTTTTCTTATTAACTTCAAATTTTATTATTAAAAAATATCTGGCGGAGAAATACATACATACGATTCGGCGTCGATAGCATTACTCGAGGTTTACGCCTCAGAAGTGTCGTCGAAATGCAAAAGCGGCGCCGAGTTATTTAGCGGAGCCAGTTATTTCAGTCGTGGCGGGTGTGGCAAACTTGACATTTTGGTAACAGCGCAAGCGACAAAGCGGCGCCAATTACGTTTTGGGCACCGCCCTTGACTATTTTTAGCACGGAATTAACATTTCCAGAATTGATGCGCCCAATCCAATGGAGCCATCATCTTTGTCATTTGAAGGTTACACCCGCCGCTTTGTTAGGCCTCAATCTTGGCCACCACTTCAAAGCTACAATTTCTTAGCAACCTAACACCAAACCAAGCAACAAAGAGAACCGCGACACACGGCCCAGCCTCTCTAACTTCTGGGTACTTCTGAGTTAGTGTTTGGCGATGCTATGATTAGAACAACCGAAATCGCGGCTACGATACCAGCGCTCGAGAACTCTGACCTGGGATACGTGTACATGGGAACTTCCTTCCATGGTCATCTCTCACCATGGCGGAATTTCAGATGCGGTTGGTCAATGCGATGAAGTGAAGGGCCGAAGAAGGACGCAGAAAGAGTCATTAAATTGCGCTTCAATGGGACTCCCTACGATGCAGCGAGCATGGTAAGGGGTTGCTTTTACGTGCGAGATATGCATAAATAACCACCCGCGAAGGGGTGAGCATCCATCCAATGCCAGGCATGGTATGCAGCTAATCCTAGGAAAACACCCAAGCCCGGGTTCTGCGGAAACAGGACATCGGTGAAGGGGATGTCGGCCCGTGGTGAATCAGCCTCAGAAGATCAGCGGTAGAGTCTTGGCATAGCGTTAGGCGGCATGTTTATTAGCTAGGGTTGTCCTCCATCCGCCCTCCACATTACTGCACTACTCCGGATGGGTCGAATTCATGCTATGGCTTATAGCCAGGCTTAGCGAACTTCGGGGCATCACCCTCGAGCCTACTCAGTTCATGGCCCTTTGGTCCGTGAAGCCAGTCGGGGGTCCTTCGGGAATCGTTGGTTTCCATTGGTTGAGCTAGAAGTCGTCGCGACATCCCGACCCGCATCCGTGCAGACTTACTCACTAAATCTACTCAAGTCTGGTGCTCCATGCGGATCACACCTTCCCACCGAATTAATCGGACCATACCCGGCCTCGTGGGCTGTCGGGCCTATTGCTTGGCCAGGAGTCACCGGGGCCTGACGTGCTCATGCAGATCCCACCCTCATGTCACCAGCGTGTTCCTTGTGCGGTGCTGAAAGCGGACCGCGCATCATCTGGACGGTGGGTTCTACATTGCCACGAGCCGCATCTCCATGGAACGGAAGTATCTGGGAGCCCTCATTGCGGTTGAGGCCTCTACCCCGCATTAATCCCCCGTTTGGTCGAATCAAACCAAAGAACCTTGATCCATCCTTTGGAGTAAGAACAGAATTGAATAAAGAGACTTTGTTTGTGCAATCAGGGTTGGTTTCTATGATTGAATTACAAAGAAACGAAGGGCCGGACAACAAGTGTTAGCTTAGAAACATAGCCACCTACGAATTACAGTGGACTCATTCCCATGGAAACCTCCATCTCTGGCGGTTAATTATTTATTATTCAGGGCAGTATGGGGTTCCTCTGCCCAGTGATGGTTGATGGCTTCGGCTCTGGCCTTCCTTGATGCGATCTTGAGAGTCAATCGAGGATAAGTCAAGATTGGCATCCAAACTTGGCAACCCCCATAACGCTTGTCGGGTTGGCGGAATGGGTGAGCCTTCCCAATTGGTGGTATACGGTTTTCTGGGTTGTGGGTTGTTGATGATAATTGGGTTAAAATTAGCATAGCTAATTTAATCACTATGAAACAACCCCTAGGTTGCGAGTAAAGTTCCCATACCCCAGCGGTAAACGATACCTTGAGGAGTGGCGTGCTGTTTATGCGTGTCGTGCCAATAGGCCGATATCATCACATTGGAGCACGATCATGACTAGCATATTTAGGTAATTAGAACACATGTGCAATAGGAAGAATGCATGGTGGGTAAGCACACTGAATGCTTAGTCTTTCTTACAATCTTTGCGAGGAGGCACAATAACTTCTAATTGAAGGGGTGTTCAACATGTGATCATAATATTTCATAATGTGGTGATTATGTAGGCTCCCAGGCACCATGATTTGAAGTGTGATTTCACGCAAGGTGCATAAAAGAAATATTAGATCTCAACTCATTCGTGATCCAATGCACATAAGTTATTTATTTAGTAAGTTCTTTATTGATTGTATAAAGTATGGCCATTACATGACATTAGAGAAAAATAAGGGTCATATAGCCCCCTAAGGAAAAAATAAAATGAATTTTCTTTTACCCATTTATATATTTAGTCATTGGTATAGAAAGAGAAAAGATCTAATATGATATCTAGAAGCATGCCACATGTCTAGGTCCTATTGTCTCGTGTAAACTCTGATATAGAATTTTATCCACATGTGCCTAGGTTAATTGTCTCGTGTGAAAACTTTGATATGGGAATTTTAAGGATATGGAAATTTTACGGGCTCGTGTCATGTGCATGTCGGTATGAACTTACTGCTCTCGTTATAGAGATCCGACTGGTGGAATCTGATTGGTCTTCGCTATTGTTTTATGCAAATCTCTCTCGATCTGACGAAGGGAGGGTAAAAGATACTTGGCAAATCAAACATCTAGCATTTTGAATTTGAGATTGTCATTATGACTGTAGTATTTACCGGTGCCTTACACACAGAAACCTTTGGCATGTGAAAGATGGGCTTTCTCAGGCTTAAGTCACTGTGTTTCTGGTCTGGTTTCAATCAATGAAACAAGAAGTAAATCGTCCTACCTTCAGAATGCTCAAACAACCAAGAAATGCAAGTCGTTGCTTAAAAGATGTAGATAGGAATTATCATATGACATAGAATGAATTGCTTCTGTTGTGTTTTGGAATGAGTGGTAAGCAATCAGTAATAATTGTTCTCTAGGTGATGCCTTAATATTACTTTGCAGGGGTTCAGGGCAACGTCCATGCAATGGAGTGCAGTGGGGGCACAGGTTGCGAGATGGTAGACCCGAGCCCTACAAGCACAATATGGTGTCAATCTGTTTACTTCACGCAGCAGTTTTAGGATGTGGCTGAGCCCAGCGTGAGCAGGTGGATAAAGAAAAATTTTGATTCCACAATGTTGCAGTCTTCTTGTGGTGTGATTTTGCCAGATAATTCAATAGATCTATTTTGCCAATATTCTGTTTGCATCCATTTAAAACTGGTCACCAACATTAAACAATGTAACAGGATTAAGCTGAATGGAGATTATTCAGACGATACTCAAAATATGGCATAGCTTTCATTACAAAGATTTTCACAGTATTCCCTTCCTTGGACTGTAAATCTTTAAGATGGAGCCACTGTTACAGATCACAAAGTTAGTCTACGATGTTTTGATGTCCAGCAGTGCAAATAGTAAAACACCTCATTACTGCTCGCTTTTGAATAAAATCAAAACAATTAGATCTTACTTCCATGTACTCTTGTACTAGCATAGACTGATGCATTTCTAGATTCACAAAAAATAATCATTTCCTTTTCAAACGAAGCTGAAATACTGGTAGAGCTCTCAGTTTCATGAAACTTAATTCACATTACTCAACTAAAGGGAAGAACATGATCCCTTCTCAAACAATGGATGAGACATTAACAATTAGGCACTAAGGGTGCCGGATTGCATAGGGGGTCATATAAAACTTTTATAGATAATGTCTGATCTCATGTTCTCATGGTTCGGATAACGGGGACGTTGTCTAGAATTGGTCGCAGTTGTTGGACTTGGTGGTTTCCTTTGGCGGGCGGAGGGTATGGAAGATGTGGATGTGCAGTTGAAGAGTCGCGGTTGGGATGAGTAACGGAGCATCCGGCTGGTAACATTGTGCGGTTGCGGCAGATGGGCCGATTTATTTCGTATTGGTGAACAGAAGCGTTGTTTGAAGGTGGATTTCATCAAGCCTGTTTTGGATTGAAAGAAACTGTACCTCGTCTTCATATTCAAGGTCCTTTTCGTCTCTCACATATCGGAGAAACCAATAACCATTATCTTTGTTGTGGAGTTCCTTTGTTACTCCATAACCCGTTATTTGAAGTGCTATCAGCCACAAATGGCAACCCACAGTATCAGATCTAAACACAATTTCAGGAGTTGAACCTAGTTACCATTCGGTCGCAAAAACAAAATATATATGCCATGCACTAATCAAACCTATGTTCAACCTACTCGGAAATAATCCCCGCTTACTTCCAGATATGAGCGTTATAGCTATACTCTACCTTCTCTGCAAATGGAACAAATCGAAAACGATTTACAAAGGCATAAAATATTAGAATCAAGAAAAACACAAAATGTCAAGCAAAAAATTACCAGGGCTTGAGCTGCATGGTCATGCAGACCTCAAATCAACCTGCTAATACATAGAGATGGACGAAAGGTGGAAGGACGGATATGGCTCAAGCTGGCTACAAGAATGAATGAGATATATAGAATAGAAAAGTACAAACGGAAATCTAAGCGGGGAATTTGTTCGAGAAGCTCTTAGGAACAAAATCGAGGCATATCTTTGGCATTTAGGATCTCTAGAAAATATTTAAAGATTTTGAGTATCATTTGGTAGGTGAGCAATAGCCATGAAAAAATGTGACCACTAAAAATAGACATGTGGATGCAACTTTAAAGAAAGAAAAGTAATACCACGTATGCATTAAAACAAAAGGACTTCCTCAAAACTGGCTATATAACAAAAAGCTGGCGGTATTTTGAATTTCATATTACAGGACCATTGAGACTAATTTTCTAATGACAAATTCTAATTTACAATGTACAGATTATTTTGAACAGTAGTTGAAATGAGCAGACGTGTAATGGATCAGAGACTCTGATTAGCCTCTCCCTTTCTTTAGAACCCATGCTACAGTGACGTTGCCCACAGGAAAGCAAGCTATAATCAAAATACCTTATGCCATCGGAATGCTGTGCCATGCATATTTGGCCTGAGACATGGGTTATAGTTACACCTGTTGTTCCTAGCGTTGAACAAGAGTAGATGAATGGTCCAAGGGTTAGCTTGAGGATTCCATGCCTGTCTACACTTTAAAAAGAATGTATAGTTCTGCATTAAGTTTGACGTGTATTTGACTTCTCATGATGGCTCTGAAATCTTATGGTGAGGTGGAAATTCTAATTTGACCCCATCATGGATTCAGTGCACGGCTTAAGTACACAAAGGAATATGCTGAAATGTTGGTATATTCCCTGTAATCAGAACTAGAATGACGATAAGGAGGATGATAGATTTCGTAGAGTAACGACAAACAAACAGAGGTGAAAACCATCGCGGTAAATGTCGAGACGCTGACATGTATACCAGCAGCCTTAAATGACAAAATCGGCTAAGTCCACAAAACGCGTATATTTTTGAACGGCATATTTTCTCATACTGGGTATTACCACGGATATGGGTACATATTTTATGTCAACGTCCGATATTTACGGCGCTCGGTGAAATCGCAATGGGGATAACCTAGTGAATAGTCTGCACTTTACGGATGCCGAAGGAAAAATATGGTGTGCGCGAAGAAACGGCAGGTGGTATGTTTGAAAACGGGTGTGTTATCTGCGGAGATGTGGCGACCGACAGCGAACTGGATTCACTCCATTTTGTGTTTAAAGGTAACGCGTAGACGTTTGAAGCCGTGAAATTTCTAACAGTCGAGTTGTTGGCCGATAGAGACGCCGGCGCAACTCTCTAAAATTATATGACCGGCGGGACACGCCTGGCAAAATTGCATTATGCGTGTCGCGCATGTTCTTGTTTCCCCTACAGAAATGGCGCGCGTTCTCCAACATTCCTCATTTCCAGTTCATTTTCTGCTCTTTCATTTATTCTCAATACAACGCAAACGCTATCTGATCCGTCCCAGTTCTGCTGGCTCATCAAGCTTCCGCTCACGGCCGCGACATGACAACCAAGCTTCCAGACATGGCAGGGTCAGTCTTCATTCATTCCTTGTTTCTTCTCTCCGGCGTTCTGGGGTACATCCCCGTTTTGGTTTATATAACGACCGTCTTATATTTTTGGTTCCTCTTATTGTTGGATCTGTTTGAACTTAGCGTAACTACATTTGAAGCGTGTTGACGTTTTGTTATTCCAGTTGAGAAACAGTTCGATTTTCACAAATAATATATCATCCATTTAGCTTCTTTTAATCGGTACCATTAACAATTTTCAAATAGTAATATGGATTCATACAAAACATCAGATCTCATTATATCTTTGGCTGTGCATATTTTTTTTTTATGTTTTTATTTTGCGACCTTTTGCATTATAGCCATGCTGGTTTCAATTTCATTGGCTCCTTTCATGCTAGGAAGAGTTCAAAGTTCGTTTGTTCATTTCGTGTTAGGAAAGACTTCTTATTTCAGAAGAGGGTCTTCTAGGTTCCTTAGTTGATTTACTAACTTGCTGTTTATTTATATGCAGAATGCAAAGGATGCTACATCTCAAGCTTATCTGAAATGGGGGCAAACTGCTCAAGACAAAATCTACTCTGCAAAACCAAGCAACAGGGCAAAGGATCAAGCCAACAAAAAAGAAAGCAGGGGGTATGATGCAGACTGCTGAACAAAACATATGCCTGGATGCAGTTACAGGAAAGAACAAATGCTACCAAAGGATATTAGCAGATAAGGCATATGCTGCAAAGGATACCACTGCTGATACATATATTCTTACCAAGGATACAGCTACGATAAGGCTTATGCTGCCAAGGATCAAACTGCTGCAACTGCAAACCAGCAGGCACAAGATAGGAGCTGGGGGCATTTCAGACTGTCACAGACAGACTTATGCTGCTAAGGATCAGGTTGTTGGCTTCCACTAATCTGTTACGCCTGCTCAGGATAAAGCAGTTGCTAAAGACTGGAAAATTCTGCATGGTATGCTCAAATCGGTTGTGTAATTTTGCTAATTTGCATATGGCAAATTCTATACCAGTTAGAAGTTCCTTTGAACAACTGGTATTTGTTCTTGTTTTGTTAATTCCAGGTGGGAATCAGACAATGGCAGCATATGGAAGGCCAGGGACACTGTATTGGGCAGTGGAGAGAAGGCCAAGGAAGCATGCGAGGAAGAAGCCAGGGACAGCTATTGTTGATCTTGTTTTAAGCGTTCGTGTGATATCAAGCCTAAAAATTTATTGAATTCCATCTTGTTATTTTGTGGGAATCTTGGTAATACAATTTGACTCTCAGCAGCCTAAACAGTGTTTCGAATGTCGATGTTTGCTTGTATATGTTTCTTCTCAATTGTGTCATCCAAACATTTTTACAAGACAATTTATATACCATCGCTTATAGTTTGAACTTTAAACATTTTACAAATTAATTTTAGACTATGTAGAGTTAGCCTACTAGATATTCATTTTGGTGGTTAATAGATTACATGTGATTTTTGAATGCAGTCTGATTCCATGTATACTATGCCTTAATTCCCCAAACTGTATAAAAATTGTATAAGGCATATACATATAATTTGTGGTTAGTCTTGGGAGTCATTGTTGGGTGTTCTAAATTTTTGGACAATGCATTGGATGCAGGCATGTTGCGCAAACATCCACCTCATCAAATTTTGGCCCTTAAGTACAGAGTCAGAGATAGGGGTCCAAATCCATCCTGACTGACTTGCCCACTTTAGAACCATTCCATGTTTGTAATCCTCAGAACCACCATCCAATTTTGGATCTGGCATTAGCCACCACATAAATTGCAGAGGCCTGGGGTGGAGCCGGTATAAAATCCCAAATCATGTTTATCAAGCATAGCGGGCATCCCACAAAAGGGATGGAGTGCCTTTCTGTAACCCTAGATATCAAACAGCGTGGTCTATTTATCAAGCATCCAATAAAAGTGACCTCATAATGGATTTCTAACCAATTTCGGTTTGTCATGGTGGTAACAAACCATTTCTAACCAACATAATCACAATTATACATTAACTCAAAACAACCTTTAATGTTGAAGGACACTCAACGAGGGTGAGCGAGTTGGAAAGCTCCCCAACATAAAGGTGCTCACACAAGCACTACAACACAAATCGGATCAACCTCCATGAACTTCATGTATAAATAACAAACTAACAAAACATAAACACCAAAACATGTAGTAGAACTTCGAAAGTTCATAGTCCGACCACTAGCATGTCTTATCCTGGCATCTAATTGCTTGTCTCTGCACAAGTAATGCCTTGTAGGCTCATGTGAGGCGTAATATGTTGCCGGTTCAGTAACGAGCGCAAGTGCTCCCACTCCCACAACGGTCTGCTTGTCAATGGACATATATAGAATGCTAAAACGCTAAGCACATGCGGTGATACGCAATCCTATCGCCTGAGTCCCAACTGAATACCCGATATTAACAAACTCACGGCGGAGGGTGCCTTTGGTTCGGTGAATACACAACGAGGGGTTAGGATGGGATGCATCTGGTAGATGAAATGAAAGACCGAGCAAGGACACAACGGGCTGCGTCTACACCAATAACGGTTCGGATGGGTCTTTATCTCACACACAACTATATACAACAGAACAAAAGCATGAAAACAAAGAAACTGAGCTGGCTGTCAACACCTTAAACAAGTTCATCGACCAACAACCGTAGATACGTCACCCACTTGTGCAGGGATATAATCTACGCCAGACTCAAGTATCCGCGATATCGGGGCTATTTGTGCATTATAAGAAATCATCTATATCCTCAAAATTGTCTTCCTCATGAGTAAGAATAGCATCATCCCAATAATACACAGCCTAGGCCCATTCCTCTCCGAGGCACAAAGCACCTGGCTGGCAAACCAAATAGAATCATCCATGTGGGATGGCGTAATGCGGTGACAGGGTTCAACATCACTCTCCGGGCTGACCCAAACGATGCTCATTGATATGAGCCGTCTTTGAAGGATGATCGGGAATAGATAAGGTGGTACCGGTCGAATCATCCTAGCTAAGGTATACAATGACTGGCGATCAGCGATACGATTCCCATGAGCCGAATTCTATACATTCGGTTCTTGTTCTAAAGCACAACAAGGTTCTTGGTATCACCGGCTCCCATCTCAAATAGAGATCTTTTTCTTTCTCAATAGCAGCTCCACTCACATTATGGAGATGACAAACATAATGGACTTTTTCCCAACATCCTTCGTACGAAAAACGCAATATTGCCTTCAAAACAATGGTGGTACGACAGGGCTTTTGCTGCCAAATCACGCGGGTGGCTTTGAGGCAATTGATCCTTTTTATAACATCATTCATGGCCCGGGAATGCTTGAGCAGGCTCTAAACAACGGCAATGCAAGTGATCAACACTTGCACCCGGCTCAGCAGCCGCGACTCGACCGTTTCAGTACAAAATAACAGGTATCATAAAACTAAGGCAGGCACTATCTTGCCAGTTAAAATAAGGTACCCGACATCTATATCCAATCCTAGCTCAAAGAGAACAACCAATGACATGTCCCCGGTCGAGGAGCTTTCCGAAAGAGGCGATTTTAAAAGAACTCAAAGAAGGAGACCACGGAGACAAGCACAACACCCTTCCCGGATTCCTCAGCTTTGTTCACTTCAAGACAAACAAACAAAATAAAAGCGACAAACCCGACACTTTGTGACAAAATGCGTAACATAAGCGGAATGGCCTTCCGAACAATCAAGGCGACCCCTCCCTTATTATGTGGCCCAAAAGCCAGTAATGATACACATACAGACGCCGCCATCCCATTTGCACCATGCCCATCTCCGGACTGCATTGAGAACTCGGTTCAGAGCCAGCCCAACGCCTGATAGCCCTAGATTCTCATATTTTTGAATCCCATAGTGCCTGCCATCATTTTCCTACCATATTTTCATCTGAATACCAGCCATTGAAATCTTGGGTTATAAAATGCCGTTTGTAATTTGACCTCACATAATCACTTGATAAGTAATTTTGTAGTGTGTTTATCATTTGCATTAATTTATTTCAAATCAACAAGGAGCACATAAAAATTGTCGAAGTATGTGCCGGTGAAGCCCTAAATCAACAATAACTTCGTGGTGCCTTATAAAGAGGTAGGGTGTAGTTGAGCCCATGTTAGAGAGTTGCCATGTTGTTTACTATGCCGTTGATTG